>OY728135.1:1517446750-1517898922 GCA_963277665.1 Viscum album
CGGTTCTTTTACCAAGGCAACCCACGGAATGCGGGCCGTGGTCTTCCACAGCATGGCACCAGGGTTCCTCCCTTCGGCCCGGCAGGCTATGGCTGGCCTGTTCTTCATCGGTCGAGTGGCCCGCGGTTGCGGGCCGTGGTTCTTCCGCACGCGGTCTGCGCATGGTTTCCACTCCCGTTCATCGCCACCCTCTTGTCATGATTTCCATCGCAATCAAAATAGATTACGGAGGGTCATCTGGCCATGTGTGTTAGGATTGTGCCCTCTTTGTTAGGTGGTAGAAGTTGGATGAAAACAAACAATGATTTCCAACAAATAACGGGGTACGAGATAAACACTTCAAAATGAACAAACCCCTACCTCAAATAAGGATTGATCGTTGTAGACGTGGAAAGTGATGTCGCTCTGTCAACGTCATAGGAAGAGCCGACGTCATTGGAGAGTTCCCCGCGTTGGTGTATCCTCCCCTGACATAGAGGAAAAATAGGATTGGAGAATCATGGAACGTTCTTTTCCGAGTCGTTCTTCGTTGGAGAAGGAAATCGTTCTTCATTGAGGAGAGGAATACTTTTCTCCCTTTCTCAAGAGATCTCTCTGAACTCTCCTTAACACAATGAATTCCCCAAAAAAAAATAATAGGTTAATGCTATTATTTTATTAACACATGAAATTTAAAATTCAAAACACTTAATTTAATTAATTGAAGAGTTAGAATTCATTGATTACCATGTGTTGGCAAACATTAAAGAGGGAGAGAGGGAGAGGAAGAGTTCTCATAATTAAGGTGGGCTGTCATGGATTAAACAAGGGAGTTAAAGGGGGTTTGAAAATAGTTATGGGAGGTGAAAGGTTGTGGATTTTGTGGGACCAACTCTCAAATATCCACACATGGGAAGTTGGGTGGGTGTAGGCCCCACCAATAACTTCCCAAGGGAGGAATTAACTTCCATAGAAAAATAAAATTTCTCTAAATATTTTATTTAACTTCTTAATTAAACCCCAAATTTTAACTTTTAACCCAAATAAAACAGAACTGTGGTAAAGGTCCCCTTAAGAAATTATCAATACTGCGAGTTCATTGGTGTCCTCAGATTTCAATTTCAAGCACCAGTTCAAAAGATAGAAAATCCTACATGTACATTTAATGAACGTACCCAAAAAAACTTCAAAAATTGATTCCAGGCACACCGGGCCTTGGAATCAAGTGTCGTCAGAATCCAAAGACTCATAAAATTCCAAAGTATTTAAGAAAAAAATTTCTTGAAATTTACGAGTCTTTACATTACTCACACCTCAGGGCTTTACGTCACCGTAAAGCTACAACATACACTATGAGAAAAAATGAGGGTACTGAGCTTGCATATGTGCCTCTCGCTCCCAAGTGCTCTCTTGGAGGTTCTCGTGCTTCCACCAAATGTGCACTAAAGTAATTGATCATACACATAGGACCACTCCTGTTGATCCTTGATCTCCACCAGGACCTCAGTGAATATTGCCCCGTCATCAATTTCCAGCTCCCCATGATCGATGATGTGAGTCAGGTCATGCACGTATCTCCTCAGTTGAGATACGTGGAAGATTTCATGTACCCTGTGCAACTGAGGTAGAAGGTCTAGGCGATAAGCCACCTCGCCTACCCTATTGAGGACCTAGAATGGTCCGATGAAGCGCAGAGATAACTTGCCGCCCCGGCCAAATATCCATAGACCTCGTCGAGGTGAGACCCTTAGGAAAACATGGTCGCCATCCTCGAACTCTAGTGGTATCTGCCTCCTATCAGCATAGGACTTCTGTCTGCTCTGTGCAGTCTTCATCCACTCCGGGATGATCTGAACCTTCTTCGTCCTAGCCTGAACCATCTCTGGTCTTAAAAGTGTTGACTCCCCAGGGTCAGTCTAGCACAGAGGTGATTTGCATGGTCGGCCATACAATGCCTCATAAGGTTCCATCTCGATGGTGGAGTGGTACATGTCGTTGTATGAAAACTCCACCAAGGGTAGGTGATCCTCTCAACTATGACCAAAGTCAAGGACACATGCACGGAGAATTTCCTCGAGAGTCTAAATGGTCCTCTCTGTCTGGCCATCCGTATGAGGATGAAAGGCGGTTCTCAGGTGTAGTCGTGTCCCAAATGCCTCCTACAACCCCTTCTAAAGCCAGGAAGTAAATCTAGTGTCTCGATCAGAGATGATAGACGATGGCACAACATGAATCCATACAATCTCCTAAATGTAGAGGCATCCCAATCTCTCTACTGAGCCCTGCTCTCTGATCGGTAGGAAGTGGGCCGACTTTGTGAGTCGTCTACGATCACCTAGATAGAGTCGTATCCTCTAGAAGTACATGGAATCCCCGTTAGGAAATAAATGGATATCCCATCCCACTTCCACTCTGGAATCTCTAAGGGGTGTACCAAGCCTGCTGGTACCTGGTGCTCCGCCTTCACTTGCTGACAAGTGAGGCATTGTGAAACGAACTCTACTATAGCCTTCTTCGTGCCCGGACACCAGTGTTGTCGTCTGAGATCCCGGTATATCTTCACCACTCCTGGATATACCGCTAGATGGGATGTTTGAAACTCCCTCAGCACTTCCTCTTGTAGTGAAACTGGTACCATAGTACATCCCCTGGAGAGGATGACGTGCTCCCCTCCTTCAGAACACCCATCAGGCGCCTGCCCTATGGATATCTGAGCACGTCTCATCTCACAGTCAACATCCCCACGTTGTGCCTCTCTGACTCACTGAAGGAGTGGAGGATTCACTGTGAGTGACTGTAGAAAGGCTTATCCATCTCTATCTACAAAGGATATCTGCAATGCGGCTAGTTGCTCGGTCTCCTCTCCTAGTATATGAATGCTCGGTCTCCTGCTGAGAGCATCATCCACAATGTTCCCCTTCCCAGGAGTATAGTCTATCTCAAAGTCATAGTCCTAGAGGAACTTGAGCCACCGTCGCTGTCTCAAGTTTAGGTCCTTTTGCAAGAAGATGTACCTGAGACTATGGGGGTCAGAGTAGACTGTAAAGCACTCTCCCATCAGATAGTGTCGCCATATCTTCAAGGAGAAGACCGCTGTAGCTAACTCCAAGTCATGGGTAGCATAGTTATGCTCGTGTTGTATCAACTATTTTGAACCATATGTGATCACTGCTCGCTCCTACATTAGGACACACCCGAGTCCAGTCCCTGATGTATCGCAGTAAACCACATACCCAACACCCTCTTCTGTTAGCCTCAAGATGGGCACACTAGTCAATCTCTGTCTCAGCTCCTGAAAGCTCTGCTGGCATCTATCTGACCACACGAAGGGTTTCCCATTCTTCGTCAAAGCTGAAAGCGGTGCTGCAACTCTGGAGAAGTCTGGCACAAATCTCTGATAGTACCAAGCCAGACCTAGGAAACTCCGCACCTACGTCACGCTCGTGGGTGGATCCCAAGAAATCACTGCCTCGATCTTCATTGGATCCACTACAACTCCTGCCTCTGAGATGACATGTCCCAAGAAGTGTACCTCTCAAATCTAGAACTAACTCATCGAGAGATTACCATAAATCTGGTGCTCTCAGAGTGTATCCAATACAACTCTCAAGTGGTAGGCGTGCTCCTCCTCAGTAGTCGAGTAAATCAGTATGTCTTCGATGAATAATATAACAAAATGATCGAGGTAAGGCTGGAAGATCATGTTCATGAGACCCATGAATACTGCTAGAGCGTTCGTTTCACTGAAGGGCATAACCAAGAACTCATAGTGGCCATACCAACACCTGAAGGGCGTCTTTGGCACATCCTCGTCTCGAACTCTGAGCAGGTCATAGCCTGACCGGAGGCCTATCTTCGAGAACCATCGTGATCCCTTGATCAGATCAAATAGGTTTTCAATCCTTGGGAGTGGGTGCTTGTTCTTTGCGGTCACCTGATTCAGGCGACGGTAGTCGACACATAGTCGTAAGCTCTCATCCTCCTTCTTGGAAAACAGAATCGGAGAAGCCCAGGGTGAAACACAGGGTCGGATGAATCCCTTTCCCTACAATTCCTCCAACTGTACCCACAACTCACAAAGCTCAGCGGGAGCCATCCGATATGCTTCAATAGATATCGGTGATGTCCCGAGGTTCAGGTCTATGTAGAAGTCTAGCTATCTGCGAGGAGGTAGTCCTAGAACATCGTCTGGAAAAATGTTCACATACTGATCCACCAAAACAGGAAAACATAGACTCCGCACACCAATCACTCCTAGGATGAGACTAGACAACTGATGTGTGATCGGATTCCCTCTTTTCTGTGTAAGTCCATCCTGCGCTGAGAAGTCTCCCTTCTCTCCGGTGAAGGTGAACCTGGTCTCATCCATGCGGACACATCGCACTTTGCGCCTAATGCAGTCACTCTGACCATGGACTATAAAAAACCAGTCCATACCCAAGATGACGTCGTAAGGCCTCGACGCCACTACAAGAATATCCCATCCGAAGCTCTTGCCTTATAGAGTAAGCTCACACTTCCGGCACCAGTTTGTAATCGTCGAGTATGCTTATGTATGAGTCTCTAGCCGTAAGGATCGAGCCAACGGCTCCATCGGAATCTTCGAGCTCCGAACAAGGGCAGTGGCAATAAAAGAATGACTTGATTCTATATCTATAAGAACTGTAGCAAGGGTGGAGTAGACACATATAGTACCTAGAATCATCTAAGGTGCACTGTGGTCATAGGCCTCGACCAACTGGAGCTTAGCCTGCCCCTATCTTCCAACTCCCTATGGTCGGGGTGGTCCTCCTGGTGGTGGTGGTGGTGGTGGAGCCTCAAAGCGTCATCCACCACCCGCTACTCGGCCAGCTCCTCTGCCTCGGCTGCCTGCTCCATGTGGACCACCACAGTCGAACCTCTGCCTTTGCCTGGGAGGTCCCTCTACTGTCTTCTGCTCATCCGCATGGTAGGTCGGGCAGTCCCAAGCCAGGTGACCCTCCCGCCACATGCATAGCACTGCATGTCCCTTGAATAGCTAGCTCTGTTTCAAGTTCCCCGCACCTCTAAACCAGTATCCTGGCATCTCCCACCTGATGTCCTGGTCCGCTTGGACCTCTGAGACATCTGTCTACTACCAGATGTAGAATAATCCGCTATGTGTAGCCCTTCGGTGGGTCTCATTGCTGGCGTCGGCTCAGCAAGAAAGCTCTCCAAAAGAAGGGCTCGCTCCAGCACTCCTGCCTGCGTCGAAATGCTGATGGAGATCATCGAAGCCCTGATCTCATGCCTCAGTCCCCGCTTGAAGGTCCGGGACTGGAAGAATGGGTCTCGTACCATGTCTGTGGAGTAGTGATAGAGGTCAGTGAACCTCACTAAGTACTGAGCTACTGTCAACTACCCAGACACAGATGAAGTAAATCCTGAATTCGTACCACACGAAGTGTGGCTGGAACAAACTCCGAGTGGAAGAGAATCTCGAAGGCTGTCCATAGTAGAGATGCCTAATCATGAACCTGGATCATCAGGCTGCACCATCTACCTGCTCCTGCATGCAGGACACTCGTGAAAAGGATCATCATAAGGTCAACTGGTGTCCCAACCAATCTGAAGACTCTGACGATATCCTACATCCAATCCTCAGCTGCCTGAGGGTTCATCTCTCCACGGAACCTGGGTGGCCTCTGTCGCTGAAACTCTTCCAACGTACTCAATCAACATGCACCCTCTGCTACTGGGGCTGGTAGTATCGGTGGATCAGCGGGTAGTGGTACCACTGGTTCCTCCGCTGTGATTGGTCCCTGCACCGAGGCCTCGTCACTCGATGGGCTTCCATCTCATATGTGACTCAGAACCCTAGCTGGCTGCCTTCATGGGGCCATCCTCAAAAGGAACAGGTGTTCCACGGTCAAATAGTATCCCTGGTGAGCTGACACAAAGTAATCACAAAGAAAACTTTTAAACACACATGCAATAAATGTTTGCGTGCACTGAGTCTGAAATCAGAAGTCAGGGTCCTGGTGTATGGATACGTCAGTCGTCGCACCAACACTGGACTCCCAAGACTGATAACCACACTCAATAATCTTAACACTATTTCTTCAGAGAGAAGAAATTATCAGAGTCCTCAGCTCTGCGGTAGAACCGACTCCTCTGATACCAATTTGTCACGACCTGTCCTCAGTGCTCGTGTCGTGACTACCCCAATCCTGCCTTCCATAGGCCAAGGGCTGGCGACTAGAACCAAAGGTATAAATCCTGATAAAAGGGAAGGAATTTCCTTTATAAAAGTAAAAAAACACAATAGAGTACGCAAGTGAAGTAAGAACTAAGTAAAACTGAGTACAAAAGTATGTTCTGAAAAGTAAATGGGCCAGTATACAAACCAAACTGAAAGTATAGTACAACTGAATGGAAGTACAATAGAAAAGAAAGTAAAATAGCAGTACAGAAAATCAGCAACCACTGATTTGTCCTCCGGATATCCCACCTGAAGGGTGGGTACATATGGTCTCCTCAGCTCATCGAGTCCGGCTGTCCGCCCCGTGTACGTCCCGCTAAGTGGTCCACCTCCAGGTACCACCCTGCTCCATATGCCTCCACCTTGGTCAGTGCTGTCTGTGGTCTGCATCCAAAAAAACGTAGTGTGGGCATAGCCCGTGCAGGGGTGAGTATACGATACTCAGCAGGGACCCCGAGACCCCTGAAGGTCTCCCAAAATCAAAGAAAGATAAACCACAAAGGAAATATACAATCACGAAGTATCAACTGACTCTACTTAGATATATACCCATACATATACCTAAGTTGTCAATTACAGTTCGGCTCCAACTCTCAAGCCAATGTACAACCCAGCCCACACAGGAAAGAAGTCAATCACATCAATGATAATGATTGAAAGTCAAGACTCAGCTCACACATGTATACTAATCAAGAAGAAGGGTGGAGATGATTAGATGTAGCCTCTGTATCATCTCCTCTGCTGAACCCATGTGGGATCCTAGTACATAATTCATCACTGCATAACCCACTGAGGATCCAAGTACAGTTGTCACCACTGCCGAACCCACGGAGGATCAAAGTACAATAGTCATCGCTGCCGAACCCATGTACGATCCAAGTAAAGTCATCATCGTTGTCGAACCCATGGAGGATCCAAGTACAGTGGTCTTTGTCGTTGAACCCACGGAGGATCCCAGCACGGTAGTCATCGTAGTCGCAGCCAGCTCTAGGTTTCCCACACACAGCACACTCGATTCCGGGAGGGTCTGCTCCTCAATCCAAGGGGTTCGATACATCAACTATCACAAAGACTGGAGTTGATGTATCCCAAAGTTCCATCTCGTCAATCGGAACTCAACACGACAGACGGCGTGTCAATCGAACGCCCGGTCTGAGAGATATTGGCCTTTTCATTCCAGGGGCCTGATTGGAAATATGCTCGTTCCAAGCCCGTCCATTTTTCAATGTCGTCCAAAACTCACTTAGATTATAGCAAAAGGACCGCCTCATTGTAATGGTCCCAGTTCCGCAGACTGTGCGTCGATCGGATGCGCGTTCTTTAAGATATTCACCCTTAAGTGAAAAACGGGCCCAGCCCATTAAGTTGAGTGGGCCGACGGGTCGGGTCAACCCAGTTTTGGCGGGTTAGACCCGAAAGGGGTGCTCGTTTTCTTGGTTTTCATGATCAGTTCGCATGTATAAGAGTATTAAAGTTCATGTAAAATGGAAATGGTTTTCCAGAAGTGAAATTATATTACATTAATGAAATTAAAAAACTTAAAATGGTCATATAATTCATTTTATTATATAGAATGAGGATGAATCATTAGATAAAACTTTAATGATAATCGTTTGGTTCAATTTGGTGGTTTTTCAATCATCAGATAATAGTCTTGCTTCATTATTTAATATCATGTATATATACTAGTTAAAGAACATTAAAGAGGTTGTAACACACGTATTATAATCATTTTTAACCATAAAAATGCTTTTATGAGTAGTCTTGAAGTAGGTAATTAAAATTGAAAACTTATTGTTCTTGAATGTTATAAATTAACATATCACGGATGATGTTTTATTTTTAGTACAAAAAGAGGGGAAGATTGAGATGATGATGAATTATTACATTAGAATAATAAAATTCTATTATATTTAAGTTACTAGATTTATCATACCATTTGTATTATAGGAGGTGAGTGGATAAAAAGAAAATAAAGGAACTTGAAAATAAATTAAAAGAAAAGAAAGAGGGTTTTACCTATTGATTCCTTCTTCTTGAGAAGCGACTTAGGGGATTGGATTTGGTATTTTGTTAAGAAACAAATATATATAAATTTTGGGAGAGACTTGGAAAAATATTTGAGCATAATTTGGATAAGTCTCAAGGATTTAGAGGTTTGAGGAGATGAGGTGGTGAGGGGTGGTATTTATAGTGGAGGAGAGGGGTGTTTTATCATTATTTTATTCATTAGTTTATTATTTTGGATCAAGACTATGAATAGTTTAAGAACTATCATAAAATATATTAAAATAATTAAATATATCTTGAGATTAAGTTTCTTACATCAGCAACGACTCATGGAATAGTATATTTTACTTATAATGTATGAATACCATAAATTACCATATTTTACTATTGACCAAAAATTCAACTATTTTAGAAAAATGCCAAAAAATAACCAAATTTTTTTTCAATGTTTAGAATAAAAATTATAACTAAATCTTATGAAAATAATTTTCTAAATTTTAGAAATTTAATTTTTAATTAAAATCTTTATTTACTTGAAAAATACTAATTTTAAAATTATAACTGATCTTATAACACCTTGAAAAACAAATTAAGGTCTCATAAAATTATATTATAATCCTGAGACAACAAAATATTTATTTATGAATACATTTTATAAAAATATGTTTTATTTTAAATAATTATATTAATTATAAAAATTTAATTAAATGTTTTTAACCTACAAAAATACCAAAACTAAATTTATCATTTCGAAAACATTTATTTAGTTATTCAAAGATATAAATATATCATATTTCATTTGTAAGATACCCAAAAAAAATATACTTTCAAAGCTGAGGTTACTATTCATTTTTTTATTTTACTACTCATAAGGGTCATGTTACTATTCCAAAGGTCAAGTTATCTTTCTTTTGGTATGGGTTATTTGACCTCTAGAAATACCAATTAATTTATTCATTATTTATTTATAAAGTATGTATTTCATTCTTAATGTGATTTATGTGATTATACTATTTGAAATAATTATAATAAAATAATTTAAATTAATATAATTTAGGTTCATTACATAAGTGTTAATAAATAATTTATAATTGTAAAATAATAAGTAAAAAAAGATCTTAGTGAAGATATTTACCTTCTCTAGAAGAACCTCCTTTGGATCTCTTATTCAGAACCCTAGGGTTATACTTATAGAGAGAACAAAACCTCTAGAATGTGTATAAGTATGTTGGGGAGATATCTTAGTATGGGTTCACTGAGCTAAATATCTTTAGAGGTTTAAAGAAGTGAGATGAGGGGGTGACCTTTTATAATTGAGTTGAGTGGCACATTTATAATTTTTAAAAGGTTCAAAATAATGTTATGTCACTTTATTGAAAATATATATTAAAAATATATCATATTATAAGGGTAAAATTAAAATTATAAATAAAAAAACAACGGGGTTCCATAATGTTTTTAGGTCATTTTAACACATATCATTATAGATTAACCCTATATTAAATCCTTTTTTACCTTAACTATGGTAATTAATTTTTACATTTTTTATTATTCATTGTGACCAAAAATTAAGTTGACCATATTAGTTAATATTAATTATTATTATTATAAAAATGGAAACCGTTTTATCAAATTCAATTCATGTAAGTGGTAGAATGTAATTTAAAAATAAACCTGCAAAACGTGTCGAAAAATGGTTTTTCAAGAAATGCATTTTTCATGAATAAGATAATCTTATATTAACTTTATGACTAATAATCACCATTATATGGATTTAAATTTATATCATTAGATATATAATATATATGTTTCATTTAAATCATTCATCATTAAATATTTTTTGATTTAATAAAATGGGAATACATTATGACTTTTTTTAAATATATTTCTAAAGAAAAAGTATCCCTTTTTACCTAAAAATGATTTCATATTTAACTATATAAAAATGATAGTAAATATATTATTAATTCAACATATAATAATAAATTATTATAAATAAATTTAGGAGTAGTTAAATACTACATTTTCAATTATTTATAAAAGGTTATTTTTAAGGGAAAATGTCAAAAATTCATTTTATTTTTATTTTGACCAAAAAAGTTCAAAATTGATATTCATCCTATAAAATTAGAATTTTTTTGGAATGAAATATAAAGTTTTTCATTGTATTATAGTTTTATTAATATATAATTTTACTTGATATAATTGAGGTTTAGGTGTTACATATGTGGTATTCGAGCAGTGAGGATAGATTGGCTACTTGGGGAATTACAACGCATGAGAAAATCCAAGAAAAATATACATGAATATTACATAATTTTATATAAATATTCATTATATATCAAAATAAATCACACCCTAGAACTAATAGGGTCGGTGTCTTTGGAAACTTGATATATAATCTGCTTATTTTACAACCATTCTTAAATATCTCTCAAAAATATACTTTATATATATTACCATAAAATATATATAATATGTAATAATCTTCTTCATAACCTAAGTAAATGGAAGAATAATAAAGGGTGATCTCAAATGCTTAGTAATGGTAAATATTGTTGAAAATAATTGAATATCATAAGTGGGCATAATATAAACATGTGGGTATGATAAAATAATCATGGTGCATAATCTAATAAAATCATACCTAACATAGCATATATTATAAATCATGATTCATTGAATAAGGGTTTTGGCATAACAAATGAAATGAGTAATAGAATAATTGAAACATGAGTCAATAATAAAGAGCCATGAAAACATAACATAAAAATTTGGCATATTGATAATCATAGAAAATCAATCATTTTGTTAGGGATCAGTTCCAATACCATCATCACATTCTGGAAAGAGTCCAGTAGTGTATTAATTTTGATCCTCAACCCTTGAAAAGTAAACTCATGAGATATAAGTCTTTACTCAATGCATTGGATGGATGTATAATTTTAAGTTCACCCATCTCTTAGTACAAAGAGTCCCTTAAGGGTTTGGGTTCACTCCTCATTCCCAGTAACCTCACAAGATAATTTTTTTCCTAATGTATTTAAGGTATATATATTCCTAGGCCCACCCATATCATAATCAAAAACCATACATAATCATGCCATATATAAATGAAAAAATTCTTAATTCCATCATAGCTTAATTAATCAGTGGGAAAGAAGTAAATTCAATAAAAACTTCTATAAGATATTATAATAATCCCTACAAATAAAGAAGTTGAATAGTATCATTGGAGTATATTACTAATTAATTATAATAAACCTTAAATTTTGTTAACATAGATGAAAAACACTTTTATAAGAGCCTTAAAATTTATATTGAGAATTAAGAAGAAATTAAATTTATATTTTTTATACCTTTTATTTTAAAAGAAAATATTTTATAAAATTAATGGAATATAAATTTTTTTGGAAAACCATAAAAACTTGGAGAGGAAGTTTTTAAAATAAAACTGATGAAGATGGTGGGAAAATTCTTTAGTATGGAAAATTTTTAAAAAAATTACTCCTTTCACACTTTATAAAGAAGTTCAAATTTGAAAAAAAAATAACCTTACTGAAAATGTTAAAAGAAGATTATTTTTGTAATGAAATTAAATTCCATTGAAAAATACCTTAATAAATCATATAATTAGAGTTAATTTCATTCATAAAAAAAATAAAGAATATGTAAACGGAGGAAAAATATTCCTGGTCAAAAATAGTTGATAAGGTTAGCTCTACTTACAATCATTTTTTCAATTGATTTGCGAACAAAGGAAAATAAAAATGGTAAGAATAAATGTGAAACGCATGAATAACTAGAGGATAATAAAATATATGGTTTTCAGAAATAATCACATATAATTTCACCAAATGGATGTTCAGACATAAACAACCACAATTTCAAAATGAGATTGGTAATGAAAACTCTTACCTTTAATCTAGACTTGTAACGCCCCAACCCTAGTTACCCAGAGTCGGTTCATTATTACATAACATTGACATGATCACAATAGATCAAGTCTTGAAAGACCGATTAGTTTAGTAGCCTTGGAAGTACTAGATACATACATAAGTTTTATATTACATTATGAAATTAAAAACAACAACATTGTGCCTCATTTTCACACACTCATATCCCTTAGCCTATCCCTATAGGTCAATAATAATATACTTATTCACATCCTAGGAAAAATAAAACATAGAAAGAGGTCATCTCATATGCTCATTAAGGATGACAATATAGCAGAAACTCTAAAAAATAAGCATAAACATTTGAGGCAATGTATGGAAGAAAGCACAAGCATCTTAAACTTAAACTTCAGCGTAATATGGAAAACATAAGTCAAATAATTCCATTTACTTATTCACATGGATATTCTACAAGTCAAATAATCACATGTCATATCAATATCTAATTCCATAATGATGGACTGCATAAAGTCAGACATCATAACCACATAGTCAAAGCCTTGTGTTAAGACTACAAATAATATTTTTTCGAGGCCTTGTTCCAAGACACTATTTTGTCTCATGAGACCTATTGATGCATCAAGGATCTATAGTGGGCTCCACCCATCACTTACTAATTCCAATTCATTCCTCATATGAAAAGGTTGAAACATAACATAAACATTCGTATTAAAACTAGCATACGAAATGTTAATATTTAAACCACAAACCATGAATGGTATAAAAATAACACATCCATAGTAAAATATAACTCATTAAATACAATATGGAAGATTTTATTATAATAAATCATCCTCAATCAAGAATAATGAGGGATATTGACATAGATGAAAATAATCAATAAAACTATTTGAGAGAAATATCCATTTTTTATTTAAAACATTTAAAAGTATCATTATTTATCAAGAAGCTGTTAGAATTATATTTTTGAATCAAATTATCCCATACCACTTTGAAACATTTAAAAGAAATTTTTATTTTAAGACATTCATGTCCATATAAATAAAATCCTTAAAATCATTTTTAAAACATGGACATTAATGAGAAAGGTTTAGAAGAATAAATCGTTAAAACAATTAAAATGATATTTTAGTTAGAGTTCCTAACTAAATGAGAGATGCTTGAATAAAAATAATTGAGGTAATAAAAACTTTATAATATCATGAGACTAAAGGAATTCATTATATGATATGTAAAAGTATATTATATACACCAAAAAAGTGAATTGGCGCATAACAACAAAGTAGTCTCAATAGAATGTAAATTGAGATGAAATCCATTATAAAGACTGTATCCTTAGATTGAGGATAAATAAATGAAATAATTATGTGTCAAAAATATAAATACACTCAATATGATTATATATTCAGTGTAAATCAATCAGAGGATATCCACACATATTCTTGTAAAAACGAAACCAATGACTTAGATGTTTAACTCAATGAATGGAAATTGAGTTAATAATACCCTTATCAATTTCATATAAATGAATTGATAATTTATCAATGGAGTGATTATGTGTATCAAAATTATATCCACACAAAGGTGAGTGAAAATTACTACATAAATAAATAAATAGTGATTTCAGAAATAATCTTGGAGTAAAATAATCAATGAAGTTTTCATAAACCCCAATGGGTAGAAATTGATATTTGAAATTCCCTTACCGATTTTGTAACTTAAGAAACACCCCACGAAAGAAGAATCATAAAATGAAGATTTAAATACCCAAAAATTAAATTATATTACACAAATAATACAATCATGTAGAAGTATATACACCACACAAACGGAAATAGTGGAAATATATGATGAATCTCACGGGAATAAGAAGTGAGATGAAAACCCCTTACCACATTGTAATCAATCGAGTTGTATGACCAAAAGTTAATAACCACCAAATTAATCACATAATATCATGAATATAAATATAATAATGATAATATAAATCAAACGGAAGTACACAATACACTACATGCAATAAATAAGTGGTGAACAATGGAAATCTCACGAAATTAAAAGTGAGATAAGAAACCCCTTACCTCGTGTCCGACTTGACTCATATGTTATGTGTTATTCTAGAATAATAAACTTATGTTAATTTATAATTACTTAAGAAAAATTTTCAAGTTTATTATTTCTTTTATATCACCTATTACCTTACTATAACAATTAGTTAATTGTTTGAGTTTATATCAAAAAATTTATTGATGTTCGGAACTTTAGTCAAAAAATGAACTTGTTATAATTACAAATTATCCATGTGGTAAAAATTACATTATCTCCAGAATGTTATTTATGATTTAGATATCATATATATCATATATATCTAGTGTATCTGTATTTATAATATTCCATATCATTTGAAATTATGAAATGAAACGCACCGTTCATGGAGACGGTAAGCCGTACGTACGCATGAACGCAACGTTCATTTCTATTTTATATTTAAAGGAATAAAAACTTAATAATATATAGTTATTTTATAATTCCATTATAATATCTATGTTCTATAATTTAATTAAATCTATCCTTTATACGTTAAACGTATGGCATGAACGATTCATATCACTTTGAGGGGGCGGTAGTCCGCACTTCCTCAAATAAATTATCATATTTACCCATTATAGAAACCATAAAGTTATGATATAAATGAAAAATAAATAAGTATAGAGACAATATAAATATAATATATATCACATGTAAATACATTTCTATCTTAATGGCCACCAAAATAGGTGGTAGGAGAAGATTGAACAATCATCGTTTCATGAGGCAGTAGTTTGTCGTCTATAGAAATAGTATGTTCTTTACCCATTAGATAGAGGTGCATGTAAGTTTAGTTATAATAATTCTCATGTAAACAACCTAGAATATTTATTATACTATTTTTGTTATAAAATAAAGGAATAAAAGATTTTAAGGGGTTGGAGAAGTAAAATAAAAGAAAATAACTTAAGAGAAGATGTTGCCTTTAAATCGGGTAACTCCCTTTGGTTTGAACCAAAAGGATTTCTTTAAGTGCCTTGTGCATAAGTTAAGGATTCTAGGTGGAAGAGAGGGATATTGAGAGCTTATTTGGGCAGATTTTGTACGAGCCAAGGTGATTGAGAGGTGTTATTAATGGGTTAGAGGTGAGGGATTTTTATAAGGGGGGAGGGGCTCTTCAGGAAAGTTTGAAAATATTATTTTATTATACAATTATTTTCTGTTTCTAAAGGTTCAAAACTTATTAAATTAAAATATAAGATGACTCTTGTTAGATATAAAATCATCCAACAATAATTTGACCGGTTTTAGATATTGTTATAATCTTTATAATATTATTTATTTAAATCATTGATTAATGAGTTAAACACTGCATCATTATTGTGTCATATATAATTTTATTTATTTGATGTCTAGAAATTATAAAACAAATACCATGATGTATTAAATCTTTTTATCTTTCAAATTAATATTTATAGTCTAAGAGATAACTTATAAAACCCCATGTAAGAATATATTTACTAAAAGATATATGTTTATGTCATTTTTATCATTACTTTAAATTAATTAATATAAAGTGTTATTATCACTCTTTAGTGGCTCCATGGGGTCCCAAAATCAACCCAAGGATTCCAATGGTCATAAATGTATCAACCAATAGGATTATAACACATTTTAGGGTAATTTAATATTACTATAATATTATTTTTACCTTGAATTACCCTATTTACCTTTAACCGCGGTAAATAAAAGTCAAAAGTTACTATTCACCAAAAATTATTTTCATCTTAATGAACCACATTTTACATACTAATATCAACCATTTATGTTTCATTTTTCAAATTCAATTCATAGAAGTGGAAAATTTTCATTTAAATGAAAAATTCAGTTTTTTAACTACTACTTAGTGTTTTCACTATTCATCAAAAATTGAAGTTTTTCAGAAAAAATACCAAAAATTCAGCCTAATATATATTTGATATTCTGAATTCGGAAATGATGTATATTTTACCAAATTCAAAACATATAAGTTTCATCAATTAATTTAAAATTAATTCCCGTCGTCAAAACAAAAAAGCGTGTTTTTTAAGAAATAATAACTATCAAAAGATTGAAACTTGTTTAAGTCCAATTTCAAAGTGAAATTACATAAAATGACCAACATCAGATTAAATGGTAAAAATATAAATACACTTTAAAACCAAATAAAAATATAATCTAACCATATAAATAAATTATATTAAAAAGTAGTTTTGAATTAAAATACTGTATTTTTTATTGTTCATAAAAAAATAAATTTTATCAGAAAAATACCAAAAATTACCCAAAATATATTTTTATGTCCCGATTATAAATAAGAATTTTATTTTTTCAAATATAACATATAAAAGTGTCAAATATTGTATTTATAAAGGATTCTCCATTAAAAGGCGGAAAAACTGTATTTTTTGAAAAATACTTCTTTTATTTGAAAATTTGAATTTGTCCTTATATTAAGTCTAATAAACACAAAAGATAAATGTTAAAATTATATGGGATATACGTAAAATTAAAATTTTGGTTATTATTATCCATAACCAGTTTCTAAATGGCTAGTTTTATAGTTCATGATGTTCTTGCACTTGGTATTGCGTACATCACATGCTATTGAATTATTCAAAGAGAAGAGTATCGTGGACGCTTGGGGTGTTAAAAGAATTCCATGAAAGAACCTTAACATCCTGTATAATAAAAATAAAAATCTTAATCAATTATTTAAAAAAATTATTCATATCTACTACCTTTTATTATCTTCAATTATAATCACTCATTACACATATATTAGTCATTTATTGTTTATTTTTGTCATTAGATGCTTATGATTTTGATTGTTTCATATAGGTTTCATAATGGTGATGTAGATCCTCATTCCTTAATAAAATGTACATCATTAAATATATTACAGGGTAATGGAATCATTTTTTTACAACAATTTTTTTAATCCCATGTTCATTTTATGAAAATTATCGGTATGCTTCACAAGAATGGAATCCATGACAAGCATGTATCAGGTAATTTACCAATAACAACAGGTAAATCTATATTGATCATTAATTTTTATTTATTTCTTAGAAACCACATTAATGAAATATATTAATCCCTAAAATCATATATATTACTATTATTAATGTCTTGAATATTATTTATGGTGAAAAATTGTTGTGTTGGTATAGTGGCGTTCATTTTGATGGTTGAACCGACCCAAAAAAGAACATGTAATAATAGTAAATGAGTAAGAATTTAGATTTATGTAATATTAGTATCATTTTATCATGATAATAATGATGTTAATATTATATATTTATATTATAGGATGATATTTTAAAAAATTTAATATGATATGTTAATTGAAAATGTAAGAGAATAACTTACATAATCGATGAATTATATCCTTCTCGACACAAGTTCCATCATAATCAAGGAATTGGACTTCCTTATTAGAACCACAAGCTTCCCAAAATATTTTAATAATTTAATATATGTAAAATGGGTATGGATTCATGATATTTTCAATATAATATATTGGTTTTGAGGGGATATAGAAGATATCCTTTTATTGGTGAAAATGTGGTACATTTATTTGGTAACTTAAGTTATGTGAAGGGTAAGGACTGAATCACATGGTAGTTAGGTAAGATAAGTAATAAAATATTAGTAATACATTTAGGTTTCTATCCTATAGCTAATAAAGGACTTATAGATTGTTTAAATATTATTTTAATTATCAAAAATTCGAGCCAATTTTATTTACCTCTTTTTACCCCTTTTTACCTTCATTAACTATTTACCATGGTAATTATTTTTGTACTAAAAATATAAGATGATACCTCTTGAAAAATTTTGATGGGATGATTTCAAATTTGGACTCCATTTAATCTCACTCAATTTCTAAAAAAAATAAATTTAACTTTCAAATGAAAACATGATATGTATATATATATATAGAAACAGTGGTATTTATCAAAACAAGATTGTGTTCAAGCCCCATTTATTAAGGAAATAAACTTCTTTTAAATTAGGTTAAGATATAACCCTTACATGACCCATAGGACCATACATTACATGGACTAAAGGCCCAATTGAATGTGGCCATAAAATACCCTAAAAAAGATAACTTGAAGGCCCTAAAGAGAAACCATCGTCATTCCATATCACTAATCATATGCCATGTATCCCCCTTTTAATAGTCATCACACCATATACCATTCTAAAAGTTGTATTTCCCCACACCCCATAAAGATTCATTACATCATGTTACCCTCCAATGTGTTATATTTTGTTCCCTGGAACCAACTTCTATGTACTTTATGATAATCATGTACTCATAGTTTTAAATATTAAAAAATTATTTATCACATCATGATTATTATTATGCATGACATAGTATGTGATAATTTCCTAAGAGTAGTTGATGTAATAAAAGGTCATAGTAGTTTCCCACTATGATGAGAACCTAGAAGTAATATGACACTATTATAGTCAGGTGATATCATTTGAGAGACATAAAAGATACATGCTATCAAGGGTGGAGACTCATATGACTTTGAGGCACCTTCTTATGGTGTACGCCCTTGGTAATATCCAGTAGTATATTATGATAATGAGACCCGCCATTAGGAAATCCACATTTATATGTGCCATTGGATTTTCTTATCTTCATATGTGTGTATTGGTCCTTAGACTTTATTATTATTATTAATGAGTATTATGAGTCGTGTACTTTGATGTATTGATGAAAACCAAGACAACAGATGTTCGTGGTGAGGTAGGATACGTTGGGTTCATCAAGAGTAATATTTAATTAATGAATAATGTGATAAATTACTTACCCCTTCTGTTTTCTTAATGGATGTTGATATCTTGAGCCTTTTCATAGAAATGATATGGCCTTAATAAATCCATGGACATTTTGTTCTATAGGAAAGTTCTCTTTCTGGAAAGTCAAAGAAAGAGACATCGATCACATTGGTTGATAGAACCATCATGCAACCAACATTGATTTGAGATATCATGATAAAGTTATTATATTAAACATTAAGCATCCATATGAGGTATGATGTCATTGTGACATTAACTTATTTCACTATGGGTTTCTTGCTGTGTTGAGAGTGGCTAACCTCAGACTTTAGGCTGCTTCACCCAATGCCACTGAGAAAGAGGAATAGAGGGTCACACACTAAGAGTATCCAGGATCTTATTTAAATAATATATTATTATTTATTATTTAATGAGTTGAATCAATGTTATTCTTAGAAGTGGTTTAATAATTATTCATGTATGCTTGATCGCATATATTTCATCACTTGTTATTTGAGAGAATATATTGTGAGTGGAATATCTAATAAATATTTATTTTCTATTTAGTGAATATAATATTTATTTGTTTATTGGTGAGTAATTTAGTGATATTTATTTAATAAATAAATATTTATTATTAAAGGCCTGATAAATAGAGAGGAATTGCGGATGAATTTTTTAGGTTCGGTGAGAAAAAATAAATATTGAATATAACTTAATTAAATAATATTTAATATAATTCATAAGTTAACTGCATGTTGAGAAATATTATTATTATTATTATTATTTTACATGGGGTTATCTAGGTATTAAATAAATAATGAAGGGCACTTGTGTTGTTATTTTATTTTAACCCTATCAATATATAAACCAATTTATATTATTTTCTGAGAGAGCCAATTCATTTGTCTTGGTTTTGGAAAATGGATATATTAAATACTCTAAAGACTAGAGAGATCCTTTATCCAAGAATTCTCCCAATAATTGAGAGTGATCTTCCTTTACCACCTAATCTCAAGTCAATAGAGATCTGAGATAATTCTTTGGAAGCGATTCTCAAGACGATCAAAGGCGGATGACGCAAGTTTTGGGATCTATTGTTCTAGCACCTCGATATTCCCACAGTGATGCCTATAGATTTTTGAAACACGTGTGGATCACCACTAGAGGGAATCTACTTTGATACATGCAATTCAATGAAGGTGAAAGGTATATCTATTTTCAAATCCGTCAACAAAGAAAGAATTCCAACATAGCCAATTCATTACTTAATTAATTTAATTATAAATAATATGTGATGATCCTATCTTGGTTCTAGTGTTCTATACCTTGTCTATATTATTTTATTCAATTCCATAGATCAAGAAGTTTATTTTTTTTTGAAATCTCAGATTGATCATCCACCATGGAAAAAAGTAAATTTAGGCACCACCTATCACACACTTCCATTTCACCTGAATCCTACATGTGGTATCAGAGTAATAACATAATTATTTATAATTATTGAAAGATCATTAGTGATTTACACATTTTAATTTAGTTTTTCAATTCAATTTTAATCATTATTTTAATCTAAATCATGATATCTACTTCTTCCTCCATTATTTTTCATAGATCTAATCGATACGATTAATTTAATAAAAAAATAAAATTGAATATCTCATATGAATTTTCCAAGGATTCTAGTCAGATAACATAGGTGTACACATCGTTTAATTGGAATTACAAATCATGTACTTGTGGTCAATGCAACAGGAATTAATTTTGGAATTAATTCAAACTATGTGCATTAATTACAAGTGGTGCATTAAATTCCATACACCATGTGTTGATTAAGACAAGATGGAACACCGTCAACTGGTGTACATGTCATGTAGTCCACATACAAGGTGTGTATTCCCTTTGAGTCACAGATGGGTTGTGTATTACCATATATGTCATACATGACTGGTGACCATGTAATTCAGAGATCACACGACATGTAGCCCATTGGACACGTCGTGTACTCCATTTTTGGAAGTACGATTTACATGCCGAGTCCCTAGGAATGTACCTCAGATAGATGTTGAGAGATGAACACACCATGTAGATATATTATATACACCATGTATTTATACCAAATTATACAAATTTTAAAATTATTATTATATTATGTAACCCTTGATACATGCTCTTATGTATGGTCATTAAGTTGATAAGACACACCATGTGATGGGTTTTAATATTTATATATATATAAATCTTTAATTAACATCTTTATAATGATTATATCTACATATCATATATGATTTATATTATAGTTTTTACTCAACATTCATTAACCATGACACATTATAGAACAATCATATAATTCATGTAATTATTAAGTGGATAATACACATCATGAAAGTACATGATAAGTCATGTATACTATATGTCACAAAGAATAAACAAGAATATGAGTATAATACATGTTTTGTGGACTCGGACGGGTATTCATCATGTTTCTTCCAAGGTACATTTATGTACATTGTTTATTTTAAATGAATTTATTTAATTTTTTTAAAATTATAATGGATGAGAATATTAAGTAAATTTGAATGAGAATTAATATAAAAGAATTGACTAATTAAATATGAGAATTAATTGATTCAGCAAGGATTTATCTTAAATAAGAATGATTAATAATTGAATGCTAGTTTTATTAAATGTATAATTTTTTTCGTGCCTGGAAATGATCATGAGGTGGACCATACCTTTGTATGTGATTGGTTTCATTTAGTTTATTATTAAATTAAATTGTTAGCATGTGTGCCTTCTCTCCTCTTATTATGTAGGGTCTTCATGGCCATGGTTTCTTTTATTGAAAACCCATTCCCCTCACCTATGGTTGATTAAAATGCATATGTAAATGATGGATCTCCTAAGCTAGTGGAGGGAGTTCAATTTTAGATCTAAGGTGAAACCAATCCAATGAGATACATATGTGGAAAGGTGGAAAGTGGTAACATGAACCCTAATCATTTTAAGGTGTTTTTTTCCTAGATCAGTGGTTAGTTTATCAAACAATAGATAAACTAACCATTAGTATAATCTCAAGATCATACCTATTTATTATTTTATTTCAATAAATTTTCATGGTTATTTCATTATGTATGATTTTTGTGATCACATAATTTAATGAAATTTATGAACATGTAAGATAGAACTAAAAAATAAATTTTCTTGTGCATAAATATTATCTAATACGTGGTTAATCACTTAAGTAAATCTACTTAATATTAATAAGCATGTGATAAATATAATAATTGTAAATTAACACATAAAAGGATAAAATTCCTTAATTATATATATTAAGTTGGTATAGCCTTCTACCACTTCAGTTAAGATCAAATCATAGTTCAAAGTGATCGATTAACCAAAGTTAGGGTGATTTAAATTATCAAGGAATTCTAACTTGGAGTTTTGGATTGACTTAACTTAGTTCAAAAAAAAGTTTGACTTCCAAATTAGGACATGGTGTGAATGAGAGGCAAAGGTTGAGAAAATACAATTTAAGGATATCAAGATTAAGGAGCCCACTCAGCAGATCAAGGAACTGTGAGTTAATGAAGTTAGTATTTGGAATTTCTACCTAAAATCATTCAAGTTTATTGAACAACAAAATTTGGGTTAATGAGAAGGGGAATGTGGGTAATTTCCAATAGGATGTCCAAGCAACAGGATATTATGAAGCCAATGGTGAGGGCTATTGGGTTTCTATAAATACTGAGAGATTAATGAATATAATATTTATTCATTTTCATAAATTTTATTAGATAAAATACTAAAACTTTTCTAATATTATTTGAAGAAACAGAAATAAAATGACATCAAACATTTTATTATGATTCATACATGATAAGGTAAACCTTCACACTAACACAAATTTCCAAGAGTGGAAAATGAACCTACCTATCAACATTCTCCATAAATGGAAATTATATGTGTAGGAAGAACCTTTTCCAATTGTGTCTGGTAATGAGGAAAGTAATGAAGAGATATCTCTCTCTGAGAAATATCTGAATGATGTTATAGATGATCAATGTTTCATGATATCATCCATATCCAATGATATTTTTAAGCAACATGATGATATGGATTCCTATATCATGATGCCTCACCTTCAGTGTCTCTATCAAGAGAAGGTGAGACAAGATAGGTACGAGATATCTAATGCTTTGTTTATAACTAATATTAGAGATAATTCACTAGATGGGACATATGTTTTCAAGATTATCAACCACATTGAATTCTTAGACATATTAGGGATTAAATTCCCATATGAGTTTCATACATATATCATACTTTAATCACTACCTAAGACCTTTTACAGTTTTATTTTTAATAACAATATGAGAAATAATGAGACGAGTCTTTCAAAACTTCTTAATTAGATTATCCAAGTAGATAAGGACATGGGGTGTGATAAAACCATGGTTCTTATAGTGAATAAGAAAAGTAAGAACAAGGGAAAGCGAAAAAGGACTTATAAATAGCCTAAATATATTGAGCACCATCCTTCCAAGAATAATAAGATCCAGAGGTAGGGAATGGAAAAGGAGGAAGCGTGTTTTGTGTGTGAAAAGTCATGTCATTGGAAGAGGAACTGCACCCAGAAGCTAGGGGAAGTTAATGGTTCATTCGGTATCGATTGTAATCTTTCCATATCTACACATTGGGTATTATATATAGCTTTCAGTTCTCACCTCTATATCCAAATGATGGAATCAAGTAGATTTCAAACGATTTCCTGAGGATAGGTGTATCTGAGAGCTGTTAATGGTGTTAGGCTGGCTGCTCTGTCCATTGGTGACTACCACCACTCATTTCCAAATAGAATGATTTTGGTTTTGAAATATTTTTATTATGTACCTATAATTACATAGAACGAGATTTATGTATCATGCTTAGATACATAAGGGTTTATTTTCTAGTTTGTAAACAGTTGTTTCTTTTATAAGGATAGTATATTTTATGGTACAACATCCCTCCCTGATTACCACTAAATCAGGCCTCGAGACGGTGATCCACAAGACATCAAGAACATATCCCCAAATGTCATAGGTTTCTGACTAGCAGTGAGGGACTTGGGTAAGCATATGGGGAAACTATTCCCTAATAGGATAAGGTATAACACACCAGATAACAATATATGTAACAATTAGGGGAAGCATATAGAAAATGCAGATAGCAACAGAAGTAGATAAATGACCTAACAGAATAAATAATAAATGCGGAAGATGAATAGTTATAATAAATACCATGATGATTTCAATGTATGATTCCAAAAGTGACTAAATAAAGGTTTAGGGGTATAGGGTATAAACATAAGATTTATGCTAACAAAAAATGGTCAAAAGACTGAAAATTGTGACATGGCATCATAAGTATAGGCTCAGTCCTCTACCCCCCCCCTCTAAGCTCAGTCCAAAATAAAAAATTAATCAAGCATCAGGAGCGACATACTTCCCTATATCCATACCTGTGAACATAAAGTCTACTCAGGTAGCAAATAGTTCCTAAGTGGGGTGTGAGATGTGATATTATTAAACTGGAACCCATGGCATATAAACCTTTTAGTTTCATGTTGTAGGAAAATAACAATGTTCTATATACAATAAATTCAAGAAATTAAAATAATTAAAAATAATTTTAGTACGGTTTGGGTTCCTAAGAGGACACTCATCTCATACCACCAACTTTTCCCAATGCCAGAATTCTAAATGAGATACCTGGTAAGAAGAATATATATATATAGCAAGGCCTAAGTAACATGATAGACCAAATAAAAGGGAATACCCCCAAGCTTGTGATTTTGTTTTGGGACTAATCTATATGTCAACACCAGGTGCACTAAAGGCATAAGAAAATTATCACAAAGCATAAGGAACTCTATGAAGTATCAATAAAAACATCTCAAACATTTATATTAAAATTGAAAATATCATTGGGATATTCTAAGCTCGTCTCTAAGGTATATCCACAGAACATTTATTCAATTATATCCAATTTCACAATCCCATCCAAGGATATCCTTTTGAAAGTACAAGTATCGCTTGTGGTATAGTAACTATGAGTTTGTCTTGAGTATCGTGTGTAAGGGATCGAGTATCAACTAAGGCTTACCGTAGCCAATTTTTCAATAGTTTCATCCAAATTTTTCCATTAGGGAACCGGTATCATCCAATAGTATAGTAAAAAAGCTCAGGGGAAGGCCTTTCCTGGCGAGCCTAAAACATTGCTTTCTTGATGCATTGTGCTATAACCTATCGAGTACAGAGATTCCAATTGTGGGTTGTTAATTTGGGACTCATGTTCTCTCCCTGATCTGATTTCATTTAAAAAAATAAGAGACGCATATATATATATCACATAGTATCATTCATTATTGTATCCATTTAATTAACTATTTAATTTCATGCTTTCTAATTTTTCAAGCCCAACATTCAAGACTACTATTAATAACACAATATTAAACATAAGTGTAACTCATTAGTGAAAGCATAGGTAATGGAATTTAATAGTATTAAATCACGACAAGACTTATATAAACAATTATTTAGCCAAAAAGTAAAAGTAAAACCAGATTCATAGTTTATGATTCATCCTAAATAATTTATTCAATTTAGAACTTGAACCCAAATTATCACACATGCACGTGTAATTTATAATTTAAAGACTGAAGGCCAAAGGAAACTAATCCAGTTATGTCAGAACACCAAAATGGGTGTCCAATGACATGGAAACAACCTAGTAATGGGTTTTACTTAAACAAAGGTCACAAGGATCAAGGAAAATAATTTAATTAAATTGATACATAATATTAGGGATTCATCAGTAAACACCGATGAGCAGTACAAAGGTGTTAATTGAACAAAGTAATGAAACAATGATAAATAATAAAGATAACCTACCTTGTAGTTTTAGTATATCTCACACCCCACGACAACCTTCGATTTGACCTAAAACAAAAATAAATCTGAGGATTTAACAAAAACCCCAATTTCGGGTAAAAACATTATATGGAATATCATGTAAAGTAGAGTGGATGAAACTCAATGATTATTGGTGTGGAATATTATCCTTACTAATAGGTTCAAATAAATTTGTATGGCATTGAAAATGGAGGAGAATCAGAAGTGTAGCAGGCTTCTGAAGTGGAGATGGGGGTGGCACAACACCTGGAGAGGAGGAGAAGTGATGCACAAGATGAGAGGAGAGGGGGATAAGAGAGGGAAAAAATAAATAAAGTAAGGAAATATAGGATGAAAAAAGGAAAAAGAAAATAAATAAATAATTTAAAATTTAATAAAATAAAAAAAGTGAATGAGAAAATAAAAAAATGGGTTAAACCCATTTTAATTATTTCCACTTTTCTTCTAACCGGTTTTTATTTTATTATTTACTTTAATTCCTTTTTTATTTTTTTTTTAAATTTATTTTATCTATTTTAATCATTTTAATTACATTTAACTAGAAACATTGTGCTAGGACATAGTGAATTGTTTTTCATAATCTCATACAACCATTAAAAAAAATTGTTGCTCTAGACCTATAGCAGACCACGCAGACATGCAATCTGAGTCGCGTTAGGGAATTGGACTTAAAATTTAAAAAAATGGTTCATACCCTGGTTAAATAAAATATGTTATAACATCCTCTCCTTAAGACAACTCATCCTCGAGTTTTCCTTCTAAGGGAAAGGTAACATTATCTGAGAAAAGTTCTGACCACTGTGCATGCAAATCAGTCTCACGCTTCTAGGTTTAATCATTAACACATCCATGTTTCCATAGCATGTGTCTAGTGAAACGAACCTACCTCAAAGAACCTTCATTCTATGATCATTGATATGATCTGGATGCTCATCAAAGGATGCATCAGCCTCAAGATCGATGTTTTTAGGGTTAAATGAATGAGACGGGTCTGGATGATATAGTTGAAGCTAAGATATGTGGAAGATTCCATTCATGGCATGGTACCTCTGATATAATGGAAATTGATAGGCTATCATCCCAACTTTACCCACAATCTTAAATGGTCTGACATATCTTAGTGATGTCTTTCCTTGTCTCCTGATTCCTTAATAACCCAACCTTAGTGAAACACACAGAAAGGCCCAATGTCCCACCCTAATCCCCAAAGGTCTATGATGACGATCGGTATAAGACCTCTGTCTAGACTGAGTTGTAGCCATATGCTTCTGAATCATTTAGACTTGATCATAAGTCTCCTAAATGAGATGAGAATCCAAAAGAGCTGCCTCACCTACTTTGAGCTATCATAGAGGTTAATGGAACAGTCTACCATAGCGAGCCTCATATGGATCCATTTGAATTGTTTCCAAGAAATTTTTATTATAGGAAAAATCAACTAGAGTAATATTATTATCCTAAAAACCTCCAAAATCAAAAATACGGGCCTACAGCATATCCTATAACACGCAAATGGTCCTCTCGGACTTCCCATTAGTCTATGGGTGATATGAAGTACTCAAAAGAACCTGTAAACCTAGTGCCTTATACAACCCTTGCAAGAATCATGATGTCAAACAAGAATCTTGGTCTGACATGATATAATGGGGCTCACCATGAATTCGAACTATTTACCGAATATAAAGCCTCCCTAACATTTCAATAGAGAAGGTCTCCCAAATAAGTAGGATGTACGCAAATTTGATCAACCTATCGATGATCACCCACACTACATTGATACCTCGATGAGATTTCAAAAATAATATAATAAAATCCATCATGACATCATTTTTTTATTTAGTAAGGGATAGTGGTTGAAGGAGTCTAGTAGGTCGTTAGTGCTCGACCTTCACCTACTGACAGGTGGAGCACCGGGTAATGAAACCCGCTATTTTATTCTTCATTCTAGTCCACCAATACTGATGATGCATATCTTTATACATCTTGGTAATTCTAAGATGAACTTCCCAAATGGATGCATGATATTACCTCATCTTATCTTCCAAAATATTGGAAGGAACCCATACACGGCCACGGTATAGAAGAGTTTCAGTGCCATAAACAACCCAACCAGGAGATGGGTTCTCTCCTATTAAACTTTCCCTCAAAATGATCCCCTCTGTATCATATAATTTTTGCATGCAGAATCACTCCAGAAGAAAGGATGTCACTACAAGAGCTAATGTAAATGGTTTTCTAGATGCATCTCAGAAAACAAATCCATCGTCTTCCACCCACTATTTTCTACCTAGAAGGATTTTTTCTGTGTTTTACGGATCAAATCATCAACCATGTCATTACCCTTACCAGGGGTATAAGAAAGCTCAAAGTCGAATGACTATAGGTATTTTACCCACCTGCGCTACCTCAAATTTAATTCTTACTATGTGGAGATATATTTCAAGATTTTATGATCCGAGTAAATAATGAACATCTATCCCACAAATTAGTGTCTCCAATAGGAAAAATCATGAACTATAACTTCTAATTTGAGATCATGTGTAGGATAGTTCCTCCCATGAGGCCTTATCTGGTGGGATCCATAATCCATGACTTGTTCACCCTGCATCTGAACTACACCCAGTTCGAATCCTGAATCATCACAGTAAATATAATAACTTCTACATGGATAAAGAAGAATTAGGATCAGATATGAGTTTAGTTTTTCCATTAACTCTTGAAAATATTTTTCACAACCTTCTTAGTCAGGGCTGTTAAAGGTGCTACTAAGCAGGAGAAATCCTAGATGAAATGCCTGTACTATCCAGAAATCCCATAAAACTATGTCTATAGAACACATTATTGGGATGTTCCTAGGAAACTAATCTACTCACTTTTTTCTAGGTCAAATGATACACCTGCCTCAGATATGATATAACCAGAGAAGCGAAACTTATTGATCCAAAAGTTGCATTTATTTATCTTCGTATATAGATAGTTCTATCTTAGTGTAATCATCATGATCTATAGATGGGTTTAATAGTATTTCATGGAGCGAAAATATCCCAATATTTCATTTACAAAGATTACCACAAAGGAATCAATGTAAGGGTGGAAAAACCAAACATCACAGCCATAAAAACTGCTAGCGCGTTCATTAGACCGAATGGCATAATAAAAAACTCATATAAGTCGTAACTTCTCTGAAAATCTATAAGGGTTTTATATAATGTTTTCACATGAACCAGATGATAGCCTGGCCTCAAATTGATCTTATACAAAACTATTTCTCCTCAGAGTTGGTCGAAGATCTCATATATATGAGGAAACATATATAGATTATTTACCATAAGTTGGATGAGTCAACGGTAATCCATGCACAATCTGAGGGTACCATTTGCATTCTTGTAGAAAAGGATTGGTGAACCCCACTGTGATGTGCTGGGTATAATAAAACCCTTAGCCTCAAGATCTTCAAGTTACTTCTTGAGTTCTTGTAACCCTATTGGTATCATCCTAAAAGGAGGAATGGACACTAGTGATACACATGGAATTAGCTCGATAGTGAACTCAACTTCCCTAATAGGTGGTAATATGGAGAAATCATTAGGGAATACATCCCGGAAACAATCCAAAACAGGAGGTAATTCCACTAATTGTCTTCCCTATTCACTCATAAAAGAGACTTTCTAGATTCGTTATCACTCTACATAGCCTAGAATAATTGGGTCCAGATCGATCTATTTGGATATATCATTCTTCCTTATGTATATATATGTTACCCTCAAGTGTTGTGAAGAACACTTGATGGTTATAGGAATACACTTAGGCATAATAATGAACGAACTAGTCCATACTGAGAATGGTAACAAAGCTGGTCATCTCAAGGATGAAGAAATTCCAAAAGAAACTGTACTCGCCTACCTCAAGGGGAACTCTTGGAACTAGCATATTCCCTCTGTTCTGACCCCCAAAGGAGTTTCAAGATATATAACACCACATAAGTAATAGATTTAACGACCCAAACTATCAAAAGTTGCAGCAAATATAAAAGAGATTTAAGCACCAATATCAAAAATCTAAGGAACTAAAGTAGGGGATATAAGGATAGTACCAATAATTGTAGAGGGTTCTAGACACTGCTCTACTAACACTAGATGCACTGCATACATATGGCCTGATCCTCATCCCTAACGTTCTGTCTAACTAGCCTGAGTAGGTCCACTCTACTAACTCTGGTGTTCTGGAACTTGATTGTGTCATCCACGGCCTCCACTACCTCAACCTGATTGGCTGGTGGAAAATTAACTCCTAGACAGATTTAGATCCACAGATCCCATACCTGATGGAAGCAATGGAATAGATCATCTGCCAATGGATGCTGAAGGAAAAGAATGGCAGAAACTCTGAAGGTGACCCATCTTTCCACAAGCTCGACACTCCATTGGGTTCCTCATTCACTGGGGATTTCTACTGTCAATCCTATCGCACTGATGACATATGATATTGTTGTCATTACGTGCCATTTTGATGGAATTATCCCCATGTGTACCATTGAAATGTTGCTTCTTACTACTTAAAGAACCATTACCCTGCTTCAGAACTAAACCACCCTGGCTCACTGAATAAACATCCCTGATATTTTGTTCTATAATAAGGGTCTAATTCCCAATCTATGTAATGGTTGTAAAATGAAATATCTTAACCTATGAGTAAATAGTATATCCAAGTCTATCCTCAAAGCATCTCATAGTCATCTTTGCATCACCAGTCAGAGATGGAGCAAAACACTGGAGCTTCGTGAAATGAGTAGAATACTCTAACACTATTATAGATCACTACTGAAGATGTAATAACTCTCTAGAATGATATGATCTCAGAGTATATAGAAAAATGTGATCATAGAAAACTATCTATAAGTCTTCCCAAACTATGTCTTGGGGTTGGTCTACTTGAAAAATGACATCCCACCAATGCTTGGAAAATTCATGAATCATAAGGGCATTAAGTTTGACCCTTCAATCCTGAAGCATCTCATGATGGTCAAATATAGATTTCATGGATTCAATATATGACTTTGTAGTATTAGGACCACTGTACCCTAAGAAAGTAGGAGGATTCTACTATATAAAGTCCCATGTAAGCTCTACTATAGTCGAGGCAGGCCTGGGAACACTCTGAACTAACTGTATAAACCTGAGAAGATTATCCATGAACTAGTCATCAACTCCCAAAGAAAGATTAGGTGGAGGTTTCACAGGGAGAACTACAGGAAGCACTACTAGATGCACTATAGGATTATTTACAGGTTGTTCTGAACCCACCAACTCCAAAATGTCCTCATTGTTACTCTCCTTGTGTACGACATGAAGACGTCACAACATCCTTGTTCTACAATTGCAAAATGCACACCTTAGATTAGATTCTATGAAAGATAAGGTAAACAATTAAAGGAGAAGTAAGAAAATGGTAGTTTTAAGGCCTCCCTGATCTTGACATAGTAGGTAAGGAAATTAAGTAAAGAGTTTAGGTACATAGCATGCCTGTAATTTTTACACAACAAACAACCCACTCTAGGAGTTGAGTCTCGATAGAAAGAGAAGTAGTTTTAGAAGGATCACTAAGACATATGCACACTTTATATTTATAACTAAAAAGTACTACAAGATATTACAACTAAACACAATATCACTCACATGAAAACAGGCAGCTACACACTAAAAGTAGATATGGTATGGAAATATTCATGTCATTTTAATCCCTATGGTTCCTAATATGATGCATGTAAATGCAATGACATCATATCATCAGGTTGTAGTATTAAAATGATCATCCCAATAATACCAATACAAGTACCAACATAAAGCAAGTGCATCACCCAATGGTGAAGTCGTATCAACAATAAATGGTATAATCAATAACTAAAATCTTAACCTAAGAAAATTGGGTTTCCCCTATATAAGGGTTCGCCGCATCCAAGCATAGGGTAAATTCTAAATTCCTATGTCCTAGTCTCCTATATAACCCAAATAGTAATAAAAAAGGAAAATAAACCCTATGATACCACTTTGTACCATCCCTCCCTGAGTACCACTGAACTGGGCCCCGAGATGGCGGTCCATGAGACCTCAAGTAAATCTCCACAAACACCAGAGGCTGCCGACTAGTAGTGAGGGTATTGGGTAAGTCTGTGGGGTGACTATTCCCTTATAGGATAAGGTATAACATAGTGGAAAAAAATATATATAACAAGTATAGTAAGCATAGAGAAAAAGAAAACAACAACATAAGTAGATAAATGATCCAACATAATAAATAATAATTTTGGAAAATGAATATTCATATCAGATACCATAATGATGTTAATATATGATGCCAAAAGTAAATAAATAAACATGCAGGTGTACGAGGTATAAGCATAATCTTCATACTAAAAAAATCAAAAATACTGAACACTAGGTCATGGTATCTCAAGCACAGTATTGATCATCTTCCCCCCATGCTCTATCAAAATAGAAAATCAATCAAGCATTGGGAGTGGCACACTTCCCTGTATCCATACCTATTAACATAAATTCTACTCGGGTACCAAACGGAACTCAAGAATAGTGTGAGATATAATCTCAGTAGTTCAAAACCCAAAGTGTCTAAACATTTTTATTTTATGTTGTATATAAATAGCAGTGTGCTATATATAATAAATTTAAGCAATTTAAATAAATAAAAATAATTTCAACTTGGTCTGGGTTCCTAAACAGAAACTCATCCCATACCACCTGCTTCAGCCTAAGCCAAAAGTCTGAATGAGATGCCTGGTAAGCATAATATATATATATATATATATATATAAAGGCCTAGGTAACATGATAGTCTAAATAAAATGGAATACCCTCAAGATTGTGCTTTGTATTGGGGTCTAATCCATACGTCAACACTAGGCGCACTAAAGGCCCAAGCGAAGTATCAAAAAGGATAAGAAACTCTATATAGTGTTAATAAAAATATCTCAAGCATTTATATTAAAATTGGTAATATCAAAGGGGGAGTCTTATCCCATCCCTAAGTTATTTCTAAAGTACATCCATTTAATTATATCCAATTCTATGATCCCATCCAAGGTGATCCTTTCAAAATTCAAAGTATCACTCGTGGTGTGGTAACTATGACTCTATTCTGGGTATCTCACTTAAAGGAATGAATATTATCCAAGGATTGGCATAGCCATTTTTCCAATGGGTCCATCCTCTATTTACCCTTAAGTAACCAGTATCAACTATTGGTGGAGAATCCTGACCTCAAGATAAAAATGCTTGTGAACCAATTTGGGAGAAACCCAATGAAATACGTAAGCAATATTAAGAAGAATAAATAAACCAGCATGCATGATTTTTAACATGGAAAAACCCTTTCATGTAGAGGATTAAAAAACAACAGGTTAATTCCTAAATATCCACTATCAATCAGAAAATACAAATAATCCAAGTAATGCCTGAACTTGAATTACAAATGAGAGAGCATATAAAACCTATGTGAAAACCACACCCCGATACGCCTCTTCCATCTCTCTGATAAACATCTCATCGAGGCTATGTATTGAAAGATTCATTTGTGACAAAACATCACCCTTCTATAAATAAAATTTCACTACCTCATAGATCTTCATCTGAACATCCTCAGCCTCTCACCATCTTGCGACACCCAAAGGATTTATCTCTAATGATCTCGTTATCATGATGTTCCACTAATATTCAATCGAGAAACGCTACTTGATCACTGAAATCAAGAAGACTCTCAATAATGTCCCTGATCATTGATCACATCACTGCTACTATGAACATGGTCACATGCAACTCCTGGTGCAGTATCCCCCTTCTTTCTCTCGGTGGACTCCATATTGAGAATATCTCTCTTTTTGTTCACCACCATTCACTTCCCCTTAAAAAAATTTGTTGTTTCCTTTTTTAAAATACAGATAATATATGAAATATTATATCTTATATCTCCAAATAAACATATATATTCCATGTTAAGATTCAATCACTTATCTCATCTAAATAGATATAAAAGATATATCTCCCCATGAGATACATATATAGACTTATCTGTGTGATATGATAAAATATATATCATATTCAAAAACATATCTTATCTCAAATATAGAAACACCCACATGTAGACGGAACCCCAAAAATCTACCCCTTCAGGACGTCAATAGATATACCATCCAGTATACTCAGATAGACCAAAAACCTATTGGTATCATATCAACCATCATCCTTTATAGAAAAAAGAGGACTCCCTTTTGTAGCTCTGACATAAACCAAACAGATCCCCCGATAAAAGAAACTCAACCCCCAAATTCTTCATTATACTTGTGTTTTCACTGCCAATACCAGAATCAACAATATCTAGTTCCATTACAATCGTGATCTCCACATAATATAAAGCACCTGTAGGAAAAACTTTCTCCCCCTGATCAAAATCCCAAGCATCTATCACATCACCTCGATCTTTAATTTTCAATTCTTTCTTCACTACTCGCACATTATGAGGAAAAGAATTAGGTGCATGACCAAAAAAACCTCTCTCAACCTACTTTTACTCAAAAATATTATTCTTCCACTCGTATTCATCATCGATTACCTCAAACAACATCCAAAATTCTCACCAAAAATTTCAATCCTGAGACATCACCTCTGAAACCACTTTTTGGGGGAGAATCTAGACCTTGGGATAAAATTACTTGTGAACAAATTTGTGAGAAACCCAATGAAATACATAAGTGATATTAAGAAAAATAAATAAACCAGCACGTTGTATTTTTCACATGTAAAAACCCACTGATGCAGATGATTAAAAAACTATGGGGAAATTCCCAAATATACACTATGAATCAGAGAATATAATGAATCTAAGTAATTCCCAAGATTGAATTACAAATGAGAGAGCAAACAAAACCTGTGTGAAAAACACACCCTAATACACCTCTACCTTCTATCTACTAAACATTTCACCAACGCTATGTATCGAAAGATCCATATGTGAAAAAACATCACCCTTATATCGATGAAACATCACTACCTCAAAGATATTTATCCGAAAATGTGTTATCCTCACAGCATATTAAGACACCCAAAGGATTTCTCTTTCATGATCTCGTCATCATGATGTACCATTGATCTTCAACTATGACATGATGCTTGATCACCAAAATCCAGAATACTCTTGATACATGGCCTCGATCATTGATCATGTTGATACTGCTATGAACATGTGTAACACTAATGTGCCACACATGCTATCGTCAGAGAGGTATCACCCTACTTGATCTCGGTGGACTACATCTTAAGAAACTCTCTCTCTTTGTTCACCCCCATCTGCTTCCTCTTTAAAAGCCTTTGTTTTTTAATTTTTCAAAATATATATATGATATGAAATATTATATCTTATACCTCCAAATCACTATGGATCTTCCATGTTATGATTCAAAAACTTATCTTATCTAAATATAAATAAAATATATATCTCCCTATGAGATACTGATTCATCATTATCTATGTGATATGATAAAAGATATATCATATTCAAAAACATATCTTATCTCAAATCTAAAAACACCCACATGTGGGATAAACCCCAACATCACCCAATATTATATTAAAAATCCTGGGGAAATCCCTTGCTTAGTGAGACTAAAACATTGATTTCTCAACACATTGTGTTGTAACCTATCGAGTACGGAGATTCCAATTGTGGGTTCTTAATATTGTACCAGCATTCTCTCCCTAATCCAATTTCATTTAAAATAACAAGAGGAGCATATATATTTATATATATAAATATATATCACAGATTAGCATTCAGGATTGTAGCCATCTAATTAACCATACAATTCCACACTTACTAATTTTTCAAGACCAACAGTCACAACTACTAATAATAACATAATATTAAACAGAACTAGAACTTATCAGTGAAAGTAGAGGCAATGGAATTTAATTATGGTAAATCATGAAAAGACTTATAGAAATAATTATTTAGGAAAAAAAATATAATTATAACCAAATTCATGGTTTATGATACATCCTGAATAATTTATTAAATTTAGAACTTGAACCCAAATTATCGCACATGCACACATAATTGATAATTTGAATACTCAAGGCCAAAGGTAACTAAAATAATTATGTCAGCACACCAAAATCGGTTTCCAATGACATGGAAACAATCTAGGAATGGGTTCTCCTTAAACAAAGATCACAAGAATCAAGGAAAATAATTTAATTAAATTGATACACATTATTAGGGATTCGTTGGTAGGAACCGATGAGCAGCACATCGGTGTGAATTAAAAGAAGCAAAAAACTAATGGGAAAGAATAAATACACCCTGCCTTGTAGTCGTAGTATGTACCACACCCCAAAACAACCATTTATTTGACCTAAAATAGAAGAAATCATAATATTTAACAAAAAACCCAATTTTGTGTAAAACAATTATGTGGTAGATTGTACAACAAAGAGAGGATGAAACTTAAATATTCTTGGTGAGGAAGATTAGCCTTACTGAGAGGTTCATATTTCGTATGATAGTATTGAAATGGATGACAATTGGAGGTGCAACATGCTTACTAAGCGGAAATGGGTGGTGAGCACAACCTAGAGGGGAGGGGGCCATGACACATAGGAGGCGTGGAGAGGGAGAGAAGATAGGAAAAAAATAAAGAAAGGAAATAAATAGAGTAGGAAAAAAATAAGGAAAAATAAATTAAAATAAAAATAAAATAAAAGGTAATGAGAAAATAAAAATAAAAATAATAATTGGTTAAGCCCATTTTAATTATTTCCACTTTTATTCTAACACTTTTTATTTTATTATTTATTTTTATTCCTTTTACATTTATTTTGATTTCTTTAAATTTATTTTATTTCTCTTAATCCTTTTAATTAATTTTACCCTAAAACGTTATTCCAGGGCATGGTGAATTATTTTTCATAATCTTGTTCAACCATTAAAAAAATAAATTACTACTCGAGACCTAAAACAAACCGCATGGGCGGGCGCCCTGGGGTTTTTTAAGTAATTAGACTTAAAATTTTAAAAAAATGGTACATACCTAGGTTAAAGTTGGTGTGTTAAATATGGTATGGTATATTTAAATAACATTCTTTATATATGAAATTATGAAAACCAAGTTTTGGCAATCAATAACAATTCATGTTCACGTGACTCATAAAACACCCAGTAGTGGCATCACCGTCTTAGTCGTGTAAATGAGAGGCGTCTAAAAAAACTCTATCAAGATAGTTATTTAGACTCTTCTGAGCTAAAACCACTTGAAATATTTCATTCTTGTTTATTAGGAAAATGACCAAACCACTATTTGGTGGATATAGTGAAAGGTTCATAGAGCTTCTTGGATTGGTACACACTGATGTGTGTGGACTGTTTCTAGTTGAAGCTAAAGGTGGATATTATTACTTCATAACTTTTAATTATGACTTGATTATATATAGATATGTCTAATTAATGTGGTATAAGTCAAAGTCCTTTTATAAATTCAAGTAATTCAATAATGAAGTAGATAATAAACTTGGTAAGAATATAAACGAGCTCTAATCAGATCGAGGTGGTGAATATCTTAACAAAGAGTTCAATAACTTTTTACCAAATTTTGGGACTATATCTCAAATCACTACACCTAATACACCACAATAAGATGGTTTTAGTGAAAGGAGTAATCATACCTTGTTATACATGGTATGTTCAATTATGATTCATACAGATCTTCCATTTTCTTTTTTGGGATATGCATTACAAACTACAACATACACATTAAACCGAGTTCCAACTAAAGTTGAAAATGGGATTTCCTTTGATTTATGGAGTGGAAAGAAACTTGTTTTTTTGGAAACATGTGTATGGGGTTTTGAGATATTTTTTAAGGCCTTCTCAAGGAATAAAAAAGCATCATGATGCACAAAGTGTATCTTTATAGTGTATTTGAAGGAAACAAAGGGATACTACCTATATAATCCCTCAGAAAAGAAAATGATTATCGCTAGACAAGCCATGTTTCTTGAGAGGGACCACATCCTAAAAAAGAATAGTGGTAGAAATATTGACTTTGATGAAGTTGATGCTCAAGATACACAATAGTTAAAGTAGGAATAGGTTCTATAGGTCCCTATGGAATAAGTAGTTCCCGAAACACATGTATTACATATGAGTGTAATATAGATAAGAGGACTAGAGTGATATGGTTTTCTTATCACCAAATAAGGTGACTCATTATTGGTTGACAATGATGAACCTATTTCCTATAAGGAGTAATTAGAAAGCTCATAAGCTGTAAGATGGAAAGAGTCCACGAATTCCAAAATGGATTCCATGTATCAGAACCAATTGTGGGTTCTGATCGATGCACCGGTTGATGTAAATACCATTGGATGAAAATGGGTATTAAATAGGAAACACGACATGGAAGGTAAAGTAAATACATATAAAGTAAGGATACTGGATAAAGGGTTTAAACTTCATTAAGTAATTGACTAATATGAAACCTTTTCACCAATTTCCATGCTTAAATCCATTAGAATTATACTTTATATAGCATCTTACCATGACTATGAGATTTAGAAGATGGATGTAAAAACTAAATTACTTAATGGGAACCTTTAGGAATATGTCTATATGACACAACCAAAAGGGTTTGTGACTCTTGGTGATGCCAGAACAATTTTCAAGTTAAAAAGATCTATTTATGGAATGAATCAAGCATCCAGGTCATGGAACATTTGATTTGAGGAATCCATAAAAGAATTTGGTTTCATTAAGAATGAATGTGAGTCAAGTTCTTACAAAAGGTTTAGTGTAAATGCAGTCATTATCCAAGTAGTAAATTTTGATGAAATATTACTTATTGGAAATTAAATACCAGTCTTACAATCTATTAAAACTATTTAAACATGTGTTTCTCCGTGAAGGAATTAAGTGAAGTAGCCTATATTTAAGGTATCAATATCATTTGTGATAGATCCAAGATGTTTATTGGACTAAGTCAAGGTATATATGTTGACCAGATACTAAATATATTTAGTATGGAACAATCCAAGAGGGGATTATATCCATTTTTACATGGTTTACATATTTATAAGAAAATGTGTCCTCATACACAACATGAGAAAGATAGAATCAGTAAGATCTCATACACTTTAATGGTGGGATCAATCATGTATGTCATGTTATTTACTAGACTTGATGTTTTCTATGCATTGATCATGGTAGGTAGATATCAATAAAATCTAGGATAATATAATTGGACTACTATTAAGGTTATCCTTAAGTATTTGAGAAGAACTAAGAATATGTTCTTGGTGTATCAAAGATATGAGGAGCTAGTCATCGGGGGTTATACTGATACTAGTTTTCAGACAGATCAAAATGATCTAAAGTTACAATCAGGATATGTTTTCTGTCTTAAAAGAGAAGCTCTGAGCTGAAAGAGTTCAAAACAGCCAGTTGTCACTAATTCTATAGTGAATTCTGAATATATAGAGGCTTCTAATGCATCCAAGGAAACCATTTGGATTTGGAACTTTTTCCATGATTTTGATGTGGTACCTAGTAGCAAAAACCCTATCACGTTGTATTGTGATAATATTAAAGTGGTGGATCTTGAAAAAGATCCAAGGTCATACCAAAGGATAAAGAATATACTTCAGAAGTATCACCTCTTGAGGGATTTATATCAAAGGGGTGAAGTTTAAATAAGAAAAGTACCCATGAAAGAGAATTTGGAGGACCCCTTAACAAAAGGCCTATCTGAGTAGAAGCAAGACTATCATGTGAGTGCTAGCAGACGGAATGTTGTTAGCAGTTGGCTCTAGTGCAAGTGGGATTTTGTTGGAGTTGGTTCCCTAAAACAAAATTATGTGTACTTTATGGTAAACTTGTATTCATAGTTTTAAATATTGATAAAATAATTATCACATCATGCTTATTCTTCTACATGACATAGTATGAGATAATCTTCTAAGAGTAGCTATCGTACTAAAAGGTCATAGCAGTTCCCTGCTATGATGAGAACCCAGAATTGCTACTACACTATTCTTGAACATATGTTCTATATTCGGATGATATCATTTGAGGGAAACAAATGATATAGGTTATCAAGGGTGGATACTCATAGGACTTTGAGGCACCTTCTCATGGTGTACGCCCTTGGTAATATCTAGTATGATATTATGAGAATGAGACCAACCGGTGGGAAATCCACATTTATATGTGTCATTGGATGTTCCTATCTATGAACATATATATTGGTCCTTAGACTTTAATATTATTATTAATGATTATTATGAGTCACGTACTTTGATGTATTGATAAAAATCATGATGAAAGATGTTCATGGTGAGGTAGGATATGTTGGGTGTGTCACGAGTAATATATCATTAATGAATAATGTGATAAAGGATTTATCCCTTGTTTTTTTAATAGAAGTTGATATCTTAGTCCCTTTAATGGAAATGATATAGACTAAATAAATCCACAGCCATGGTGTTCTATAGGCAAGTTCTCTTTTTAGAAATTCAAAGAAAGATACATTGAGCAAATAGGTTGATGGCACCGGTATGCAACCAGCATGATTTGAGATATCATGATAAAGGGATTATATTACACAGTAAGCATATCTATGATGTATCATGTCTTTGAGGCATTAATTTCTTTCTTTATAGGTGTCTTGGAATCTTTCTAGATACTAACCTTGGACTTTAGGTTGCTTCTTCTAATGCCACTGAGAAAGATTCATAGAGGGTCACACACTAAGTGTATCTAGAATCTCATTTAAATAATATATTATTATTTATTATTTAATAATTTGAATAAATATTATTCCTAGATGTGGTCCAATAATTATTCATGTATATTTGATCGCATATATTTTGTCACCAGTTATTTGAGATAATAGAATGTGAGTAGAATATTTAATATATATTTATTTGTTATTTAGTGAATATAATATTTATTTATTTATTATAGAATAATGTATTAATATTTATTTAATAAATAAATAGTCATTATTCAAGGCCCAATAAATATGGAGGAATGGAGGACTGATTTTTTAGTTTCGGTGAGAAATGATAAATATTTTATATTATTTAATTAAATAATATTTAATATAATTCCGAAGTTAAATGCATGTCAAGAAATAATATTATTATTATTATTTGACATGTGGTTCCAAAAGGATTAAATAAATAATTAAAGGCACTTGTGATATTATTTTATTTTAACCCTAGAAATATATAAACCCATTTATATTATTTTTTCATAGAGCCAATTCATTTGTCTTGGTTGTGCATAGCAGATTTGGAAAATCCTATCAAGCTTAGAGAGATCCATTCTCCAAGAATGATCTTAAGAACATAGAGTGATCTTCCTCCACCACCCACTCTCAATTCAAGAGAGATTGAGGAGAATTATTTGGAAGTGGTTCTTGAGGTGATCAAAGGCGGATGACACAAGTGCTAGGATATGTTGTTCTAGCACCCAAAGATTCCTACAGCGATGCCTGAAGATTTGGGGAACATGAGTGGATCACCACTAGAGAGAATATTATTTTATTACTATAATGCAATGAAGGTGAAACAAATATCAGTTTTCATATATTTCAATGAATAAATAATTATAACAAAGGTAATTCTTTACTAGATTAAATTAATTATAAATAAAATGTGATGATCCTCTCTTAGTTCTGGCCTTCAATCCCTTGTGTATATTCTTTGATTCAATTCCATAGATCATGATGTTTATCATTGTAGAAATCTTAGATTGGTCATCGGTCATGGAAAAAACTAAAGTTGGGCTCCACCCAACACATACTTCTATTGCACCTGGAACCAACACAATGTTTTATGGCATCAAACCCCTCTATCATACAATAGAAATTTGTGTTGGGAGAGGGTAAAATTATAGGTGTTAGCACACTCATCTCTCTTTCGAGATACACAACAAGTGATGTCTGTATATCACCTTGCCACATCACTTTCCTATTTCTATACATCATTAGATTAGTTACAATTTCTATATAGCCATATGGTAGGCACCCATCCATCCCACGTGAGAATGGAAGGTTGGTTGATAGGTGTTAGCGCGCCAATCCCTTGTTTGAGGCCGCCCACCTAGAGGTGTCTGTGTGTCCCCATGTTGCACCACCTACCTATTGTACTAATCCTTTAACATGTCCCACCATAACACCTACTTCTAATTGAAGATGTTTTAAAGGCCCTGTTTCTTAAAGTCCTAGGATGTCATAGTGGCCTTGCATCCTGAAGGCCCTAATATATAGCATAAAATCCCAAAATAAGTGAATAGTATCACTGTTATAGTACTAATAAAATACCTAAAAAATACATACCACATCCATATTTGAACATAGGTCTTTTATAAAATATTATGAGATGCTTACAACTAATCCAAACCCCAAATTCAAGAAAAATGATATTTATAGAAAAATGGATTTTTTAACTTAAGTGTTTTTAATATTATTTTATATAAAGTACTAATTAAATAATTGTTTATATAATTTTTATACATTGATAAAAGTAATTAGATTCATCATTTAAAGTTGATCAATTTAATTTATTAAGATAAAAATACACAATACTTAAAAAATAGTTCTTTAAAAAATAGCATTTTTTAACCTTAAATAACATTTACAATGACCTAATAAAATTAATTATTCCTCTTATAAAAATATAATTTTGTAAATCTCTTTGTATTAAGATCATTATTTAAATTTTATAAATACATCAAATCATTCTTTATTAATAATAATAATAATATGTAACGCATAAAAATATTTTTTAAATAAAATATTTTAATTTAATATTATATTTTTATTTCATTTCAGAATTATATTATTTTCAACAACCATATATCAAATGTCCAAATTAGATACTAGAAAACTCAATGACTATATATATGATGACTATATTTCCAATAACCATATTTCCAATGACAATATTTATAATAGTTTGATTTCATTCCTATATATAGTCTTATATACATTCTTAGAATCATTTATCTTATTCATGTACTTATATGTCAGCATGTTTATAAGATTTATATTTATATTCCTTATTTTTATAGTTGAAATTTGGGTAATGGACTTTATGGAAAACCATGAAGATGAAGATTTTATTTTAATGGTATTTTTATTTACTTTCAGATTTATTATACTTGTACTTTTCTTAATGATGTTTCATATTATATTCACATAAAGTATTAATGTTTAACTTGTGTTGTAATATTTTATTTCAATAAATTTGTCATGGTTAATTTTCGTTCAGTGTTCCATGTGAAATAAGCTATTAAACATAGTATTAATTTAAAAAAATACATAATAAAATCTTGGGGTGTTACAATGAACATGGTATTTTGGGTTCCCCTTCAGTATGCCGCAATGGAAGATCTAGGATAAGTGGAATAGATACACCTTGTTAATAATTCATCTCCCCCTTAGAATTTATTTGCGTCTCAATAATCTCTTTTGTTACTAGTGTGTTTGAGTATATGTTTTTCCTCTTGCAGGATGGGATATGGAACTCCCCTATGGAATGGGGTATGGGACACCCGTCCATGGGGTCGGTAAATCCCACAATTTCCATATCATTATCACAGTACAGGCCCCCCATGTTGGTTATACTATAGTTTTTGGAATCCAATAGTGGTATGTCCATTTGTTCCATCTATGGCACAAAGCATTTTTTTAGAACAATGGTATAACAGTGAGTCTGGTTGTACGCCATATGTGTCGGGTAAGTGATTATGTTAACATATATAGTGTTTCTATTGGTTTGATAATACTCCCTTTGGCATGGTATATTACTAATTATATTCTTTATTTATAAGATATATAATTAGGTTTCCATACCCTCATGTGGACCGACTATTATTGACCTTCATGGTCATGAATGAATAGGGAGGTGGATATTTCCCTATAATGCGGAGTTTCCAAGTGGAGTCCTTGTCGCATGGGATGGGTTAACTATCAGTTATTTATGGGTTTTCCTATGGTAATGGTGTATATTTTTGGGTATATAATGCCATAAATTCTTCCCTATTTGTATTATCCACTCTCGACTGAAGTTGGAAGGTTGTGTGGTTTGGCCCTCGGTTATGAGCTGAACTATAGATATGTTTCCCTTAAAATTTTTGGGCTTTCCTACTAATTATTTTTATACTCACCCTAATATAGGCCTTCTTACCATAAATTTTGTGTATATACAATTATCATTTAGATTGGTGGTGATTTTATGGACATTTTGATAGTAGATCCAAAGCATTGGTGATTTGGGTGGCATTCATTATCGATAATGCCTAGGTTGGATTTGGTAGGATGTGGTGGTTTCCCTTCCCTAAAACCTTATGTTGTTATATATTTTGGGGTGTTAGGCCTTGTATTTCTACCCTTTTGTACAATATTTTGTATTGTTTTTTTGGGATGTTTAGTAGATGTATACATGCATATTTTTATTTAATATATTTATGTATAGACTACTTTGTTATCATTTTTTTGATTGGTGGTGATGTATATCTATATGTAGGTTGTATAGGCTAAGGCATATTATATATGTATTATGCCTTCATGGTAAGAGTCACCAACCCCTAGCCTGTCATATGTTTGCTTGGGGTGGCACACTCAGCTCATCAGGAACCTAGGAGAAGACCCAGTGGCTCCAGTCATGTCAAAATACAAGTAAAGAATTTCATTATTGGGGAGTATACTCAATATATTAAATAACTATGAGTTAATGTATTTGGAAATTAAAGCCTATGTAAATACCTTCTAGTAATTTTCATGTCCATTTCATGGGTTTTGAGAAGAAAAATATGGATCCCATCCACTAGAATATCCAACAAATACGATATTCTGAATCCAATGTTGAGGGTTGTTGTAAGTTGACAAAATAATGAGAGAATTAATTAAATCATTAATTATGGAATGAACATTAATCTAGATAAATTACTAAAATAAAATTTTATTTTTTTTGTAGAGAAATCACAAGAAATACTGCAAAATCAATGAGATATTTTTTTGGAAAGTGATAATATCCTCACCAACACAAATTTCTAAGAGTGGTACATAAAATTTCACATTGCACTACTATATGAAAATATATTTTATCTGTTAGAATCATTTATTACTAATAGACTACCTCATGGAGGGAATGAGGGTGACAAGGATACCTATAGTTAACATATAGAGGATGCATAAAATATATGTTGCATCATGTTATTAACTATATTTAGAGAGATAAAGATGCAATAAAAGGACATGGATTCATATTCTATGTTTACTCATATCTAATATCATGAAAAGTAAACCGAGATGGAAATGATAAATGAGATTGTTTCTAAACAATACAATTGTAAAATTGAAGGAAAATACCTATCTAGTGATTAAATACTCATTATGATGAAGTATATTGGTCAATTAGAAAATTTAGGTTTCCACATGGATAAGTAATTATCTATTAATATCATATTATCATCCTTACCACCAAGATTATCAACATTCATTAAAATCTATAAAATTAATAGTATAGAGAGGCCGATTAAGAATATAACCTCTATGGTTTAGTAATTTGATAAGGATTGGAAGGAATTTGGTCCTTTAATCCTTATGATAAGTGATGTGAAGGACATGATTGAAAAACCTATGGAGAGTTCAAAGAAAATGGTTTCTTTGAAATTTCCATCAAAGAAACAAAACGTTCAAAGGAAGAGAACATACTTTACATGTGGCATGAAAGGTCACTGGAAGATAAATGTCAATAAATTAAAGATAAATAAAGAATAATATTATACTTTAGGTATATTCTTCATTATATATGATATTTTGGTTTCACTTCTTGGGTATTAAATCTAGTGTGTAGCTCATATATTTATATCCAAATATAGGAACCAAGGAAGACTATAAAGATTATAAGAAGTGTGGTGAACCTAAATGTAACTAATTGAACTTGATTCCCGATTCATCTAGAGAATATCATATTGTCACATTTCCAAATGGAAATATTATTGTAAAACTATTATTTTTTATTGGTTAATATTAAAACATTTAACTCAATTCCTAGTTTTGTGACATAATGAGACATTATTTTATATTTCAAATGAATATTTTTATGGTATATAATCCTAAATTAGTAGTTAAATTATACTTAAATCATATATTTTCAATATGGATAATTAATTATGAATATAAAATAAAAGATTCAAATAATACCTATTTTTGGAAAGATGTTTTTTCAAATAAAACAAAAGGTAAAATTCATGGATATGTTCATAAGGGTGTTTAGAATATTTAAGGATAAAAATATTAAGTATTTCACATGTTTTATTACAAAATTATGAGACAAATAAACCTTTATAAATTAAATTTGATAAATCCACAAAGATTCGTGAATTAGTCCATAAGATATGTGTGAACTATTCTGAGGATAATTTAAAGGTAAACTCATATACATCATAAGATTCCATTAAGATATTTTAATAATGTAAAATTAAATTAGATAATATGATATGTAGGAGATAAGAAATGTTTCTGGTTAGTGAGATGAATAATATCTTAGAAAATCATTCATTGAACATAAAAATTTAGAATTGAGATATTCCTAAACTCACATACCTTATAAACAAAATAGTTATGATATTAGAAAATAGATGATCAATGATGAGTCTTTTAAGTATTGTTAGTCTTTGATCACTCATTTTGATACATGATTAACAAAAAGAGACATTTAAACTTAACCATTTGAAAACTATCATGATAAATATATATCATATAAGATGTAACATAAAAAAGTCCATTATACCTCTAATTTATGTTTTTTGGTGAAAATAGTTTGTTAAAGTATTTTTTTTCTACAAACATACATAATTAAAAACACAAAGGGAATCACAATTACTTATCCTAAGTTATGAAGGATATAAATATTCCTAATATAGATAGATATTAGTTGAGTGAATGGATATATTTCTATAATACTGAAGTGCGTGTCTATTTGAGATAGTGGGTGCAAGCTAGACTTCAATGAAGTCATGGATCTAGATATACATGAGTTGGTATGGGAAAATAAACTATGTGATCCATATTTAGAAGATTTTTTCCTGAGAAACATGCAATGTAGGAGAGATAAAATTAGAGTTATTTAGGTATATAATTATATATTTAGGTGATATATTATTCAATTTACTCTTTTTACACCTATTTAAATAGATTTATAAAATAACTTATAAATTTTTTAACAACTATGGTTCAAAAGACCTATGTAAATAATTTTCTTGATGTATCTTCCATTTTCCTCTCTACCTCAAAAAGATATATATCATATGATGTGATGTTCACGATCATTCTTTAAATAATCTTATACCCATTTTATAGGATTGAATTTTTGATGACAGTTGGTCTAATCTTGATGCCATGTTATGTGATACTATTTGAAAATGATATAAAACCCATTTTTCTTTTCATGGGTTTTCCAATATAAGATAATTTCTTATTTTTTAGGTGATATACATAAGTATGTTATATCATTATGTGATGGGTGGAGTCTTATATCACCATCCAATTCATTAGTTAATGTTTTATACCTCATGAGATAAATATGTTGTGCATTGAAATGATTTATGTTTAGATTTGTTTAAAACATTTTTGTGGGTATAATTATTTTTCCCCAAATTTGTGTGTGTTTAGTATTTCATTGATCTTTATTCATAATGTTAAAATGTTAATATTCCTATGTTTAAACCACACTATAATTTTATTATTATAATCCATATTTTATGTTTTATGCTTCCATGATGGACTTTTTATGACTCTATGATCTCATTCTGGATGATTATCTCTTTTAATAAGATATTTCTCTCCTAATAATGTTATCTTCAATGATTTTGATCTAACAATTTATGAATAAATGATAAGATTTATCTTATTGAGTATTTGATCTCACCCCTTCTTTTGTTTCTCATTTCCCTAAGAAATTATATATAGGATTATATGTAAAAGTAAATCTATCATATAGATATTTTGAGACATTTTTAAGAAATTATGTGAAATAATATTTTATATATATAATCTCCAAAGACACTAAACCCTTAGGTTCCTGGGTTGTGTGAGTATTTGTGAGATTTGATTCCAAAATAAAGGATTTATTATAATATTTATAAGTTTTTCATATTAGGTTACCTCAATTATAATAATATATATTATGATAATCTTATGACTATGCTAATATTTTGGATGTCAAGTTTAATATATTGTTCAAAAGTTAAATACCCAGGGATATTACCTCTTGAGAGATTATACTCAAAGAATTGAAGTTGTTGCAAAAAGATTATCCAGAGAGAAAATGTGTCAGGCCCAGCAACTATAGCCATACCTCAGCAGAAACATGAATACCTTGTGAGAGCTAACGAGTTGAGAAATGTCATTAGTTGATTATAAGGTAAGTACGAGACTTTTGGAATTAGTTCCCAAGAACCAACTAACTTTTTACTTTCAATTACCATAATTCATATACTTTATCACATAATGAATATTCTTCTATGTATATAATAATGTCCTTAGAGTATCCATCACATTAATAGTTGATGTGGCAGTGTTTTTACTTTTTTTCACATCCTTTTTTGTAGTTTTACTGGATTTTTAATACCAAAATGTTGTTTTTTATTAAATATTTTGTTTGTTGTCCTTTCTTGTACATTAATTTATAAAACAATCATTTTTATGTAAATCATATATTTTGGTGAGCTATTTTGTTATTTCAAGTAACTTTCAAATAAAATAATCCTTTTTATTTTAACTTTTTTTTATTCTTTCGTTATTTTTAGGAAAATTAGTTTATTAATTCATTAATTTAATTAATTAATTAATTATTCGTAAATTGTAAATAAATAACTCATTTTAATTATTAATTATATTATTAATTTAATTAGATTAACACTTAATTTTATTCAATTCATATTTTTTTATTCATTAATTAATTCTTTAATTAATAATTTAACTAATTAATTAGTTAATTAATTAGTGACTTTAAATGTTTTAATTCATTTTAAATTAATTTCATAATAATATTTAATACCAATAAATTCATCTTTTTAAATAATGCATAATTAATTTTATTATTTAACTTAACTTTATTTATTTAGTTTCATTAATTTATTTGATTGATTAATTTATTTATTTTTAATTTTAGTAAATTCTTTTAATTTGTTTTGGTGTTTTGTGTTTGTCTTGAAAGAGAACTGTGGTACCATTACCACCCTTCATGATGGAACCGTTTTACCTCTGGTGCCACAATAGTTGTCCCACTGTGAGCACCATTTACGGTGCCATTGTTCCTCATAGTGGCACAAAAAACCCTGCCACCACTTCTCCCTCCTCACTGTGCTAGACTCACGGTGACTCAATCACCCCTCTATCTCCTTGACTCTACCACTTACTATAGCACCATGAAGGAAATGGTTCCACGGATCCTCCTGTCAAGACCCCCAATCACTGCTCCTTCACGGTTTCCCCAACCCCTTGCCACCATTCCATCACGGTTCATCTTCCACCATTCCATGCCCCTACTCCCATCTCATCCTCCACTAGTATCACAGAAAGTCAAACCAATCACACATCAACAACGTTCAGCCCACAATAATCAACACAGAAAATTGACCGAGTCGAAATTTCCAAACATAGCAGTAAAACCAACCAGCGGAAAATGAAAACCTCAAACCCTATCCTTTCTGCCCTTCTCCTTTCCACCTCGCTGCACGAGCAGTACCCGCAGCCGCCAAATCAATCCCCGCCACACGCATTCAAACCACCTGCAGCACCAACCCTCTCCCCCATCCTCCTCCTTGCATCATCACAACCCCAAGCCCCCTACATCGAACCCTAATTTGTATCATGCTCCACCATTTGAATTATCGCTACCTACTCATATCTGTTTTCCGCACGATCCTTTTAACTCAAGAACACCCATGTTCCCACTTTTCCATAGTCATCGTGCCCAAACCATCCTACAGAACTCTCCCCTCGCCGCACGAACTAGACCCCCCACCCCCTCTTGTTTTTTTCCTTTAATTTTATTATAATATATTAATATATTATAACATTTAACATATATAATATCATATTTTATTAGTATAATTAATTTACATTATATTATACTTATATAATAGTAATAATTTACATAATACTAAATATAATTATGTATATATCTATATATTTATATAATATTAAGTATTTATGTTTTATAAATATTATTAAACAAATAGAATATTTATTATATATATATACATATATATATATAGTAATACCCCTAATAAATGTATATAATACTAAATTGAATTTTTTCATTTATGTATAATTATAGTAATTGCATTCTTTCTAATTCACACGTGCATTTTTGTTCCATGCAGGGGGGTTGTGGCTCGTGCATGGGATCCATTTATTCAGTTAGTAGAAAATTCTCTAGTGACCAACACGGAATAGGTAGAACTGTGAAAGCTTCACATGGAGGCTAGGGAACACTTATGGATAGATTCTAGAGACTTCAATTGCTGAGGGATCAAGCAATTATAAGGGCATTCATGGAGACTGGATGACACTTCTCCATGGGGACTTCACACTTCCACTCCCATCAGCCATCCGACTATCCCTGGAGTCTTCACCACTTCCAGGGAGCATATTCTAGAATTGCAGCAGCAGATCATGATTCCACATATTGATTCCTAGGGCGGGGCATCGAGTGTACTCCAGCACCTCATCCACCATTGAGTAGCAGGAGTGGGAGTTGTATGGATTTCAAGAAGGGAGACGAATATTTTTCTCATTTCTCTATTTGGTGAATTTTTCTTCATTATGAACTTACTCGTGTTTAACTATTTTAATTTGTTTAAGTCGATCAAGATGCTAGGATAATATTCTTTAGGGGAATATGTTGGTTGGATATAGTTTTTGAATAATTGTTTATGCATTCATTTTCTATTGGATATCTCTCTCTCTTTCTCAGATCATCTGGATAGTTATTTATGTAAAATGCTAAGTAGTAGTGAAAACTGATCTTGATTAGAACCAATATATACCTATTTTCAACTAGATTATTTAACTAAAAAGGTAGTCAAGCTCAAGATAGAGGAAGATTCACTAAGTTAAAATGACAAGTTGAACCCGGTGAATTCTGATTTTTAATCATGGCTTGATCGAATGATTTCTATAATTGAGATAACTGTAGAGGTTTTTTTTAGAAAAATGTTGACTAGAAAACAAATATGGTTAGCTTCATTCAATCAGATCCAGATCCTTTGATTTAAATGTGTAAGTAAGGAGAAAACAATATTAAAGCTGGCCAGTTTATTTCCACTTCTCTATCATATTGACAACTCATGTTAGTTATCATTACACATTGAATACTTGTTGTTTGTGATGCCCCCTTGCACTCACCAGTTCACCTTCACTTCCATACACACTGATTTTAACTCACCCCACTTCACCACCACCAACTGATTTTGTTGGTTTTTTTGTGTTTTTTTTCTTTGTTTATTTTTTTATTAGATCATCAGGCATAAAATTATGCCTCTCTATGGTTTGACCCTGTCTTGCCACTATTCTAAGTAGTAAGTAAATTATAAATTTTAGTTTTTTTCTCGTGCCCAACGACGTGCGAGCGTGAAAATTTTTTCACCATTTTCGGGGAGGACACGTGTGATATAAAAAACTATACAAATACTCACATATTTAAAAAAATGGAAAACAAATCAAAAAAAACTGCAAAAACAACAAATACATGATCAAAATGGAAGATAATGTTGGAACCAAGGTTGTTATTTGCTGAAAAAGGAGTTTGTTTTGTATTTTTTGTCAATATACTTTGGTTTGATTATGGTTTTTGATTTTTATTGTCCTACAATTCATGGAAGATCAGGGAGATTACATGGAAAGAGGTCAAACAATTTGATCTGAAAGCAGTATTGAAGGTGGTTCCATTCTCCAGTGTTTGCCAAATTTTTTGGGGCTGAAAATCAAAAAATGGAGAAATGTGTTTTTGGAAAAGGAAGGTAAGAGAAAGATTTTAAGTGTGCGTGAAAGATTGGTTTTTTCATGCATGATTTAAGGTTTTTTTGTAACTTTCAAGCAAGACAAGTTTCAGGATCATAACATTGAAAATGGTAAAGTCATGGAGTGTGCGGAAGATGATGCTACGTGAAAGGGTTTACACGCCCAATGCAACATCAAAATGGGTTTTGCATGCTTAGTTTGAAACTTATAGGGACCCCTGAAGACATGTTGTAATATTTCTCATAGGGACACTAAGGCATATAAATAGGCTGCTATCCCCACTTTAGACTTAAAAGTTTTACAATGAAAATATGGTTAATCAGCTATGTGAATGATTTGCATGTAAAAGATTAGAAGAGAGTCAATCTTGTATGAAAGGTGTTCCTTTAGTCTAAAAAAATCCTATGAACCCTTCAGGTTAGTTGCACGAAAGATAAGGGTTGCACAGAAAGTAGGTGTTGCATGAAAGTCGTCTTTCGTGACAATTCCCAAATCTTGTGCATAAGTCGGGGTATTGCGCGCAAGTGTGGTGTTATGCGTCAGACAGGCTTTTGAATATCTGGTGTGTTTGATCAGTGCTTTCAAGTTCATCAATACAATACTTTGATACAAGCAATGTCTCGCGCTGAACAGATACAAAGACTTCCATAAAACTCTATTGAAGAGGCATTCATGTTTAAAAACAGAGTGGGACTTCACCTAAGGTAGTGAGATAGGGGGAGTCAACGGTAGTGACTCGAGGGAAGTAGTGAGCTATCCCAGAACCTTTGTAAAGTAATTATTTCTCAGACAAAGTGATTGTACTTGAACCTTGTAATCCATAGCTAGTGAACTTTAGTGGAATTAAGTTTGACCGGAAACCTTTCGGTGTATACTCCTTGGACATTTCCCTTAGTGGTGAACCATGTAAAAGTGTTGTTTCATCTCCCTTCTTTCATTTGTTTGACAGATTTAACAAGTTTCTACCAATGTGGGAACAAGATCCACAACTTTAAAAAGAAAAAGTTGACACCCTGATTAACCCCTACCCTCTCAGGGTGTTTTGGGGTCCTTTGGATAACCGAAATGAAAACTTGAATAATCCACAGCCAGAAAATTTGAACCAACCAGGAATGATGAACCCAGCTGGAAATGAGATAGTTGAGAGGCACAATTTGAGAGATTTCTTGCTACTTTCAGTGTCTAGTAACCGTTTATGCATCATGATCTCTCCTAGTTCCAATAATTATGAAATCAAAAATACATGATTAGTTATCTTCCTACCTTAAATGGAATGCCTAGTGAAGACTATCTTGACTTCATTAGAGCCTTTTATTGTAGTGTCCAGCAGCTTCCACTTAGGGGTATCACTGAGGAAGAGTTTAATTGAGAGTGTTCCCCTTATACCTCAAGGGAAATTCTCAGTCCTAGTTTCAATAGATATAGGAATAAATATTTGTCACATGGGATCAAGTTTATTATGCTTTCACAATGAAATTCTATCCTAGGAGGTTAACATTTTAGATTAGGCAAAATATCACTGGATTCCTTCAGGATAAGGGAGAACTATTTCGTGAATCCTGAGATAGGTTTAGAGGTTTTCTTAGGTAGTGTCCAAACCCCCAATGCACACCTAAATTCCTCATGGAAACCTTCTACAATAGTCTTACCCCTTACCACCAAAACTTGGTGGATCAGTCTTCTGGAAGATACTTTAGTGATAGGACTACAGAGGATCTCAAACAAATCTTCAACATACTAGCTCAAAACTCCTAGCACAAATACTCCAGGAGAAGAACCATTATTAGTAAAGAACCCAATCCTGCCTCTCAAGATGAATCTCAAGTTGTTGGGTTTTTTAATGAAAATACCCATAACACAATTAGGGAGTAGTTTCACCACTATGGAATGTATGGACATTCTCAAACCAGTTTTCCAATATTTGATATGCTTGTTCAGCCTCATGAGAGTTCTAGATTTTCTAGATATGGACCTCAGATGTAGCCTAGGGAAGACCCTTTTTTCCAACACCTACAATCAGGTGTATAGAAACCATCCAAACTTGTCGTGGAGGGAGCAGGGAGTCCTTCGACCTGCTGCCCCTCCTGGATTCCAGCAGCCTCTTAGGCAGAAACTCCAACCCCAACCCCAACCCAAGGATAAGTCATCCAACTCAAAATATGAGGTGAGATACATGTTCCATCAGTTTATAGGGAGGTTTTATGAACAAAAGACTAAAAATGATTATGATGAGGTTCAAATGGATTCAAGAATGAAAATTTTGGAAATTAAAATGGGGAAGTTGCCTTGGAATGTAGGCAGTATAGAAAAAGGTAGGCTATCCAGCACCACTGAATCCAATCCTAGGGATAATTCCATAGTTGTGACCACCATAAGTGGTCTCCAAACTCACTAAGAGACTATGAAAGAACCCCAAACTGCTAAAAATGAAAAACTTTATGAAGCTGAAAACTCAAAACTAGAAAAACCCTGAATCTGGAAAACTAGACAACAACACTGTAACCCATCCAGTTTCTACCATTACAGCTCAAAAACCCAAAGAAAATTTCTTTAAAAATAAATACAATAAGGGGAAGAACAATATTTAAGAAGAAGCTATAGGGTTTCACCTAATTGTGAGAAATTGTTTCCCAATCATTCTATTTCCTGAGAGAATAAAGAAACCAAATCATAGTTCTAAATTGTTGAAATTTATGAAAGTAGTCAAAAATATGAACATTGATATCCCATTCCATGAATCTCTCATTCAAATCCCATCATATATTAAATCACTCAAGAAAACATGTTCAAAAAAATACATTGTAATAATTTTTCACCTATAGCTTAATAGAGGAGTGTAGTATTGTCTTGCAGAATAGGATACCTCAAAGATTTAGGACCAATGAATCTTTGTCATCCCTTGCACCTTTAGGGATAGTGGTTGTAAGTTCAACTGTTTGTGTTACCTTGGTGCTAGAATCAATCTGATTACCCTGTCACCTTTCTAGCACTTGATATTAGGAGTTCCCCAGCCCACCACTATTGTGTTACATCTTGCTGATTGGTCCATTACTCATCCAGTGGGTAGGGTTGATGATCTGTTAGTGGGAGTAGGAAAACTCTTTTTTCCTACTAACCTTCTCATCCTTGATATGAAGTGTAACTAAGAGGTCCCTTTCAATATCAGTAGGCCCTTACTAGCCATAGGAGGAGCTGTGATAGATGTCTCTAAGGGGAAACTGATTTTCAATTTGGGTGAACAGAAAGAAGAATTCAATGTGTTTAAGAAAATCCAAGAACCCACAAACCTAATCTACCCCAAATATGAGATGTTATTTTCAAAGAGTAGTGTTGATAATGAGGAATAGGAGTTCCTCGTGATGATAGATGAAATCAATAGTGAACCAGAAATCCCTGCTACCACTTGCATGGGGATTATATCAATTAATGATAGAAAATCTATTGATGAGTTTGAGGGAGAATTTTTCGAGAACCTAAATGAGTTTTTTTAAGAATACATTCATTCCTCGAGAGAGGATTCTAAGTTTGAGGAGAATTTTTTTGGAAGCTCTAGTGATGAGGAGGAAGCCTTTTTTACTTCCTTCTTCAAGAGGCATCATTAACACCTTGGGCCTCCCAGGACCAAGTGTCTTCCCTCAAGCAATTCACCACCCATACTTGAACTCAATACCCTAACTTCCCATCTCAAATATTCCTTTTTAAGAGATAGTTCCACCATTCCTCTGATCATTTCATCTAATCTGGAGGTCGATCAAGAGAAAAATCTACTTAGTGTTTTGAAGAAGTAAAATTTTGTCATAGGTTGGTCTATTCCGGATATCAAGGGGATAATTCTAGCCTTATGAATGCATACAATTCCCATGGAACCTGAGTTTAAGCCTAGATTTGAATCCCAAAGAAGTATCAATCCAAAGATAAAGGAATTTGTGAGAGAATAAGTGATTAGGTTTCTTGGTGCTGTAGTAATTTTTCCCATTTCTGATAGCCCAAGGGAAAGTCCTGTCCAGTTGGTACCCAAAAAGAGTGGAGTGACAATGGTCACTAATTAGAAGAATGAAAAAATCTAGATAAGGTAAGTGAATAAATGGAGAGTTTTCATAGACTATAGAAAGTTGAATGTTTCCACAATAAAGGACCACTTTCTCATTCCATTCTTGGGCCAAATGTTAGAGAGGATGGAAGGAAATAAATTTTTTTGCTTTCTTTATGGTTATTTTTGTTACAACCAGATTTCCATTTCACTTGAGGACCCAGAGAAAACCACCTTCACCTATATATTTGGGACATTTGCCTACTGGCAGATTCCCTTTGGCTTGTGTGGTGCTCCTGCCACTTTTCAGAGGTGTATGATGGAAATATTATCATATATGACTGAAAGAATAATTTAAGTGTTCATGGAAGATTTTTTTCTTGTGGGAATTGATTTTGAGAACTGTCTAGAAAATCTAGAACTTGTTCTTGAGATATTCCAAGATACAAACGTGGTCTTAGATTGGGAAAAGTGCAAATTCATGGCCACTGAAGGCATAGTTTTGGGTCATAATGTTTCTAAGAAGTGGCCGGAGGTTGATAATTATAAAGTTGAGGTCATATAAAAGTTTCCCCCACTTGAAAATGTCAAAGGAATTAAAAGTTTTTTGGGTCATGTTGGGTTCTAAAAGAGGTTCATTAAGGAATTTTCTAAGATAATTAGACCCTTATGCTCCCTACTAGTTAAGGATAGACCCTTTATCTTCAAGGAGAAATGTTTAGAGGCCTCTAATTTGCTCAAGGAGAAGTTGACTTCTTCACCTTTAAACACTGCTCCTGACTGGCAGCTTCCCTTTGAGGTGATATGTGATGCTATTGATTTTGCAGTAGGAGCTTTTTTGGGGTAGAGAAAGGATAAGAAACTGCACATTATTTACTATTCTAATAAGTTGTCGGATGATGCATATAAGAATTATTCCACCACTGAAAAGGAGTTGGATGCTATGATATTTTCTTTGGAAAAGTTTAGGTAGTACTTGATAGGGTCAAGGGTCATTATTTTCACATTTCACTCAGCCCTGAAGTACTCGCTATCTAAAAAGGACTCAAAACCCAAACTCATGAGATGGAATTTGCAGTTGCAAGAGTTTGATTTAGTGATTAAGGATAAGAATGGGGATGAGAATGTAGTTTCAGATCAGTTGTCTAGGCTGACCAATACCCCAAGTGAGGAACCAAGAGAGATAAACACTTCTTTCGCTGATGAATAATTGTTTGCTACTTCTGTGCAGCAGTCTGATTGGTTTACAGACTATGCCAACTTTTTGGAAGTTGGAGTCAAGCCCAAGGATCTCTCACATAACTAGAGGAAGAGTTTTATATATGAGCTAAAATATTTTATTTTGGATGACCCAATTCTCTTTAGTAGATGTGCTAATGGGATTTTGATAATATGTGTGGTTGATGATGAGATGTTGACTATACTTGAGAGTTTCCATTAATCACCATGGGGTGGCCACGATAGAGGAGAAAGGAATGCCCAGAAGGTCCTTCAGGATAATTTCTATTGGCCAAAATTGTTCAATGAGGCTAGGAGTCTAGTTATTGGCTTTGAGACACGTCAAATGCTGAGAAATGTTAGAAGAAGGCAGGATCTATCTCAAAAAGGAATTATGGAGGTTGAAATCTTTGATTTGTGGGGATTGGACATCATGGGATAGTTCCCATCCTCCTATGGGAATGATAACATTTTGGTTGATGTGAACTGTGTGTCCAAGTGGGTTGAGGTAATGGTTCTGCCAAACAATTTAGATGCTAGTGTTGTGAAATTCATTAATAAAAACATATTTTTTAGGTTTGGTGTGCCTAGATCATTCATCAATGATAATATAACTCACTTCATGAATTATAAGTTCAAAGGCTTTATATAGAAGTATGGGTGCTCACATAGGACAGGCACCACTTACCACCCACATTCTAGTGTGCAGGAAGAATTTTCAAACAGAGAGCTCAAACAAATTTTAGTGAAAATAGTTTCTAACTCTAGGCAGGATTGGTTAAGGAAGTTGGATGAGGCCATCTGGTAGGGGTGCCCATGGGTCGGGTCAGTTCAGGTTTGTGGAGTTTTTAAACCCGACCCGACCATAATAGGTGGGGTCGGGTCGAGTTGGGTCGAAGGTGGTTTTTATTTGAGACCTGACCCAACCCAACCCATCTCACATCAGGTTGGGTCGGGTCGGGTCAATGGGTTCTGAAAAAAATGGTCAGCGTTGCTCTCATTTTAATAACCCAGGCACTACGTGACCATGTATCTATCCCCCACTTTGACACTTTTCCTTCCTCACCACACTAGAATGAAACCAGATCTCGGTGACAAATTGACCCCAAAGTTCAGCTCCCAACGTCAGATATCTCAATCATTTGATCGAAGAACCCTAAGGTGTTGCTCAGCCTCCAATCGAACCACAATTTAATAGAAAACTCTAATCCCCCAAACTCACAAATAGTAACTATGGAAAATATGATCACCTAGAAGATCAGACATCCAACATCCATATTACTTCGATCGCAACACCAGCTATGAATCTGAAATCTCGAACCAGAGAACTCCAGTGCGATAGTGACAACTTCACTCAAAAATAAGAATTGCTTCAAGCTGTATATTTCATTAGTAGCATCGACATGGCAGTCAAGCATGAACTACTCATATGCATTGTTCAAATTCCTCAACTGTAGTAGATAAATAACTCAGACCAACACCAATATTCGACTGAAGTAGCAATGACAAAATCTCAATAGCTAGATCATCGGCTCCCACGTGAGCGAATAGATTCGAACTGGCTTCAATCTCAATCTCCAGTGATGGATAAAGCTGAAAACAAGGGGTAACTTTGAAGGTTAGGGTTTATTGATAGAACATGGAGATAGAGGAAAAGCCGATAGTGAAAGGGGGTAGCCTTTGACAAATCTGGGGCTGCGGAGGGTCCAGTCTTCGACGGATCTGGAATCCTAATGGTCACCAGTCATGGTGGCAATGGACGGATAGAGGTGAGATGATGGGTTGCAAGCCAGCCAGGCATGGAAGTGCGTGTGTTATGGGAAGGAGTAATCTTCTGGGTTCATATGGAAGGGGGATGAAATGATAGTGAAATGATGTAGGGTTTCCCATAAAAGCAGTGTATGCACAGGTGGGGCAGCATATGTCGGGTCGTTGGGTTGGGCCGGGTTATTTTTCCCTAACCCGTGACCCGACCTCGATTCGACTCGATGCAACCCGACCCATGCATCTGAAAATTTGAACCCGACCTAACCCGACCCCACTCAGTCGGGTCGGGTCGGGTTAGTCTATTTGGGTCGGGTTTGGAAACCCCTACCATCTAGGCCTATATGATTGCTTATAAGACACCTATATAGATTTTACCATACAGTCTCCTCTTTGGGAAAACATTTCATCAACCTGTTGAGTTACAGTAGAAATATTTTTGGGCATTAAAGTCTCTTAACTTTGATTTCAAGTCTGCTGGTGAGAGGAGACTGTTAGAGATGAGTGAGCTGGAAGAGATTAGAAGAGAGTCCTATAAGAATGATGAAATTTACAAAGAAAGAACAAAGGATTTTAATGACTCAATCATTCAAAAGAGGAATTTCAAAGTTAGTGAGAGGGTCATGGTATTCAATTCTAGATTGAAACTGTTTCTAAGAAAATTGAAGACCAAGTGTTCAGGATACTTTACCATTGTTAAAGTTTTGTTTAATGGATATATTGAGCTAGTTATACAAGAGAATCGGCCTTTCTTGGTCAATGGTCAAAAAATAAAGCAATTCTTTGAAGGGAAGCCTAAGGGCTAGGCTGCCATTTCACTATTGGAGTAATGAGTTGTTTTAAGCCTAACTGAGGACTATAAACTCAGTGTTTCATGGGAACTAATCCATGGCTTATTATTTGTTGTTTTTTACTTATGTTTTAAATAATAAAATGTCACGCCCCAGCCCAAGACTGCCCTGGAGCCGGTGCGGTTTCAATAAAACATGGCATGTAATTTTTTTTATAAAAAGATAAGCTGATTAATTAAACATCATGTTCCACTAAAGAGGATTTTTTTGGTTTAGGTTATGGATAACTAGATACAATTACTACAATTCTTCAAAAACTGAAATAGAAAAGAATCTCCACCAATCTACCAACAATCACTACAATCCACTAAACCTATAAAATTTAAGTCAAAACATAGGGTGAGCCTACGAATGCCCAGTAAGGGGTTTTAAAAAAAGTAATATATCAAATAAAACCTTTTGAAAACATTCCTTTAAAATTATTCATAAAACTTTTTCTCAAGGAAATTTGTAACACACAAATCATAACATAACATTTTTTTAAATAATGATAAGTGAACATTTCAAGGAATACTAAGAGGGTTACAATGAAAAATGTTCCAAACATAATCATGCACAAACAAAATATATGGTGTACATCATCTAAATTAGGAGTTATTTTAACTATACTAAGTGTGATGTGTGAAAGTGTAGGTACATAATTTATACATGTAAGTAATACATGATCATAATTTCACAAATAATGATAAATTCAATTTATTCCCTTACTAACTATGAAACATAAACTGGCTAATAAATCTCGGAGTTCTGAATAAAAATTATTCCAAAAGCATTTACTTCTTCTGAATCTCATAAGTATATGCTCTTTAACCAAGTATATTCTACTAGTTAAATATTTACTTGGTTAATTAAATTTCATAGTCATAATGAGGTAAGTGCATATGTCTAACTCTGTCAAGGCATCATGCCAAGACCATAAACTCTATTTCAAGGCCTCGTTCCAAGACCACAAATCAATTTTGGAAAGGCCTCGGCCAATTCCATGTCTCTTTTGTCTCATGAGACCTACCAATGCATCGAGGGGGTGTAGCGGGCCACACCTATCACATACTAAGTCCAATGCATTCCTCATTTGTTTAAATAAATGTGCCTCATACCACTTAAATTAGTTTTTATGAAAACATAATCAGTTTATGATTAAAACCTAAAGGTATATACATATAACTGTATATATATTTTGTACAAAAATATAATTCTTTACATTTTTAAACACTACTTAAACTTTGAAACTCAATATTTAGGAGTCTTAAAATTGAGCATAATAGATGTTTATCTAAACCTGTATAACTATATATATTTAAATATATAACTGAATATAAAAAGTGTATAAATAGGTTTAAGATAATTTGTATTAAACCCTTACCTAGCTTAAGATCAAGGTGGAGTTGCAGAGAGATTTCTAGAGGATTGAGAGAAAGAGGACCCGAGGAGTTTTGGGTGAAAAACGAGACTATATTTATTTTATATATAAACTACATTTATATTTCATGAATCCAATAGGTGGAACTCAAAAATGCTAAATAATGACTCGAGAGAAGACTAAGGCATGAGTAAACAACTGTCCTAATCAAGGGAAACTAAAGTGGGTCGACCATTTTATAAAAATATATAACTATATATATATAATACAAGACCTATGTGGATCTATGGGGGATGGATTTTAAAACAAAATTGAGTGTAATCTTTGTGGAATATGAGAGGAAATAAGACCTCGAATAGTGATGGGAGGAGTTACGGGAGAGGATGAGCGTAGGGGTAGGGTTGGTTCCACTGGTGCGACACTATGCGGGAGGAAGAAGACGATGCGGAGAAGAAAATCAGGAATGAAATGGATGGTCTAGATTAAGTGGGATCGGATCGGACGGTTGGGATCTTATGGGGAGTAGATTGTATGGCTACAAAAGAATAGGGGTTTTAAAAAATGGATGAACGGCCGTGATTTGACCATACTTGATCAGGCGAATGCGAGAGATGGGGAATTATAAAACGTCTTGAATGGCTGATATTAGATCTCTCAGGATCGAGTGGCTGATAAAAACGTGGTGGAGAAACGGTGGCTGCTAGGAATCGAGGACCGAACCGATCGGACGGCTCAGATCTCGCGCGGCGAGATCTGACGGTCCAGATGTGATCCTGGTTTAAAATTCCCACCCCACATCAAATTGGGACAGGTTACACTGATCTATTATAGGCTTTTGGATCTTGGAATTAGTCCATAAATCTCCCTCCCCCCTCCCCAGTACCACCCCGTACCGGGTCTCTACGGGCACGCTTTTGCGCCCACCCTTATCGACGTGTCACTCCGCATGGAGGCGTGCTTTGGTTCCCTTGCACACGCATGCCCGTGTGAACATATAAGGCTTACTATACCCCCTGTGAGTTCAACATAGCATGCACCATGCGCATATCCCTGGGGAATTTTCCATGGATTCTGTTAGATTCCCACCAAGGCCTTGAGTGGCTGCCTACTAGGTTGCCCTCGGCTAGGTGGGGTACTCACATATTTTTTGCAAAGTAAAAGTCACATTTATTATACACAAGATTGTAAGAAAAGAACATAATTTCATAAATCATGATCCCTTATTAATTTAACACTTTGGAAGATTAAAATATACAAATACTTAAGACATTCAAGATGCTTTTATACTTAAAATACTTAGTAAGAACATTATTTGTTATGTTTTAAAGGGAATATTTAATATAACCATACAAAAATTAAGGTATAAAACCGAATACCATTAATTTAAAACATCTTTAAAGTATCATTATACAATATTTAAAAAAAATTAAACATTTTAATAAGTATTTGAAATACTCACCTAAGTTTTGATATCGTACTAAATTTTATAAAATACGCTCTTAAATTTAAAACCATGATGTTAAAGATAAAACATAAGATATGTTAAACATATCAAAACAATTAAAATTATTAAGGAAGTTATATAGGTTTTATGAAAATTTATACAATATATCTTAAATTTTTACTTAAATTATTTTGGTTTAACAAGATATTAACATTCGCCTTATTTAAAACTCCAATCGCCCTAAAAGGAATATAATGGTCACATAAATCTCCAATGATAAAAAAGACCCTTATAAATACATGTTTAGGGTAATTCAAATTCTATAAAACTTGGTGAAAATGGTGCTCATAATCCCTCTTATGCTCATCATAGTTTTTGTAGTTCTGGTTGTACTGATGTTCTTCATGACGGATCCGAAAGACCCCCACTATTTTCCTGGGCTATTTTTTGTATTTTGGTGGTCTCTCTGTAATTTTAATAGTTATTTTAGTATGTTTCCTTGGGTAGTGAGGTTATTTGGTATTTTTGTAATTTAATCACATTGGTGTTTAATTAAATAATAATACCTTGTGTTTATTTTACGAGTCTTGTTCGGATAACATAAAAATTAAACAGAATAAAACCATGATGTTATTATTACATGTGAAATAGGTTCAGGGCATCACATAAAAAATAAAAAAATAACTCTTCTTGCTTGAATCTACAATTTTATTTTCTAACTGTTTGATGGTGCCTCATGATATGTTGCTGCATGAGAGAGAGAGAGTTCTTGCTACGAGAAACTAGGAAAAGGAAAAACAAGGGAGCTTCCAAATGCTTCATATGAATAAAAAAATTCTAATCACTCCCTTGGGTTACTTTTCTTGAAATTAAACTACTACAATCTTATTTTATTTATTTGAACTTGCAAGTTAATAAAGAGGAGTGACCATCTAGTACTGTTGAAGAGGATCTGTCTATGGAAATTATTGTTAAAGATCCAATGATTAAGGAAATTTTTGTTCTACCTTTTACATTTTTATTTTTATACTCATATTTTATAGTCTACTACATGAACCTAAGTGTGGGGGATACCCCTTGTGTTCATTTTAATTATTGAAAATTGAAATATTGTATAGGGTGTTAGCAGCGATAATCTAGTGAGTTAAATATTTTGATGAGATAATTTGTGAAACATGCTTGCACCCACTTCTTTAAATTTAATTATTTTTCTAATGAACAATATTGTTAATAATGATACTATTTGAAGTATATTGATAAAATCTTTTGTCTGTTCTTAAAAATTCAAGGCATAAAATTTTCAAAAGTTGAACTAAACTAGTTTCTGGTGATGGTTGGTGGGGTTGGGTTATTCTTTTATTTTTGTTAGTTTGTGTTTTTCTTTTATTTTTCTTTTTTTGTGGCAAATAAAATGTTTGAACCTTGTTTCCACCCTCTTCATATCCTTGTTAAGATGAAATATCCATTTTTTTTAACTTAAACTATCTCCCACCTTTAGAGTCAACATTGGGGACAATATTAGGTTCCAAGTGTGGGGGATAGGGATCATTTTAGTGTCATTTCAAATTCCCCCTTCTTGAACCTGGGTTTGTTTTAAAAAATGGTCAAAGTTTTTCAATAATTGTTCAAAATCATTAAAAAAAATTATTTCATCACTTGATGGTAATTGGAGGTTCATTGGTACTTCAGTTATATCCTACTTAGTGGGGAACTGATTTTTGGATGTTGAGAGTGACACTTTGTCAGAAAATTTTAAGCATGAGTGATTGTTGAGCGTAATTATTCATTGTTTTATGAACCTTTCTATTTCAGAACTGAGGATGGGAGTGTGACTGGATATGGTTTGTGGAATAATGATCGTGACTTAGGGTAACTAGAAGTTCTAACTAGAACCCAGGGGACTCACACTTTTTGAAAAATAATAATATGCAATCACTTTATGAAGTAAACTCGATTGATTATTAATTAAGTCCTTTGTAACTAGAGTAAAATGGGAAAATGGGATCCCACGATGAGTATATAAGACAAGGTGAACTGGGTGTGTTTCTATGAATAAATAAATCCAATTTCAATCTTAGTAAGTGTTATGCATAGTTCTCTACACATAGAATATGGCTGGGTAAAATTAAAATAAAGTTCCCTTGTCAAAAATGAACTCATTAAGGTGAGGGGAATTTTGAACCCATATGAAGAAGGGAGAAATTAACTTGGTTAAAATTCATTTGATTTGAGTAAATTAAGTAATTAAATTAATGGACTTTAATTTTTGGAACCTGGGAGAATCTGATAATGAAAGGTTCCTTTGGTTAAGTTTTTAGTTCCACTTATTTTAACTTGTCAACACTCCTTGAATTAGAACTTAAATTGGAAATTGAATTATGAAAGTTAATGAGTACATGTACGAGGCATGACATACTTGATAGTGTATGAATTTGTGAGGATTTTTACTTCCAGTTAGTTTTTGAATCTAGAAAAGACATTATTTTTTAACACCTTTGAAAATCCCGACCCACTGGTTGGTCATGTTCCTCTGTTGTTAAAGTTTATTCATGCACATTTTTAATTGAAACTCAAAAATAATATTTCTGTTTTAAAGTCTAAGGAATGCATTTTTTTTTAGGACAAACAATGTTTTAAGTGTGGGGGAGTTTGATGTGCTAGTGTTTTCACATTCTTTGCCACATCCTTTTTTGTAGTTTTACTGGATTTTTAATACCAAAATGTTGTTTTTTATTAAATAATTTTTTGGTTGTGCGTTCTTGTACATTAATTTGTAAAACAATCATTTTTTATGTAAATCATATATTTTGGTGAGTTATTATGTTATTTTTAATAACTTTAAAATGAAATAATCCTTGTTATTTTAACTTTCATTTTTATTCTTTCATTCTTTTTAAGAAAATTAGTTTATTAATTAATTAATTTAATTATTTATTTATTTATTGGTAAATAGTAAATAAATAACTCATTTTATATCTTAATTATTTTAATAATTTAATTGTTTTGACAACTTAATTTTATTCAATTCATATTTTTTATTCATTAATTAATTCTATAATTAATTCTTAACCAATTAATTGGTTAATTAATTAGTTACTTTAAATGTTTTAATTTGTTTTAAATTAATTTGTTTATAATCTTTAATACAAATAAATTCATCCTTTTAAATAATGCAAAATTAATTTTATTATTTAACTTAACATTGTTTTATTTATTTTTATTAATTCAATTTATTGATTTATTAATTTATTTTTAATTTTATTAAAATATTTTAATTTTTCTTGTGTTTGTTATTTTTTTTTGCAAGAGAAATGTGGTACCGTTACCACCCTTTATGGTGGCACCGTTTCACCTCTGGTTCCACACTAGTTGTCCCACCGTGAGCATTATTTATGATGTCACCATTCCTCATAGTGGCACAGTAAACCCCACCACCGCTTCTCCCTTCTCACTATGCCAGACTCACAGTGCCTCCATCATCCCTCCCTCTCCTTGCCTCCACCTCTTACTGTGGCACCATGAAGGAAATGGCGCCATGGCTCCTCATGCCAACACCCCCAATCACCGCTCCTTCTCCATGGTTTCACCGACCCTTTTCCACGATTCCATCACAGTTCATCTGCCACCATTCCATGCCCCTACTTCTGTCTCATCTTCAACTAGCATCACATCAATTCAAACCAATTACAAATCAACAACATTAATCCCACAACAATCAATGCAGAAAATTGACCGAATCACAATTTCTAAACATAGTAGCAAAACTAACCAGAGGAAAATGAAAACCTTAAAACCTATCCAGATCTGAACCCTCAAATACCAACCTACTCTTCCTCACTTGTGAATCGTTGTCTCTCTTCACCTGGTTGTCACAGCACCTCACCTTGACGCCCTTCTACTTTCCACCTCGATGTGTGAGTAGTACCCGAAGCCACCACATCGAGCCCCACCACATGCATCTGAACCACCTGCAGCACCAACCCTCCCCCTCATCCTCCTCCTTGCGCCGTCTCCACCCAGAAACCCTACATCGAACCCTAATCTATCTCTTGTTCCTCCATTTGAACTTTCTCTTCCTACTCCCATCCAATCACCGCACAAACCTTCTCCCTCAATCACACCCCTATCTATGATTTTCCACAGTCACTACACCCGAACCCTCTTACGGAACTCTCCCCTCACCACATGAACCAGACCCCCCACCCCCTCTTGGTTTTTTTCCTTTAATTTTATTATAATATATTAATATATTATTACATTTAACATATATAATATTATATTTTTTAGTATAATTAATATACCTTATATTATACTTATATAATAATAATTATTTACATAATAATAAATATACTTATGTATATATATGTATATATATATAATATTAAGTATTTATGTTTTATAAATATTATTAAACTAATAGAATATGTATTATATATATATATTAATATTCCTAATAAATGTATATAACAGTAAATACAATTTTTGCATGTATGTATAATTATTGTAATTGTGTTCTTTTTAATTCGGACATGTGCATTTTTGTTCCATGTAGGGGGAGGGTTGTGGCTCGGTGCGCAGGATCCATTTATTCAGTTAGGAGAAACTTCTCCAGTAAATAGCACGGAAGAGGTAGAACTGTAAAATCTCTACATGGAGGTCGGGGAACACTTCGGGAAAGATTACAGAGCCTTAGATTACTGAGGGGTCAAGCAATCATAGGGGTATTCAAGGGGAATGGACAACACTTCTCCACGGGGACTTTATCCTTACAGTTCCATCAGCCATCTGGCCATCCCTAGAGTCTTCACCACTTCCAGGGAGAAGATTATAGGATTGGAGTAGTATATCATAATCCCACATATTGATTCCCAGGGCAGGGCATCGAGCGCACTCCATCACCTCATCCATCATGAGTAGTAGGATTTGGAGTTGTATGGAGTTCAAGTAGGGAGATGAATATTTTTCTCATTTATCAATTTTGTGAATTCTCCTTCATTATGAACTTCCTTGTGTTTAACTCTTTTGATTTGTTAAGGTCTATCATGATGCTAGGCTAATATTATTTGGGAGAATAGGTTGGCTGGCTAGAGTTGTTGATCAATTGTTTATGCATTCATTTTCTACTGGATATCTCTCTCTCTTTCTCACATTGTCTAGATAGTTATTTTATGTAAAATGTCAAGTATAAGTGAAAATTGATCTTGATTGAAACCAATCTCTAACTGTTTTCAACATGAGGATTTAACTGAAAAGTTAGTCAAGCTCAAGAGAGAGGTAGATTCACTGAGTTCAAATGACAAGTTGAACCCGTTGAATTCTAATTTTTAATCATTGCCTGATAGAATTATTTCTATAGTTGAGATAATTGTAGAGGTTTTTTTATCCAAATGTTGACCAGATGACAAATCTAGTCAGCTTCTTTCAATCAGATCTAGATCCTTTGATTTAAATGTGTTGGTAAGGAGAAAACAATATTGAAGTAGTCTAGTTGATTTCCACTTCTCTATCATATTGACTTCTCAAGTTTATTCCCATTACACATTGACTTCCTATTGTTTGTACTACCCCCTTGCACTCACCAGTTCACCTTCACTTCCTCACACACTGATTTTTACTCACTACACTTCACCACCACCAACTGATTTTGTTGGTTTTTGTGTCTGTTTTTGTTTGTTTTGTTTATTTTTTTAGTAGATCACCACGCACAACATTAGGCCTCTCTGTGGCTCGACCCTATCATGCCACTATTATAAGTAGTAAGTAGGTTATAAATTTTAGTTTTCCACCTGTTCCCAACAACGCGCGAGCGTGCAATAGGTCATAGCAGTTCCCTATTATAATGAGAACATAGAGATTCTAAGATGGTATTCTTAAAGAATCTCTTATTATCTAGATAATATATATCTGATGGGACACAGATGATGGTTAGTTTTTAGGTGTTGGGGTCTCATAATACATTGAGACTTCTTCTCATGAAGTTATCACTTGGTGATCTCCAAGAAGGGAGGTCATGAGGATAGACCCACCAATAGTAATTTCACATGTTTTATGTGTCATTTGATATTTCAATCTATATACAATTGTATTAATACTTAGACATGAGATTAGTATCAATGTGTATCATTAATTGTACACTTTGATGTATGGATGAAAACTGCGATGTTGTATACCCGTGGTGAGGTCGCATACATTTGGTGTGTTATAAGTGATATGACATTAATTGAATAAATTGAGAAAGTATTAGTTCCATCCATATTAATAGACTAAGATATCTCTAAAACTTTAATTGAAATCGAATTTTATATTGAAATCCATGTCAATGGTAGTTTATTAATGATTTCATTTCAAAAAGTCAAAAAAAATAGAGCATATAGGGAGATGGCATTAGTATGCATTATTTTAGATTGGATATCAGTTGACAAGGGATTATATTACACAATAGTTTTTATTAGAAGGTTGATATTATTTCTACATTAACTTCTTTCTCAATGGTTTCATTGATATGATTCTAAATGATGATATTGAAATTTAGGTAAGTTCACTTGTTTCCATTAGGAAATCATTCTAGTGATTCATGTGCTAATTTTATCCAGAATTACATTAAATTCTATTGAATTTAATATTAAGAATAATTTTATTCATGTCTTCTGGAATAATATATATTCAAGTAAATATGATCTTAAAATTTTAATCAAAATATATTTGAGTTTATAATATGTTAGTTGAATATTATCTCTTGTTTATTTATTTGTAAGGTAATAAATAAATATTTATTTATTCACTAGTTTAGTGAGTTAATTAAAATAAATATGTATTTAGTTAAATAAATGTTAAAATAATTATTTATTCACAGTTTTAATTAATGTAATATTTATTTTATTTTATCAAATAGATAATTTATTATTGGAGATTTGACAAATTATATAGGATTATATAAGTCAAGTTTAATAATCCAATGAAAATGATATATTTAATATCATTTAAATAAATATGAATTTAGTTTTTTAAGATATGATATTAAAATAAATTCATGTTATGGAATATAATAATAATATTATTATTATTATTATTTTGACATTATGTATTACATATATTACATAGATTGATGATAGTTTGTATTATCTTATCATTATTTAACCCTAATAATATATTCTAAATTATATCATTTTTCATGTGTGTTGTGTCGACACAATGGAGATTCATTCTCTAAAATCCTATTAAGTCCTAGATAGAAATTCATTCTTTCACCCTTCCTAAGAACATTGAGAGAATAAGAGATCCATTATTTTGATCTATAATGAATGGTGTGAAGCACCTGAAACATTCACCCTAACACTTAGAGTTTCAAGAATAGTGTTATGAGATCTTAGAGTATGTAAAAATTCCTCAAGAGGAATCCATGCTTGAATTCTCCATCATAATAAAAACATAAAAAGAGAAAAAATAGAGTTTGATCAAGTTTATTTCCAAGAATGAGGTAATTATCTATTTAAATTCATTATAATTTAAATTTTCAAGATCCTATTTAGATATTTTAGGGTGCTTTTATCAATTAATTCAGATATTATCCATTAATATTGATAAAAAACTAAAATTGGGCATCCTCCTAAAACATCATTTTTATCATAAAACCTTCATAGATCTTAATACATGGTGTTTTTCTGCAAGAAAGGAAAAATTATAAATTTACCTTGAAATATATGTCACTCCAAGGACACGACCATCAAATTAAATGACTTAAATAAAATATTTCAATAAAATACATACCCAATATATTTTAGGTTTAGAGTTTTATAAAATTAAGACAAAACATTAACTAAAAAAAATGTCTTTTTCAACTAATAGATATTTTTCCACTATATAATTGATTGATTAATCCATAAAAAGTCTTTAACATCTCCCAAAAAAATTTCACATAAGACAATATTCTAGACATTCCACTCATACTACTTTCCTTATTTACCTAGGTAAAAGGAAACATAAGAATGGGTGAGATCAAACACTCAGTAAGGGTAATCATTAGAGATAAAAATCAAAGATAATAAGTGAGAAAAATATAAACATATTTATATGAGAATGTAATAATGGAATATAAATATAAAATATAGAATTCATACCAAATAACACATGGATAATGAGGCAAGAATCGTAGTGTGAGGATTTAGTATAAAGAAACTTATATCAAAGGATATTCAAATCTTAATATTGTTACCACAACATAGTTAAAAACATTAGTAACAAAAGTTAAGTTTCACTCCCAAGACCATTATCACATAGTGGACAAAGACTCATTGTGGATTAGGTTTACTCTGTAATCCCATACATAACATCACATAAGATATAAAGATTTATCTAATTCATTGGAGGGCTATATAATTTTGAGCCCACTCTTCACATCATAATATGTACATGCATAAGTTTCACACATAGAAAATATTGATAATTTCATAAAAGAAATATTAAATTGAGAAAGAAATGGGTTTCATGATTATCTACCCAAAACATGACTAAAAACCATCTGGTGAAATAAGGTGAATGGTTTCAAAGAAACATATCCTTAGTTAACAAAAGAAACCTAGAATGATGTTCATATACATAGTAAAAAATCATTGTAAAAATAATACTCCAAATGCTACAATATAATAGATTAAGAATTGGGTTCATTTGATAGCATGATTCTAATTCCTAAAAAATAAAATAGTTCTATGTAAATAATAGGGCAATTAATGAAACTTAAATCCCATAAGGTTAAATACTTTTAAAATTTATAATTTAAATTAGATTCAAAAATTAAAAAAATTAGAGAAATATTTTAATTTTACCATAAAAGATGATGTTATGGTTCATTTTTTTAAAGGTAAAGTGAAATAATTTATAGACAATATGATTAAAAAAATTAATAATAAAGACTTTAAAATGAAATAAAGATTTGTCTTTAGGAAGTGTAGAGTGGATGAAAATCCTTTTATTATAAAGTGTATGAAAACCCCTTTTTTATACCATTATTGAAAACTCACGTCATAAAAATAATATAAAACAATATTTTTGAAATAGGGTTAGGATAAGTATGAATGAATAGGAAATAAAAAATTCTTGGTGTTCCAAACATTAAGGGAAAACATTGTTGGGAAGAATAAATCATGTACATGGATGATAAACTTCCATTTAAGATGATGGTAATTAGTTTTAATATAGTTTCATTTTCAAGAAGGAAGTGAATTCATCAATAAGGATTATTTTTATGGTTCCAAGTGTAGAAAAAGTTCTTATTAGAGTTTATCTCAACTTAGAAATTTTCAGATTTGATAGATCATTCACATATTGTACCAGATGTAAACTATGTGACCATTGAAATTTTTCTAAAAAATATTGAAAAAGAAGGTATTTAGAACCAATATAATATCTTTTCATGTTGAATTTATAATAAATTAAAACATATCAAAAATAAGAATATCTTGGTCTTGATATATTTCTTTGATTAGATTATTTATTATCTAAAATCCATTTCAGTCAACCTTCATTGATATTATAGGATCAAATTATATAATCCCTCTAGTGGTAATTCAAATGTGCTCCTATGATCTATAAAAAACATCGATAGATTTTCAGGTGAAATTATGGAGGATCGGTCGTCTTGAAGCATTCATCTTGATCACTATGATGATTCCTTCAGTCTTAAAGAATCATCCTTGTAATTTCTTTCTTTAGATGATGAAGGGGGAAGGAGAATATCTTGAGTATTCTTCGGTCATGAGTGAGAGCTTTATATTTCATTGTTCACAATGATTCTTTATTTCAATCAACCTCTTCACAATATACATAATTGTATATTTATAGAGTTAGGGTTAGGGTTAAAATACTATTGAATTTCACAAGAACCCTTAAATAATATATTAAACCTTACATGGACCCATTCCAATTAATAATATTAATATTATTATTTTCTAATAAAGTTCATTAATTGGTACAACAATATATATTATTTTACGGTATTCAAATTAATATTTATCAGTAGACACAATATTGGTCTACTAATCCTCCTCAATATTTATCAAATACCCAAATAAATATTTATTATATATTCATGTAATTAAATAATTACCTTTTAAATAAATGTTTTTTAATTTTATCTGATCAATAAATCATAAATAAATTTATTCATCAAACTTGAGGATAATATTTATTCCAATAATTAAATTCAAATATAATTTAATTAAGATCGATGGAAATACTTAGTGTGTGAATGTCTAGGATTCTTTCTCTTTAGAATTAGGTAGGCGTGCCTAAAGTCCTAGATTGCTATCTAGAAATGGTTCAAGGAACCCAATAAAAATAAGTTCATATTGTAATGTTGAAAACAACATATGAGTGATCACTATATAATATAATCCCTTTGTCACAATATTTCATCAAGAAAGTTACACATCCGTTCCATCAACATATATGCTCGATATGTCTTTCTTTGACTATCTGAAATAAACTCAATGTTACACCATGGACATGAAATTTAATGTGATAGTTCTATTTCAATAAAATGAATTATATATCAACTTCCATTAATATGGAATGGAAAAGATATTCCTCAACTTATTCATTAATGATATTTCATTCATGACACACCCAACATACTCTACTTCCCACAAACATATGGAATCAAGGTTTTGGATATAAAATCTAATTGTGTGAGTCATGAAATACATTATTAATAATATTAAAGATTAAAGAAAATTACATACACTCACCAATAAGAATATTTCATGACATATAAACGTTCATAATTTCTAATTATGGGTATATTCCCATAATCTCTCATCTTAGAGATTACCAAGTGAAAACTTAATAAGAGGAAGTCTCATATTCTTATGAGTACTCACACTTAATAGTAAACATACTATGTTCCCCATCTTATAATTTTATTCATATATAGAAATAGGTTTAATAATATCATCATGGACTCCCAAGGTTATTGTCATATTAGGGAACTCTTATGAACTTTTCAATATGACAGATACTCCCGGACATTATTACATTATAGTCACGTAGAAATATGAATGATATTTAATAAGTGGTTTTAATTTATATTCACTTATTTTAATATAAATTTAATCCAAAGTGAAAATATTTGGTTCTATAAAAACAACTCCAATAGACTCCCACTTGGACTAGATCCAACTACCAATGAATTTTAGTCTATTAGACCTCACATGATGATCATGTTTCTAATTAGTTAAGGATTTAGTTTAGGGTTCTTCCATATTGTCTTCCATGGATGCTCTTCTCACTATAACTTCACCTCTTTTATAAAAATCCCTCAAGAGATTATATTTATTAATTATGTGTTTTTTCCTTTAATATGACCTTAAATCCTTTCAAAGATCCATCACTATAGTGTTATCATAATAGAGTGTGGTAGAGAATTTAGTGTTAGGTACCGCAAAAAAAACTCTTGGATAAATTTTTGTACACAAACTGCTTCTTTAGATGCCTTATAGGATGCAATATACTCATAATCTACTATAGAATCAGAATCCATGACTCACTTTGATTTCTTCCAGCTTGCATAACTTCCATTAATAGTGAAGATGCAGCCCGCCTATGATTTCAGATCATCTTGATCAGTTTAGAAACAATCATTTGTTTATCCCATAATGATTAGTTACTCGTCTCCTCTATAGACCAGGAACATGTCCTTAGTACACATCAAATACTTAAGTATGATCTTGATTTTGATCCAATGGTGGTCATCTGGGTCATCTTGATATCTTTCTACAGCACTTTCGACATAGGTGACATATATCCTAGTACATAGCATTGCATACATGACTGACCCAATCACCAACACGTATGGAATCCTTTCCATCCTTTGTTTTTATTTATTTATATGGGGACACATTTTCTTAAAAAGATGAATTCCATGTGACAGTGTCAAAAATTCACTCTTGGATTTTTCTATGCTAAATTTATTCAGTATCTTGTCAATATATGTACTTTGAATTAGACCAAGTAGTATCTTGGATCTATCACAATGGATCTTTATCCCAAGAATATGTTGCTCCACCTAAGTTATTCATGTATAATCATGTGTTCAACTAGAATTTAATATAATATAAAATTTGTATTTCATTTCCAATAAGTAGTATTTCATTGACAAAAACTATTAGGAAAATAACTAAACTCCCACTAAACCATTTATATATACAAGGCTTGTATTCATTATTTATGAAACCAAATTCCATTATGGATCCATACTAAATATTTCAGGACTTGGATGCTTGTTTTAATCAATAAATGGATCTCTCCAATTTTCATACCTTATTAGAATCCTTTAGAGTCACAAACCATTTAGGTTGTGTCATATAGACATGTTCCTGAAGGTTCCTGTTAAGGAAGGTTTTTTTGACATCCATATACTAAATATTATAATCATCGTCAGATATTATTTAAAGTATAATTATGGTTTATTTTAGTATATAAATTGGTTCAGGGTTTCATCATAGTCAATTACTTGATGTTGTTTGAACCCTTTTGCAACAAGTCATGTCATATAGGTACTGAATTGTCCATCCATGCCTATTTTATTCTTTAATACCCATTTACAACCAACAAGATTTACATCCACTAGAATATATACCAAAATACATACAAGGTTTTGATATATGGAATCCATTTAAAAATTCATAAATTCATTCCACATGATAGATTTTGTTCCATTTAATACTTCCTTATATGTTATAGGATCTTTATTATCAACTAATAATGAGTCACTATCCTCAATGACTAGAAAATAATATCTTTAAGATTCTCTAATATCTATTATACTCCTAAATAGTATTTTTGTCTCTATAACATCTTCTCCCCTTATTTCAACTGTAAATATCCCACACATATCATTATGAACCAATTCCAGAATCTCCATGGACCATTCACCTTTTCCTCTAAAATGGGCTTTAGTTATTTGTCCTTCAAAACATGTGTGACATACACCAAGTGGTTTTAGTTCAAATGAATCCAAATATCTATCTTGGTGTAATTTGGTCAAATGTTTTTTGTAAGAACCTGAGTTTTTGGAATGGGTCAAAATCCTGACCCTGTTTGAATTTTTGACTGGTTTCTAAGGAAACTAAAGAAAATGGGAAGTTTCTATAAATTTAGAGACTACACGTCATGTAATTTTATGTACACACTATGTATATGTTAAGTGAGTGTCGGTCGTGTGCTCGCTGAGTACATGTCGTGTGATGATCGTGTAGAAATTTCTTACTACACGGCGTGTAGTTTTCAACATGTCGTGTATCTCTAACCGTTTGTTGTCTATACATGGTGTGTAGGCTTGTTGGCTAGGAAGAAACCCTGTACACGTCGTGTTCCCCTTGGACACGCCATGTAGTCTAGCCGTGTATGCGGGATATACATGGCGTGTGGGTAAGTCGGTGAGGTAGAGAAGAGAAACCAAGTACACGCCATTTACCCATAGGTACACGTCGTGTACTCATGTCGGCAGGCCTAGAAAGTAAGGCGTCAGAATCATCCATCTTATGAAAAGTTAAATGACATATACACAACGTGTAGTCATGAAGTACATGTCATGTACTTTCTTTTTTTTCCTAAAATGGTAAGTTGCCTAATATTAATGCAGAACCTCATAAGCTTCACCCGGTTTCATGAACCAAGCTAGCCGGATCTCTTTCCCTCCTCCGGATCGCTATCCGAACTCCGTTTCGATCACAGATTGATGGCTTGGAACCCCCTCAGTAAGGCCTCGATTCCTCTTTGGTTGTTTTGACTGATTTTAATTCTAGAACAAGTTATAGGGGTTTGAGCGGTTTTGAATATTTTGTAGATTTACCACTTTTTAGACTGAATTGGTAGTTTTTACCGGAGGAGTAGCGTTGTATGAGTCTCAGGTAGGTGGTGCATACCTCATTTTGTGTTTTCGTGGTTGTTTGAGTGACGTGGCCTTTGGCGCATTTTCGGGTATTTTGAGCGGGACCTGTTTTATCTACTATTTCATATTGAATTGCTTGTTGGACCTATGGGATGCCTTTGGGTAGGCCCTGTTACCAGTTTGCATGAGCGGGGCCAGGTGAGGGGTTGTTTCTCATCGGGGCATTTTTTCCGGGGGATGCCAAAATTGTTTAAATTGAGTTTTATTGTTATAAACTATTTAGTTTAATTTATTGAAGTCTGATAAATTGTTATAGGCATTTAAGACCACAGTGCTGGTATGGGACTGCACCTTGCATAGTGCAATTAAACTGTTTAGTTTGTTTTTCCTGGTTATGATTTCTATTTATATATGTATATATGAAATTTCTAAATTGCATCTACTGGACCCTTTGGGTTGTGCTGGGCTTGGCCCAATTACGCTTGAGTGATGCTGATCACAGGTTGGGGCTTTTCCCAGGTTACATTGGGTGGTTTTGACCATGGGATTGGGTGTCATAGACGTCGTCTTGAGGTAGTACGACTATCAGGTTGGGCATGGTCCGGGTTACTAGGATGGTGATGCCATCAGACTTGAGCGACATGGTCGCAGGGACACGAGGTGTCAGATGTGTTGGTGGCTTAGGTACTATTTTAGTGATTACCGCTCACCCGAAACGTTGAGTAGTGTTCACATAGAGATACTTCTTTGAATAGGTGGTTTTGACCACTCGTGTGGGTAGAGGCCCCCGTAGTTGCGGTTAGGTATTTTGGTTGGGGGTTCTTGTCGTAGAAAGCCACATGGGAGGTGAGTAGCCTTCAGGGGATGGGCGTGCCTTCGGGACGTCGGTACATGAGACACAAGGTGTCATGAGGCATGTGGTGCCAGGTTACTATTATTGGGCATGCCTTAGGGACATCGGTACTTGATACATGAGGTGTTAGGTGGAACATGGTGACGGGTTACATGACAGAAATTTTAGCGTTGGCTGAAGCAGGTGACACTCCATGGTGGCTATTGAGCACCAGAGGAGTTTGTGTTTATTTGTGCATTATATTGTTTACCGATTTCCTTAGAAATTCATTCCTACTTAAACACATATATTTGGTATGCACCGTTGGGTGGTATCCTACATAGATTTGTCTCACACCCTGCACGGGCCATTCGGGACGCGTGTAGACTTTATGGATCTACGTGTAGGAAAGAGGCCAGCTTCAGGAGCTGGGCTGAGTTAGTTACTACATGGAGATGGTATGGACCTTGAGTTCATGCCTAGCTAGGGTTTAATTTGTTTTGTTTAATTTTATATATCAGCATGCTTACTTGTTGTAGCTACTGTTGGTTAGTCATTGGTGCCCTTTTTATATTCAGTTGGGTATGACCTGCTTTGGATGCATGTTTTACTATTCAGTAGTAGTTACATGTTATCAGCATGTTGTTGTATTATTTTTTCTGCTTTTGTTTATATTTATTACTTCCATTGTTTATCTATATTGGTTATGCTTCCGCTCTATGGGTCTGGTTCGAGTCTGCTGAGTCTTTAATTCTACTACATATTTATTATTATTCTCAGACCAGTACCCTTATTATGATCCTCTGAGAGGGTATAGACTCCCCACTATACCTAACAGACTCTCACTACTAGTCGGCAGCCTTTGGCGTTCAGGGAGGTGCACCTAAGGTAGTAACACTCAACCCGTTTGGCACTATTCAGGTGGTTGGCCGAGTCCGGGTCGTTACAAAGTGGTATCAGAGGAGTTCTTGACAAGGATTTAGTAGTAGTGTTTTTCTGACTACTAATGAGATTGAGACTTCTATTTTTATTTCTACTGGTTTTACTATTTGGGATATGGTAGAATGGAGATAAGTTTTTGTTACTGGAACTGGGTTTCTAACTTGTGCTTGGGTGCCTGCAGCCCCAGGTACGAGGGATAGACCAGGTTTCCATGGGTGGGAATTGCTATTTTTCTTTTGCTCAGATTACAGTTTATATGATTTCCACCCCGGTGGCTCACTTGATGTATGATTTTCTTGATTGTGATATGTGACCCTTGACCAGGTGTGGTAAGGGAGAGTTGGACCTTGTCCCGGTATGTCAAGGCTTGTTTTCTTGGCTTTTGGTAGGCACATTTTTGGGTATTTCAATTTCATAATTGCATGTATGCTTTTTGAAGTGATAATTCCATGTGAATGAAATACCAATTGTCATGCTTTATATGATTTAAAATGTAATTTGGTGAAATTACTGATAGAATTGCTTGTATGTTGCGATGTGTATTCCATGCTTTATTTTTTGTAGAATTGCATGTTGCAGGATTCTGGGTCAGACTCTTGTGAGAGTACGTAGGTACTATGACTGAGGTAGTGTAACTGTCAGGATTGGGCGACTCGGTCGTCGGTTTGAGGAAACGTGAGTTGTCGGGACGGGCATGGCCCGAGGTACTTTTGATACTTGGATCTGTTGAGGGCGGGTAAGGAGGCCATTAGGCCAGGATGCCATGGGGCACGGGTTACGGTGGGGGGGAGTAAGGGTAGTTGTTATGCACTACCTTTTACTGCTTTCCATACCTATGTATAATATATTGTTATATGTATATATGGGATGTCTGACCATTTATTTTATTCAGCGGGTTACTCCTTCACGAATCAATGGAGCGTCAGGCAGAAGATGATACAGTGTCGCAGGATCAGATTCAGGATCCAGTGCAGGCAGGGCAGCAGCCGAGTTTGGCAGCATTCAGAGCGTGGCTTGACGAGAAGCTCTGAGTTATCCCGGTACGTGTCTTGCAGGGGATTGATCGAGGTGTGTAGGGTGCAGAGCCCTCTATGGCATATTTAACGCAGGAGTTCTAGTCGTAGCACCCACCACTTTTTCAGGGTGAGGGTTGTCTGCAGGAAGCAGAGAACTGGATAGAAAGTGTGCACATGATCTTTAAGCAGCTCGAGACGCCTCCAGGGCGGAGGGTCAAGCTGGCGACATACATGCTGAGAGGATCGGTGAAGCATTGGTGGGATGTACAGGTACAGGCTCGTAGTCATGAGGGGCTGGCTTGGAAGGACTTCAAGGACATGTTCTTTGAGTACTTCTACCCAGAGACACTGAGGGCAGAGAGAGCTCGGGAGTTCTTGAGCCTTCAGCAGGGAGATATGTCCGTCATGGACTATGCAGCTACCTTCACAGATTTTTCTTGTTTTTCACATGGTATGGTAAGCGACGACACAGCTAGAGTGAGGTGCTTCGAGGATGGCTTACGACACGCCATTCAGGTCCAAGTGAATATCTTCCGGCTAGGTTCCTTCTCCGAGGTGGTGAAACAGGCACTCATATCCAAGGGAAACGAGAGAGAGAAGTATCTTTTGGGTAGGGCAACAGCTTCAAGTGATGGTTCGGACAGTAGGAAGCGAGGACGGGATGAGTTCCAGCAGGGTAGTCAGGCCAGGGATTCAGCTAGACCACCTCGTTGTAGTTCTTAGGTGATTTTCATTCATTTTGGAAATCCGGGACATGTTTAGGATCAGTGTGATTGGCCTCCAAAGGAGTGCTAGGCATGTGGACAGGACGGGCTTCTGGAGAGATTTTGCAGGCAGGCTTCTCAGATAGCCGGCAAGTAGGGACCAGGATAGACTGTAGCATCTGGAGTTGGTTCAGGTTCGGTACCCGGAGAGGGTAGTCAAGGTTCAGCTGTGCGTGGAGGTCGTGACAGAGATGGTGGGATCCACCTGAGGGGTCAGTGGTCAGTGACAGGAGCAGCATCACAGGGAGGTCAGGTGCCAGGCAGCCGTGTTTCAGGCCAGGTGCACGCTATGGAGTTTCCAGAGGCTGAGCAGGCCGGTGAGCCGACGACAGTTAGAGGTACACTGCGGTGTGGTCGTGATCTCCATGTTTCCCTTTTTGCATGACCTATAGAGGCATGTTTTTTTTGAGTGCACGTGGTGCACAGGATCTATGTGTACTGACTAGATTCTAGTCAGTGGGATTGGCACCATAGAGGGTGCGTGATATATTATATATATATATGTATGAGATGTGTAGCATCAGGGCATCGAGGATGTGGGTTACTTGAGGTGCCTTGGGAATCTGGGCATCAAGGATGCAGGTTACTTGATGTTCCTTGGGCATCGGGGCATCGAGGATGCGGGTTAATTGAGGTGCTAGGCACCAGGACCTCGTGGAGGTGGACACCGATGTGGTGCGGGTTACGTTGGGTGTCGGAAGCGACACAGGAGCACCAATGGGGCGCAGGGGTGACGATGCATCACGGGAGGACTATGGGTCTGGAAAACAGGTTAGTAAACCTTTTTTTCTTAAGTTTTGTTGGGTTGAGACTGGGTTAGGTGATTCCTAATGTGGGGATCCCCCCTTGAGTAATTTAGTCAAGACCTCTGAGACCGGGGCAGTCTGGGTTACTTTGATCGGGGTGGTATGAACGGTGCCATCTCTGGGTTTCTTTTGGTATATCGGGGATGAGCTACGTTAAGGTGGGGAGTTTGTAAGAACCCAGGTTTTTGGAACATGTCAAAATCTTGACCCTGTTTGAATTTTTTACTGGTTTCAAAGGAAACTGGAGAAAACGGGATGTTTCTAGAAATTTCCAGACTACACGCCGTGTAATTTTAAGTACATGCCGTGTATATGTTAAGCAAGTTTCAGCCGTGTGCTTTCCAAGTACATGTCATGTGATGACCGTTTAGAACTTTCTTACTACATGACATGTAGTTTTCAACATGCCATGTATCCCAGACCGTTTGGTGGCCATACATGGCATGTAGGCATGTTGGCCAGGTAGAAAGCTAGTACACGCCATGTTCCCCTTGGACACGTCGTGTAGTCTAGCCGTGTATGAGGGATATATATGGCGTGTGGGTAAGACGGTGAGGTAGAGAAGAGAAACCAATTACACGCCGTGTACCCATAGGTACACGCTGTGTACTCATGTCGACAGGCCTGAAAAGTAAGGCAGTTGAATCAGTCATCTTATGAACAGTTAAATGACATATATGCGGCGTGTACTCAAGATGTACACACCATGTACTTTATTTTTTTTCTAAAATGGGGAGTAGCCTCGTATTGAGGCATAACCTCATAAGATTTGTCCGATTTCGCAAACCAAGCCGGCTGGATCTCTTTCTTTCCCCTAGATCGTCGTTCGAACTCCGTTTCAATCATGGATTGATGTGTTGGAACCCCCTCGGTAAGGCCTTGATTCCCTTTTGTCTGTTTTGTCTGATTTTCATTCTAGAACAAGTTATAGGGGTTTGAGCAGTTTTGAATCTTTTGTAGATTTACCGCGTTTTAGACCGAATTGACAGCTGTTACCGGAGGAGTAGCGGTGTACGAGTCTCAGGTAGGTGGTGCATACCTCATTGTGTGTTTTCATGGTTGTTTGGGTGATGTGGCCTTTGGCGCGTTTTCATGTATTTTGAGTGGGACCCATTTTATATGCTATTTCATATTTAATTTCTTGTTGGACCTATGGGATGCCTTTGGGTAGGCCTTGTTACCGGTTTGCGTGAGCGGGGCCAGGTGAGGGGTCGTTTCTCATCAGGGCATTTTGGTCGGGGGATGCCAAAATGGTTTAAATTGAGTTTTATTGTTATAAACTATTTAGTTTAATTTATTGAAGTCTGATAAATTTTTAGAGGCATTTAAGACCACAGTGCTGGTATGGGACAGCACCTTGCATAGTGAAATTCAACTATTTAGTTTGTTTTTCCTGGTTATGTTTTTTGTTTACATATGTATATATGTAATTGTTGAATTGCATCTGCTGGACCCTTTGTGTTGTGGTGGGCTTGGCCCGGTTACGCTTAAGTGATGCTGATCACAGGTTGGGGCTTTGCCTGGGTTACTTTGGGTGGTTTTGACCATGGGATTGGGCATCATGGACGTCAGCTTGAGGTAGTACGACTGTCAGGTTGGGCATGGCCCGGGTTACTAGGATGGCGATGCCATCAGACTTACGTGACATGGTCGCAGGGAAACGAGGTGTCAGATGTGTTAGTGGCTTAGGTACTATTTTGGTGATTACCGCTCACCCGGAACTTTGAGTAGTGTGCACACAGAGATACTTCTTGATGAGGTGGTTTTGGCCACTCGTGTGGGTAGAGGCCCCCATAGTTGCGGTTAGGTATTTTGGTTGGGCGTGCTTGTCGTAGAAATCCGCATGGGAGGTGTGGAGCCTTTAGGTGATAGGCATGCCTTCGGGATGTCGATACATGATATGCAAGGTGTCAAGAGGCACGTGGTGTCGGGTTACTATTCTTGGGTGTGCCTTCGGGATGTCGTTACTTGAGACACGAGGTGTCAGGTGGCATGTGGTGCCGGGTTACACGACAGAGATTCTCATGTTGGCCAAAGAAGGTGAGACTCCATGGTGGCTGTTGAGCACCAGAGGAGTTTGTGTTTATTCGTGCATTGTACTATTTACCGCTTTCCTTAGAAATGCATGACTACTTAAACACATATATTTGGTACGCACCGTTGGGTGGTATCCTACTGAGATTTGTCTCACACGCTACACGGGTCCTTCGGGATGCGTGCAGACTTTATCTATCTACGTGCAGGAAAGAGGCCAGCTTCAGGAGATGGGCTGCGTTAGTTATTGCATGGAGATGGTATGGACTTTAAGGTCATGCCTAGCTGGGGTTTACTTTGTTTTGTTTAATTTTCTGTATCAGCATGCTTACTTGTTCTAGCTACTGTTGGTTATCCATTGGATCCCTTTTTATATTCAGTTGGGTATGACCTGCCTTGGATGCATGTTTTACTATTCAGTAGTAGTTATATGTTATCAGCATGTTGTTGTGTTATTTCCACTGTTGTTGTTTATATTTGTTGCTTCTGCTGTTTATCTATATTGGTTATGCTTCTGCTCTGTGGGTCTGGTTCGAGTCTGCTGCGTCTTTCATTCCGCTGCATAGTTATTATTATTCTCAGACCAGTACCCTTATTATGATCCTTAAAGAGGGTATAGCTTCCCCACTATACCTAACAGACCCTCGATGCTAGTTAGAAGCCTTTGGAATTCAGGGAGGTGCGCCTAAGGTAGTAACACTCGACCCGTTTGGCACTGTTCGGGTGGCTAGCTGGGTCCGGGTCGTTACATTTTTCATTTACATGACCTAGCCAGTGATTTCATAGTTGTGTGTGTTATGAGTCATGTGAACTAGTTTCATTAACGATTTCTATTACTTTGTTCACATAATCCAACATATAAATACTATTATTAAATATACCTTACCAAAACATATGCTTTATATATAAAAAAAGAAAATTGTATTCCTAGATTTGAAATTATATCTATTTGTAACAAGTTTGGATATAGATATAATATTTTTGGTGACTGTAGGAACATAATAAAAATCTTATAAAACCGAGATCATTCCCATCAACAGCATGAGGTGGTAGTCTCCAATAGCCATAACAGAAAGCCTAGCTCTATTGGATGATCATAGATCTACCCCACCTTAGTAAATATCTTGGAATATACTTGGTTACTATATTTTAATAAATATTTGAGCACCACATGTTGTATATAATACCATATTTGTAAAAATAGATAAATTTAACTTGATAAAAAAATGACATGAATCTTATATCTTCTTATTTTCCTAAGTGTAGTTTTTCTTCCAATGTCTCTTCTAATCACATGTAAAATAGATAGCTTCTCATTCCCTTTATCATCTCATAATCCTTCTCTTCATGGAAGGTTGTTTCAAAGATTTTTTAGACTTAGAGGTCTAATCTTGGAATTTCCTTTTATTCACAATAAGGACAAAAATATTTTCATGATTCATATCCTTTTCAACTTGGTAAATTAGAGTGAGAAGATCAGGGAGAGAATTATCTAGGTTTCTTATATTGAAATTTAAAAAAAAAATAGAGAAGCATAGAGGGAGTAATGAATAAATGTGATCGGTGCATAGTTCTTAAGGCATCTTAAGACCTATAACCTCTAGTAACTCAATATATCCAATGAGTTTGGCTACATGAGGCCCAAATGGTGCACCTTTTCCAATTTTTCTCTAAAAAAGTTCCTTGGATGTCTCAAACTGTTCTTGTCTTTATCTCTCCTAATAATGACTATGTAGATTCGAGATAATGGTATAGGAATCCATGTATTTATGTGAATTCAAGAGTTCAATAGACATGGATGAAATCATTAAACAATGAATACCAAATAAACCACTCTTGTGTTTTTCATAGACAGTGAACTCCTCGTTAGTCACCTCTTTTCCAAGCAGATCAGGTGGTGAGGATTATAGCATGTAAGACTTTCATTCATGGTGCAACACTACCCATATGAATATGAACCATTCCTAGAATTTATTTCCAAATAAAATATGGTCTTTATATTAAATTTATCATTAGGATAATGTGGTTTAATAACTTTTCATTATTTCACAATAAAGAAGGGTATTATTAGTAATTCACTTGATTACAATTTATGTGAGACATAATAATATTTTTTTTAAATTTTATTTAGTCTCCTACTATTTTATCATATCTCAATATCCCTCACCATTGAAATTAAAATGTATAGTTTAATAGAAATTATAGTATAAATTATTTATATTCCCCTTATCATAACCTAATAAATGTATTTAGGTAGGGAGGTATTTACCAACTATGGTCTTGTAGATCCTTAATCTGTTAAGTGGACTACTCAATCAACAAACCCTTACTCGAGTCTCCTCAACACTTGCCTCCAAGTTATATCAAGTTTATAAAGGTCTAATCCTCTTGATTTAAAATGGTTAATTCAACCCAAAACTTTCATAAGAACTCTCTGATAAAATTAAGTGTCCCAACAAGGGTTAGTCAAACACTTGGTTCTATGGATTCATTCCTAATCAAGTAATTAAAGGCTTATTATAACTTACTATTAAGTTAAGGGATTTTATTTATCATGTGTAAATATTTATTTTTTTATCCTTTACATGTCTTTTCAATATAAAGTGGATTTTACTTTAGGTTTTAACCATGTTTTGATAAAAATATTTACGCATAAACTATTTATTTTAATTTCATCTTTTCATGTTAGTACATTTATTTATGTGATAATGATATTTTATCCATAAAATAAATAATGCATAATATAGAAATAAAATAAATAAATGAATGAAGTGATCATGACCTTATCTGATGGTTTTTTATATAGTTAGGGGGAATTCCACCCTTTTTTATTGAAATGAAAGCAACCCTCTTATTATTTTGGGAAAAGGGTCCCATTACATGACTATTATATGCCTAGTGGGAATTAAAAAAAATTAAAAGAAATTAATTGGAATAGACCAATTTTATCAAAATCTCATGGTCCTCCACCTTTTGAACCAGTTCCGCCTTCAATCCGCCATGGAAGCAAATCACCCCCACAAGCGCTACTATCGTTCGGCCACGTTAGTGAGCACCCTGTCACCCAAATTCTCAACAAACCACTATGACCCTCATTAAGTGGTTTTCTGCTATGGGTTCTCCTCCTTTTACCATGTCCACCTTTGATCTTGCAAGGAAGTAGATCTCATCATCCATCCATGCAAGCGACCATGTCCCCATCACCTTCTCTCAACTGACAACCATAACCCTCACAAATTCTAGCTATCATGTGGATTTTTTCACCACCAAAATCCATAACCTATCGTGCATGGCATCATATTCCAGGTAGAAATACATGCCTCAATAACTAGGGGTGGCAGTTGGGGATCAAACCCCTGAAATTTCATATAGTGAATGGTTCCCATTGGGAAAAACTCTATGTTCCAGTCATGGCATGAGTTTCATCATTCCACCTATGTGCCTATGTATTATCTAGGTTGGTTCTACATTGGTACCATATTGAAATGCCTCTATACTCATTCAAATAATCCTTTTATTATATATGTTTTATAACTCACATGTAGGTAAGGGAAACCAAAGGATTAGTTAGGGGGAATTATGTAAATCAACCTTGGACTGCCATGTCCTACATAATGAAGGAGGGATAAAATACATGCAAGACATCATATTTAATTTAATAATAAATAATTACAAAACCATTCAATAAAATTAAATTAATTTAAACCAACACATATATAATTCTGGTCAAATCACATGATCATCCATAAAAATAAAACAAATAAGTATTTAAAACAACTAGGTAACATTCATTTCAATTAATTCTTTGATAAGATAAAATGTGCATGAATTAATCTAATTAATTATCTCAGTAATAAATTAATTTATTTTTTACTATTCCATAAAATCATACTAAAATTATAATCCTCTATGGAAATAAAATAAATTTTTTTATTTTATTTAAAAAAAATAGTACACACCTTTGTACATGGAAGAAACTCAGTGAGTAGCTATTTAAACTACTCAGTATGGTACTAATTGAATTCAATGCATTCATACAATATATTATGAACATGGAATGTGTCCAAATTCCATGGCATGTATTTCCAAATTACTGATACATAAAGTATGTGAATGTTATGGTTCTTGAATAATTTAATGTTTTGCGTCTTTAGTTTGCAATAATCATACATAAATTGTAGCTTCGAATATTACACAAAATTAATTAAGAATTTAATATAATATAAAACCAAATGAATAGTGTGTGATATCAATTTAGTGACTCATATAATTAAATTAAATAATGTTTAATAGTGTAATTAATTAAATTTAATATTTCCACATAACAGGTAAAGTACACGGCATGTGAAAGCTGGCCACACAGCACGTACTTTGCTTCACCAGATATTTGCAGTACGCACTGAGAGATTTAATTTAGTCTTCTTACATACATTTATAATGTACAAGAGTTTATAAGGGATACACAATATGTGCTTCAAGTTACATGGTTTATATCCTATGCACTTTTTGTATTAAATACACATGGTGTGTTAATCATGCGACATGTTTTTACCCCAATGTTTCTTCCATGAAAACACATAGACTACACTGTGTGTAGTTTAGAAAATATGTGTGTCACCCTAGCTAGTAAAAATATGGTTCATTAATGAACACAACATGTATTAATTACATGATGACCCAAAATCCACACAGGTGTCCCGGTGCAATGAACAAAGTTACACAGCATGTGACATAGAAGTACATGTCGTGTAGCCATGTATTATCTATCCATAATTCTTAGAACCTTAGGATTAGTTATTTAGATATGTTCTTCATTAATTATTAACTGATCTTGGTTATGTGATCAAGAAATAGAGAGGAGTAATATATTTAGATGATGAATCAAGAACGAATTAAATCTCTAAATAAAATTTAACATTTAAATTCATAATTATCAAAAATCAAATAAATAATTATAAATTTGAACATGATCCCTTTGATACCACTTAATGGTTCTTGGAATAACGAAAGTGCTTATTGAGGACAAACCCAACTCAATAATTGTCAGATTCAATGGATCATTCATAGATTGTACAAGATATAAACATCATGAACAATGAAATTTTTCTAAAGAATACTGAAAAATAAGGTCACTAGAACCAAGAGAAGATATTTTCATAATAAATTTATAATTAATTTAAATAGATAAAAAAAGCAATAAAACGGTCATGAGATATTTATTTTATGAAGTTTTACATAACCTAAAACCCTCTGTGGTCAACCATAATTTCTCTTATAGGATCCAAGTATAGAATCTCTCTAGTGGTGATATACACATGATCCTATGATTTTTGAACAATGCTGATGTATTTCTGAGTGTTAGTGTGGAATATTGATCATCTTGTGGCATTCATCTTGATCCATGTGATAATTCCTTTGATCATGAATAATCCATATTGTAATATCATTCTTGAGATGATGGAGGTGGAAGGATAATCTCTATAGAATTATTCGGTCTCAAAAGAGAGATTTAGATTTTATTACGCATAATGATTCTCTATTTCAATCAACCTCTCCCCAATAGACATAATTTTTTATTTGTAAATATAGGGTTCGGGTTAAAATATTATTTAATTTCACAATAGTTCTTAAATAATATATTAAACCTTATATGACCCCATTCCATGTAATATTATTATTATTATTATTATTTTATCATGGTTTGAACTAGCTGGACCAATAATAAATATTATTTTACCATCTTGAAAATTAATATTTATCATCAAGCACGATCTTGTTCCACTAGTCCTCCTTAGTATTTATCAAATAACTGAATAAAAATTTATTATATATTCACATAATTAAATAATTACCTTGTGAATAAATATTGATTAAATATATGTGAATAAATATTTATTAAATACATGTGATAAATAAATCTTGAATTAAATTATTCCTCTAAGTTGAGAATAATATTTATTCCAACAATTAAATGCAAACAAAATTTAATTGTGATCAATGGAAATAATTAGTGTGTATCCCTCTAGGATTCTTTCTCATTGGCATTAGGCAAGATTGCCTAAATTCCAAGATTACTGTCTAAAAATGGTTCAAGGCACCCAAGATAAAGACGTTGATGTCACAATGTTGATAACCAAATATGAGTGTTCACTGTTTAATATAATCAATTTTTCATGATATCTCTCAAGCAGATTTCACACCCATGTCGTTAACCTATATGCCCGATATGTATTTCTTAAACTATCTGAAATAAACTCTTCATTACACTATGACCATGTATTTTAATATCATGGTTCTATTTCAATAAAAGGGATGAGATATCAACTTCCATTAATATGGATGGTACAAATTCTTCCTCAAATTATTCAATAACGATATGTCATTCATGACGCACCTAATATACATTACTTCCCATGAACATATGGTATCATGGTTTTGGTCAGTGAATCAAATTAAATGAGTTGTGACATGTATTAATAATAATATTAAAATCTAAGTACCATTACACACACTTGTAAATATAAATATTCAATGATAGATAATCATTCAGAATTCCTACTGGTGGTTATGTTCTCATAATCTCTCATCTTGGATACTATCAAGTGTGAATTTCATGAGAAGAACTCTCATCTACTTATGAGTACTCTAACTTGACATTCAACATATTATGTGCCTCATCATATAATGTTATCTGAATATATAACTAAGTTTAATAATATCATCATGGAATCTCAAAGTTATTATTATAATAGGTAAATGATATGACCATCTTAATGTGATAGATACTTGAGGGTGTTATTACATTAAAGTCACACATAACTATGAACAATATGTAATAATATGTTTTAATTAATATTAACTTATTTGAATATAAAAAATTTGAATAGAACATTGAATATCATGAAATAAAATAGAATCAAGATTTAAAATTATTAAAGGGCACTGGATACACCATTCCCAATAAAAAATGGCAGATAATAAGAAATATGTCTCAAGGGGTAAAATTTGGGATAAGAAACCCTTACATGTAACATAATCTCGTAGGTAAGAATCATTTGATAAAGATGTTATAAGGAATATTTGTAAAACCCTATAAAATAATGATGAAATTAAAAAAATATTATTCATTATATAGAATAAATCAAATTTGGGACAATATATTTCAATAAGTAATTTTGTAACTCAATGGAAGAAAATTGAGCTAACGCAAACTCTTACCTTGTTCTGGATTCATTTTGTGCATGAACCTAAATTCCTAAATAATCAAATTAGCATTATTTTATTCCTTATTAAGAACCTTATTATTCTATATTTAATTTAATATGGGACATTTTTTATCATAATATATTTATTTATTATTATTTTTTCTTAAGTTTGTATTAAAATTGAATTGGTGTGAGCTTATTCTATTAATTTCAAAGATCAAAGATAATATTTTAATAATAAGTTAAATAATTAATATAACCATTATATAACCAAATAGTAATAATAAATTTGTTATTAAATTATAATAATATTAGTATTTATGTTCCCATAGTCATCCATGATGGAGTTTATAGCATTATTCAAGTGGGTTTTTGAACTAACCCAAACATAAACACATTATATCTTAATGGTTGAGTATGTTTAAGGAAGTGTATAATATCATTATAATATAAGAATAAATATATTTTTTATATTTTTTAAGTTTTTAAATTATAATTTATTTTGGTTTTGATAAATAATTAAAATCAATATGAAAAACAAAAAATGTTACTCTATGGAAGTGATAGTCTCCACAACACACAGTTAACATTCTTTTATTTTTAAGGGAATAGAAAGGATTAAATAATTTTTTTACATTAATATAATAAAAAATAAGTATACTAATGATACTTATTTAATTATATTACTATGGATATGGTTGGTTTGTAAGAGAAAGATTAAGAAGAAAAGGTAAGGAGCAAGTAATACTCACTTTTGGTACGTTTAACTTTCTCTTGAACGTTACCTTAGAATTGAATGGATTAGGCTAAATAAATGATACCAGATAATTATGAACATGAGATGGAATTATAGGAGGATAAAAATGGTAGAGTTTTAATAATTAATTCAATGTAATGGGTATTTCATGAAGGGTTGTAAGTGGTCCCTTTTATATGTGAAGAAAATGGTATTTTTTTGAAAAAACCATTTAATTTTCAATGATATCATTACAATATTCAAGGGTCAAAGATACAAAAAGTTAGAAATAATGGATTTTTCAGTGAGTTTTGGTCGAGAAAGTCTCAACCAAGAATTCCCACACATGTTTTAAACATGATGAAATTCATTTGTTATTATATTTTTACTTTGACCTTTTTGTTTGTTTTTACCATGGTAATTAGTTTTACCCAAGTAACTTTTTTTACTAAGAATATAAAATAACTCTTATTACCAAATTTGGGTGTTATAAAACTAAAATTAATATATATTTAATCTAATTTAATTTATAATAAAGATAAAAGTAACTTTTAAATTAAAATATATTATATGTAGAAAATTTGTTTTTTTATGATGTTTGGCTAGAGGTAGGGGTTTCAAGGGTTCATGTTTCCAGATTTTCTTCAGAGACTACTCTAGATGAGGTTTAGAGCTGCATGTTTTTACCTGAATAATACGATTCGGATTTGGATTTTTAATAGGGAATGGCCTTGTCCATCTATACCGGCCCGTCTTTGTACAGTACAACTTGTCATGAAGCATTAGAAAGTTGAAAACTAGACTTAATTTTGTTTATGCTGGGTAGGGGACTTTATTTGTTGTTTGATCTATTTTTTTGGATTTTGGACCTTTGTGGAATGGTTTTATGTCTTAATTCATTTAATTCATGTTTGGTTACAACTCATCCCTTAAAAGGATAATTTGATAATAAAAATTAATTTTTAGTTAGAGTAAAATATTATTTATGTTTCCAAAATGATAAACATAGGTATTATAAATAAAAAATAGTAATTTAAAATGATTTGTTTTACAATTAAATGTATATATTTTATATATAAAAATTTAGAAACATTTAATTTATTCTTTTAAAATTATAATGTCATAAAAGTGATGGTTTTAGCAATATCGGTAATTTTTTACTATTCACATAAAAACCGATGCTTTGAGAAAAATCCCAAAAATTCATAATAAGATAATTTTAACATTATAATTCCAAAAATGAAATTATTTTTATTTAATTTATTTTCTAAAATTTATAAATTTGTTTTTTAAATAAAAAATATAAAGAAAACTATTTTTATAGAAAATAAAGTTCATTGTTATTTAAAAGTAAAAATGAAAAATATGAAAAAATGTGTGTGATAAATAACTTATTAAATTAATTATTACATTTTTATATAATCCTAAATTTTATTTATATATCCCCTCAAGAAATTCACATAATATCTAAGCATAAGTTCTACTCTAGTGGCAGTTGAGAGTGGTGATTTTGCTATCATAGATCTCATTGAAATTTCTACGAGCTTGAATTTCTATCGCATAAGATTTCAATCATACTATAATTTTTTGAGTTTTTATTGTGATTGGTCTAGATAAAACACTAATTAATATACATTCTTTGTGATATTATAAAAATTAGTTCCATACAAAGTACTTTTGATATTTGATGTCATTTCTTTCTGTCAAATATTTTATAATATGGTTACTTCCTTCTATACTTGCTAATTTAACAACTATATTATAATGGATAATTTTATTTTAACATGTCATGGTTTTTTTTAGTTCAATGATTCATGTAGAAAAATTTATTAACATAATATTTATTTAAATAAAATACTTAATGAAATCTCAGGTTGTTGCATTCTCCCCCCCCCCCCAAATAAAGTTTTTACTCACAATTTTAAAACTCATATTATTAGAGTAATTACATAGGTAAATACTAATTAATCATACATTGGTAGTTTTTCATGGGTTGATTTAGTATATAAAGTTATATTACCCTATATGTAATTTTATATGAGCCCTTTGTAAAAAGTGATAATTTATTCTTAATATAATTCTAATAAGAAGTAACTTTCACAAACCTTGAAGAAGATCCTTTTACTATGGATATAATAATAATAACACAAAATATTTTTATTTGTAATTTAATATATAATATTTCAAAACATAAATGTTATAAAATATACTAAAATCTAGAGTGAAAAATCACTTTCTACTTTAAAAGAATTTGTTTCATAGGATTTTCTATATTCCCATGGTCTAAGCAGTTATTGGTGCCTATTTTTATTATTATACATTAGATTAGAGAATTTATTTTCATAATGTCCAATTTCTTTGAAATTGAATCAATTTATTATTTTATATTCTCTCTTTCCATCAAAATTTTAAGTTTGATGGCCTTCATCTCCACAATTTTAGCATACATCCATCCCTTTAAGGAAATTTCACCCATGCTTTTTTCCAAATTTCTAACATTTAGGGAATTGAATATTAGTTCCTTCATTATACTTGTCACATGAATTTCCATGAGACTCCATGATTCTCTTATTTGGTATGTTTTGGACTTCAATTATTTTCACATTTCTAATCATATTTTATGATAGTTGGTTTTTCATAATCATAAGGTTTCTCACTCCATCTCTCATTCTGATGGGTTATTCATTGTGGTAATCTATAAATTGTCCCTCACACCCATTGTTCCTTCTAGTTCGATTCATTACTAAAACCAAAATGGGTTAACATGAGTGAATAACAATTAACACTATAAGATTTTTATAATAAATAGTTGTTGTTCCCAAATAGGATCGAGACCACTGAGAGGGGGTGAATCAGTGGTTCCTTTTTCTTTTATAAGAAATATTCTTAACACCTTAACAAAAAAATTATTAACCTTTGAAACTTGTTAGAGTTATGATCCACTAAAATATAACTCACAATCTCATCTTTTGTATGAAAAAATATAAATTTAAGGGAGCACATGATATTTACAAGGTTTGTTTGGTACAGAGACATACTCCTTGAAATGTTGGATAGTCCCACCAACAAGGATTCTGCCACTAACTTCTTTTCAGAATAAAAAGGCACAACTAGTGAACAATTCTACAATCCCAGTGGAAACTTTCTTACTATAGTTGGTTATACCCCCCAACTATCCTTTTTCAGTATCCACTTCCAATATCTGGTTAGACACCCTGGAAAAATAATAATTTTCAGCAACTGGTAAGTATCCACAGTTATAAGCTTAACTTTACTTCTTCTTTTTTAATCCACTTCAGAAAGTATTCACTTCCTCTACAAGTAATCTGAATAAAAATTCACCTCATATAATCTTCAATAAATTCAACAATTCTTTAAAGAACTTATTAGTGTTGAAACTTCTTCTAAAAACTCGGTCCAGAAATCTTACTCAGCAGAGTCAATCTAGTCTTCCCAGTCTAGTAACCTTTGTCTGATGGTATATGTCTAATGGTCATTACAGTCCGATTATGCTTCTACTCTTCCTTCTTCAACTGATTAGAAACTCAATTGGAAACTCCCAATTTCTTCTTCTGATAGAACTCGGTCTGATGAACCTCGTTCTGATGGATGTTGCTCTGATGGGCTCACTCCAATTGACATTCTCTGATAAAGTGTAGTTTGTTGGAACTTGCTCCGTTGATCAGATTGAACCTCACTCTGACGGACTCGTTCCAATGGAACTTCCTTAACTTAATCTTTAAAAACAAACTTTTTTTAGAAACTCAATACATGTTCCAGAATTGTCATAGCTCTAGTGTATGTGAATATTTTTAAGTTTTTTCACACATAACAAATGTTTTATTCTCTCCTTTTATAGGAAACATGAATATGGTTTGGATGGGATTCTAAAAAAATATCCCACTCAACCAAATTTTCTAAATATTCAATTATCCTTAAATATAAAATCAATATTTGACTTCTTAAAATATTCATAATCCTTCTAGGAGTTTCTTAAGACATATACTTATTCGAGTTTACAAACATTTCTTTAGTTTGATTATTCATTACAATTCTCCCTTCTGATTCTTTATTACGATGAAGGCATAAAACAGATTCTTCATTATTTTTCTCCATACTAAATTATAATATATGAAAACCAGATGAATCCTTATTACGATGAAAAAATACACAATACTGAAGATGGCCCATAATGATGACCTTTTGTAAACACTGAAATTATTCTCATGAATATGATTTGTACCAACTGTTAAATGTAAGAAATTGAAAACCATTCTGAAATATCTTTAAAGTATTTCTCCTTTTCATAAATTCCTCGGACTGGTGATCTTGCATCCAATGAAGTTTAAGTATCTGGTGACTTCATTGGTTCCATCATGCATCTGATGGATTGGTCTTGGCTTTACTCTTATGAATGTTATCAGTTCCAATATGATGAGTCTTCACCCTTTATTGAGAAACAATCAATACTTTTTTTCTTTTTCTGTTGACCCAATTATAAGAAAACAAAGTATAACTTATTGTTTTATTAGCCCAATTGAAATAAAATTCAAACTTCATCAATTATTCTACCTCTGATATAACTTTGTATCTGATTCCTAAAAGATACTAACAATTCATAAAAAAATCAGTGTCAGGATCCATTATTACTGATCAGTGACATACTACATCTGATAGACTGATGTCGTCAATGACTTCTTTTTTCATCATGATTAATTTTCCAACATTTTAATATTGTCACACCGATGATTCTCATACCAATTATATTCATCCTTCTCTATTTAGTGTTCCTCGCACCGATGAGCAGTATCTATAATACTTAACATTGTATTCTCCTCTCTTCTACAAACTTCATCTTATAATCATGACTTACTCATGAATTTGAATACATTTTAGATTGGTATAGCATCATCTGAATTATGATGGAATGTTTTTTAACTTTACAACCTTCCAATAAAATATTTCCTTCTTACTAAGATTCAATATGATTGGTAACACCATCTCTCCCCCTTTCCTTCATAAGGCCTGTATCACAAGTTTCTCAGACAAATTATAAATTTTATAAATTAAAAAATAGAAAATCATCATAAGGATTATATCAGAGCCAAGAAAACTCTAATATAGATTCTCAATATGATCTTTCATTCATTTCAAACCCGAGGTGCGTCCAATAAACCATTTATTTTAGGAAACGTCTTTACAATCTGATAGAAATCTTAAGCTTTGTGTGGTTGATCCCCTAATTACAATGGTGTGTTCAAGGATCAAAATTTTTCCTTTTCTCAACATCAACCATGTATCATCTATTATCATATATTGACAAAAAATAAAACCGAAACTTAACTAGGTTATAACAATCTCTCCCTTTTTATTTGTTGTCAATACCCGCCATATTCAATACTCACATCAACCATTTCAAAATAATCCACTTGTTGTTTTCTTTTCTCATATTTTCTTATCCCCAATTCTTTCTTGCTCCCCCTATTTCTTATCTCTCCACCGTTCCTTTTCTCTCCCTTTTATTGACAATAAAATTCAAAGGGGACATCATGACAAGTTTCCCCCTTATTTATAAATGTTATCATTTCCAAGGTTTGGAAATTTTCATCTCAAAATCTTGAAACTCTTATTGAGGATAAAATAAGTATCACATGATTTTATTAATAAAGAGCCTTTAACTAAAAAATTTAAATTGGACATGGGTGGAACCGGTGTAGAAAATAAGAGTGAATAATTAAGTTTTTCAATATTTTCTATTTCATAACTTTCATGTAATACCCTTTTCATGTTTCTTTCAACATTTGTATTTTTGAGGAAATATTGAAAGGATTTGTTTAATATAAAAGTAACCTACACCCATATCAAAAAAACATATTATAAAGTTCGTGTATATAAACAAAACTTTCAAAAATGCATATTTTGTAACCTCATTACTTTCTTTTGCAAGAATAGTAAGAGACTCAATAGCATCATCTTTCTTACTTAAACTCCTTTAATTCCCTTAAATTTAGAACAAATAAAAATATTTTGGGAATAAGGAGGAACCTCAGTAGTTCTTTAGAAACATATTTCATACTGAGATCCATCTCTCAGTCTTTCCTTTTTCTTATTCTTCTTGGATTTTACATTGGATGTATTTTCTTCCTTCTGTTAATCCTTCTTAGAACTTGTAACAAGTTTATTTTCATTTGTAGATTATTATAATAAGGATGATAACTTATTTTATTCTTTAGAAACCTTTTTTTATAGTGAGTTTTTCATAATTATTTCATGCCTTCCTCTTGTTCCGTCAGGATAGTCAAAAAACTTTTAGTAACATGTCCTTCTATCTCACATATCTGGAATTTTTTATGAATTTTCAAAACACAATCTGTTGATATCTTTTTATCAACTTTTATCATATATTAAGAAACATTTTTCTTCCCTTTTTCTTCATATGATTTTTGTGATTCTTCTAATTTCCAATCCATGTTAACTTGTTCTATCCAAATAACTAAGAAATCCTTCTTTTCAAACTTAGCATGTTAATTTTTCACTACTTTATTAACATACTCATATTTATTTATCTTATGAGTTTCAATTTTAAGTCCCAAAAAATATTAATAAAACTTTGATCTTCTTTTCTCATCAAATATCCCCCTTGATTCATACCTTTTTCCTATTGGAGACATGTTTTACCAACATGACTAAGATCTGTGTCTAAGAATTCCACAACACCAACAGTGACCTCTGAATCTTGTCTTTTCGAACAAAGAGTAAAATTGATCAAAAAAAATCTATTGTTGTTTTTTTTCTTTATAAATCATGGACCACTTTGCTCATGAGGATACTTAAAGAATTATTATCTTTCCTAATGAAATATGTTGTCTCACAATCCTGCTTTTGTAAACCTTTTGTTTGAACTTGTTTAGAAGTTTCATCATTAACATCAACTACCTTGGTGAAATTTTCTTTTATCTTTCTTATCTCACTTTGTGTTGTAAGAAACATTGATTGTGTTTCTAAAAAAATATTCTTATTTCACATCCAACTTACTTATAAGTACATATATGATTTTTTTGGATTAATATATCTTTAACTTATTCTATTTAATTTCTTAAACAAGGGTATATTCTATCTTGTTGATATTCTCATTTCTAACTAACTTTTATTTACAAATTTTTTGTTTTCTTTCAAGCTCCCCATTCTCAAAAGTTGTGTATTTTACATCTTTCTAAAACTTTCTTCTTTATGTCTTGAGTTGAGTATTTTTTTCAAGTTCATTATCTAAATTCCTTTTGAGAATCCATTCCATTTTGTTATCTCATCATAATCATTATCACTGCTAGATTAATCACTTACATTTCTCACTTGAGCAATAAAGTTGAGTTGATGATCATGCTCATCACTGGATGAGGAATCATCCTCGTTTATTCTTTTTAGATAACTTTTCTTCTTCTTATCATAAAGAAATATTTACCTTTGTTTTTTCCACTTTTGTTTTTGAGATTTATCATCATCTTCCTTAGACTCATACTCTTCAATTTTCTTTCTAGGAAAATTCTATACAAAATGTCCCTTCCCTTCATAATTCCAACATCTGATGGTTTTTCTTTTCCATTTTCCCTTATTTTATTTCTTATAAAGTAGGGAAACTATTGCATTGAAATATTCAGCTTATCTTATGCTTTTGAATCACTTGATTCTTCTTTAACTTCTTTATCTTTATTTTTTTCCTTTTAATAAGGATTTAAAGGCCATTTATTGATCAAATTTTCTTTAATTTTAATAAAATTCTCTCTTCTCACTTCATAAGTAACAAGAGTACTATGAAGATCATCCAAAGATAGAGTTTTAGGATCTCTATCTTATAAAGATAAAAATTTATCATCAAACTTATCAGGAATAATTATCAAGATATTTTCCACAATGGTTGTATAAGGCCCCGGGCTTAAACCTTACTTAATATTGAATTAAATGAATAATTAATATTAAGGATCTTTTTAGGTTTAGAGTTTTAGATAATTAGATAATAACTATTACATCTCAAAATATTACAAAGTAGACACTTCTACTAAGTTTCCATAAAATAAAAACTCTTAAAATGAAACATGTCTAGTTCCAGGTTTTAGATAGCATGACTTTCCCTTGATCCCATCCTTAACCCTATTCCACATTAAGTCCTGTGAAAAACATTTCAAAAAAAACTTGGGGTGAGCATAAAAATCTTAGTAAGGGATACACAAATAATGAAAACGATTAGTTTTTCAAAACAACATGTAAACCATGTATACTTTATCAAAGTAATACTTTTCACCTTTATGAATAAGTAAAAAATATTCACTGAAAAAAAGATCATTTCTTACCCTTTTGTAACCAAAAGATTACTATAAAACCCATATAAAGATCACATAACACATAAAGGTAACTTGGGACATAAACATACTTAAATGGAATAACCATACGGTCGACTTCCACACATATCACTTAATGGAATAGCCATACGACCGACTTCCATACCCAATGAATTGGAGGTTATAACGTAACCACCCATCCTGGTATTCACGAAACCACCCGTCATATGGTTCATCACGTAACCACCTGTGAAATGTCCAAGTACCATTATAAAATCATAAGACATAAAAATAATATAATGGAGAGAAAACACTTCCACACTTTGATCACAATATATCACATAAATATATTGACATAACAAATCCATTTTAAAACCCATTTTCAATACCAAAATACATAAAATAGTATATGGTATTTATTTCATTTTAAAAACATTACGGCTTGTTGAGGAAGCCAAAGAACAAATAATACTCGCGGCAGCGGAAAAGGTTGTTGTCACCACGTACGTTAAAAGAAACATTCCTTTTTGTCGTTTAGTAAAACGCTTCGTAGAAAAAGATATCTTTTGTAAAAAAGTAAAATTAAAAGGGGGTTATACACCGTATAAAAGAATTTTGTGTATAAAACGAAATTTGCCTCAATAAAAGGAGATTGAGACGAAGTCCCTTACCTCAGGTCCGACTTGACTCGATCGTTCTTTAACGTCCTGAATAATAAACTTGAGTTAATTTCTACTTGTTTAAAACCTTTTTAAATTTCATTATTACTTTTATATCACTTATTACCATGTTATAAACATTATGTAATCATTTAAGTTCATAATGTTTATTTTTTCGATACTTGGTTCTTAAGTCGAAAGTGGACTTCTTACAATTACATGTTGTTCATGTGGTCAAATATTCATTATATCCAGAATGATATTCATGATTTGGATATCATATATATCATATATATCCAGAATATACATGTATTTATAATATTACATAATCATTTAGAGGTAAGAAATGAAATGCACCGTTCATGGAGACAGTAAGCCGTACGTATGCATGAATGCTACTTTCATTTCTATTTCATATTAATGGAATTAAAACTAAATGAGAGATATGTATATTTTAATTCCAGAATTATATTAATCATTTAGATGTAACACACATCATATATATCCATTATGTATATATACTTATTATAACGACCCATACTTTACATAAATTGTTATTACTTCAGAATTGAAGCACACTTATTACAACATATAACAAAACCAAGAAAGGACCATATAGGTATAGTGTCTTTAGAAAACTGGGAAACATAAACAACTGGTTCATAAAGCATCTACATTGTCTCCCATTTATTTCATCATATCTATAGTCCCTTTTGGAATAACTTACTTAATAACCTTCTTCCTGACCTGGGGAAAGAAAACATACAAAAGGGTGAGCTCAAATGCTCAGTAAGGGTAAACAAAATAAATATCAATCACATCATATTCATAAGAACATAACTTTTGGAAATAGTAACCTGCAAAAGAGAGCATAATTTCATAACATGGGATAAATCATAGTAGTGAAAAGTAATCCCAATAATCATGAATTAAAACATGAAACTTTGTGGCATACACACATAATCATAGAGAATCATTTCTTATTAGTCAAGACTCATTGCCAAGACTATCTTAGTGGACAAAGTCCATTTCTGAACCGAGTTCACTCCCCGTTTCAGTCCTGTTTCACTAAACCGGTATAAACTACCGTTCCATCCATGTCTATCTCATGAGATATAAAATCTTTACCCAATGTATTGGAGGGAGATATAGGTCCCACCCATCTCATAATGATACCATTCTTATGTGTGCCACAAAATCATAAATCATACATCATTACATAACCCATGTAATAAAAATGGGATTCTTAAACAACATGACATCATAAAACAATTCATATAAGATAAAGGAATTCATAAAAATAATTCCATCACAACATAATCAAATCAATGTAATAATAGGGATATAAACAGAACCCTTTATTATCTTAGATGGAAAATAATTTTGATAAAACACTTGAACTCAATTCTTGAGGAAAATATCCTTTCTGCTTCAAAAACACTTTTCCTTTCTTAACATGTCGTACAATTCTAAACTAAAATAAGTTGATTAAAAATAAACTTGAAAACTTGTAAAGTAAGATTCTTGGAAATAATGTTTTAAAAATCCATTCATGCCGTATAAGTTAAAAAAACATTCTTCTCGTACTTTCGTCGGAAAAGTCAAAAAGTACCTCGTACGAAAAACGACAAAAGATTCCTTTCATATCTTTTACTAAAAACTCACCAAAGGGTAAAATTGGATATTAACTATTTAAGAAGTATATTAATATCACATATTGAGGAAACATGGACGTGGATGATAAAATACACCCTAGTAAATACCAAAGTATAAACAATCTCGAATAAAATGAGATTGTGATATTTTCCCTTACCTTAGGTCCGATTTTCCTCGTAAGTGTCTGAACCTCCTGTATAATGATTTAAATAATGTTATTGACTTATTACAGAATCATAATTATTGTTATGATATCATATATGGTCATATTCTTAGTTTCTTGGTAGTAATATTTCATTGCTACTTGTTATTCGGGTGTTTATAACTTTTTGTTCTTATGAGTGTTTTGTCCAATAAATTCTTATTATTCTCTTTAGGTTATAGATACATAATTTCCAGAATGGTATTAATGTACTATATATCATATTTATTCATTCAATTCATTTATATAATCATTATGCAATGAAGATCATGTAAAACGAATCGCATCACATCATGGAGACGGTATTCCGTACGTACGCACGAGCGATGATATCGTTCCCATGATCGTGGAATTGTATTGGAGTGTATGTATACTATTTAAGAATCAATATCACTTTATAATAGTCATATATAGTCAATATTTAAACCATTATACCCATCCAATTAAGGTGGTGGTGGAAAATAGATTACACCACGGCGTGGAGACGGTATTCCGTACGTACGCACGCGCGGTGATTTCTTTTTCCGTAGGATGGATAGATGGTGAAATAGGGTTGTTTAATACTTATAATAACATATCAGTATATGAGTTACACTGATGTTATTACTTCATAATGAAACAACTAAATAAGAAGAAGTGGAAGAAGAAATAAAGATGAAAGAATCGGTAACGGACATTACCTCTTCTTTGAAGTGCTTCTTTGAGACCTTCTTTTAGGGTACTAAAATTGGTCTTTGAAGAAGACCAGGACCTCTAGGATGTCTCTAGGGAAGTGGAGAGGAGAAATTGGCATGGGTTTTCCGATCTTGAAGGCTCAAAGTGGTGTGAGGAAGAGGGGGAGGAGGTGCCCTTTTATAAGGGAGGAGAGGGGCACCTTTGGAATAACTAAAAATATTATTTTATTATAAAGTCAAGTTCCGTTTTAAATAGCTCCAAATTGATTTATTTTCGAGGCTAAGGTGGGGATGGGTCTAAACCCTCTCATCCAATAGAATTTATACAAGTTTAGGTTCCTATTTTAACCTTATCATGTAGATTTAACATTAAGTTAAATAATTTTACTTTTACCGTGTCTTCTTGTGTTCTTATACTATAAGGTTAATAAACTTACTATATCAAGACAAACGAACCCCAAGTTGTTTAGTATTAATATATATAACCTTATCTAATTCATTTGGCTTAACCTTAGATTTTTAGGAATAAAATAACAATTAATAATATAATATTTTTTTTAAAAACTATTTTATGTCAATTTTGACACTATTTAGTAATTGATTTTTGTGATAATCATAACAGAATGATAAGTTCGAAAAAAGTTAATTAAATAAATATTAACATGTCATATTAACCTATAAAATTAGTGGAATTCATAAAAAGTCTAAAATTATATTTATTTGGGTATTTATAAGATCAATTATGTCAATATTTTATTAATAAGATAATTACTGCATCATCGTTGTGTCATAAATAAATTAAATTATTTAATGTCTAAAAATTAAAAATAAAATAAAATTATGTAGGAAATATTTTTAGCTTTCTAATGAAAATTTATAGTCGAATTTATCTTATGAATAACCCCATATCAAAAATTATTTAGTTATTAAACTTTGATTTTAACTATTTTAACCCTTCTTTAAATAAATTAATAATAAATGTCCTAATCTAATCCAAGTGGGCCTAAATGGTCATATTTTATTCCTAAGTTTTTTTTGGGTCGAATTACACTTGTACAATAGAATTAGGACATGTGTTAGGGTAATAATAATATCATTTTTACCCTTAATTACCCTATTTACTTTTAACCGTGGTAAAAAAAAGTAAAAAGTTACTATTCACCAAAAATTATTTTCATCTCATTGAACCACATTTTAGTCCTTGATATTAACCGTGTCTCTCGGATTTTTGAAATTCCACTCATAGAAGCGGTAAAATTAAGTTTTATGAAAAATTCAGTTTTTTTAACTACCACTTAGTGGTTTCACTATTCATCAAAAATTGAAAGTTTTCAGAAAAATACCAAAATTTCACCCTAGGATAATTTCGATATTACGAATCCAAAAATGAAGTCCATTTTGAAAAATAAAATTTATAAAATTTCAAAAAGTGGTTATTACTATTCATAACGGCTAGTTTTAATAATATTTTAATAGTATATCATTGTTTAGTGAAACTCGGTATTGCGTATGACGCAAGCTATCGAGGAAGCTCGCGATTTCGTGTAAAGCTATACAAGCAAGTGTTGTGTGAAGAAAAATATTCCTTTTATGATTTATATAACATAAAAGTCTCGGGTGTTACATTCTACCCCCCTTAAAATGAATTTCGCCCTCGAAATTCTTCACTTTGTAACAAACAGATGAGGATACCTCTCCCTCATCATATCCTCAAGCTCCCATATAGGATCTTCTAATTGGTGGTTCCTCCATAAAACTTTCACCAATCGAGTGGTCTTGTTTCGTAGGCCTTTTTCACTATGATCCATAATCTCTATCGGTTGTTCTTCAAAAGAAAGATCTTGCTCTAGCGGTACAACTTCTGAGCTGAGTACATGTGAAGGATCAGGTATGTACTTTCTCAGGAGAGATACATGGAACACATCGTGAACTTGAGAGAGATTCGGTGGAAGTGCCAATCGGTAAGCTACCTTCCCAACACGATCCAGTATTTCGAAAGGACCGATTTATCTATGGCTCAACTTCCCCTTCTTTCCAAATCTCATGACCCACTTACAGGGAGATATTCGTAAGAACACTTTATCACCCACTTCAAACTCTAGGTATTTTCTTCGGTTGTCAGCATAACTTTTCTGTCGACTCTGAGCTGCTCTTATGTGTTTTTGAATAGATTTGATCTTTTCTGCCATTTCATCAAAAAGATCAGGTCCTAATAGCTTTCTTTCCCCAACTTCATCCCAGCAAGTTGGAGTCCTGCATTTCTTTCGATAGAGAGCTTCATAAGGAGCCATCTGAATACTGGGGTGAAAGCTATTATTATACGAAAATTCCACCAAAGGGAGGTGTTGATCCCAACCACCTTTGAAATCCATAGAGCAAGCTCTCAACATATCTTCTAGAGTTTGAATTGTTCTCTCAGACTGACCGTCTGTCTGAGGATGATAAGCAGTGCTGAAACATAACTCTGTATCTAGAGTATACTAAAGACTTCGCCAGAACTTTGAGGTAAACCTCGGATCCTGATCAGATATAATAGAAAGTGGTAATCCATGCAATCTTACCACTTCCTTTACATATATCTTGGCAAGTTGATCCAGAGAGAAATCCTCTCTAATAGCAATGAAGTGTGCAGATTTTGTAAGACGATCAACTATGACCCAGATAGCATTATTGCCTTTGGATGTTTTAGGAAGTCCTGTGACAAAGTCCATAGTGATGTTTTCCCATTTCCATTCGGGTATGGGTAATGGTTGTAACATCCCCTTAGACTTCTGTCTCTCCGCTTTAACTTGTTAACAAACCAAGCATCGAGAGACATATTCAGCAATATCTCTTTTCATGCCATCCCACCAAAAGTACTCTTTCAGGTCCATATACATCTTCGTGCTTCCAGGATGAATAGATAATGAAGAACTATGAGCTTCATCCAGTATCTCCTTTAATTCGGGGATGGGAGGAACACAAACCTGATTCCTGAACTTTATTATCCCATCACAATCAAGGTTGAATTCAGGAACATTTCTCACCTTCTTTTTTAACTCGACATCTTCTTTCTGTGCCTCTTTAATCTTCACATGTATAGATGGTTGAACATTCATTTGAGAAAGATACGATTTTCCCCCTTCCATTATAATTCCAAGATCCATCCTTTGTAAATCCATAAATATTGGATCTTTTGTGATCCTCATCATGGATAAACTGGCATGGTCTTGTCGACTTAATGCATCTTCCACCTTGTTTGCTTTCCCAGGGTGGTAATGGATTGAGCAGTCGTAATCCTTAATCAGCTCCAACCATCTTCTTTGGCGCATATTCAGCTCCTTTTGTGTGAAAATATACTTTAAACTTTTATGATCAGTATAAATGTCACACCTTTCTCCATAAAGATAATGCCTCCAAATCTTTAATGCAAAGATTACCGCAGCTAACTCCAAATCATGAGTTGGGTAATTTTGCTCATGTATTTTTAACTGTCGTGAGGCATAAGCTATCACCATAACATTTTTCATAAGAACACACCCCAATCCCTTCTTGGATGCATCACTGTAGATCACAAACCTTTCTCCACTACAAGGCAGTGTGAGCACAGTTGCACTAGATAAACTTCTTTTCAACTCCTTGAAATTCTCTTCACATTCCTCCGTCCAAACAAACTTAACTCCTTTCCGAGTCAACTTGGTGAGTTGATTAGATAATCGTGAAAAATCTTTCACAAAACGTCGATAATATCCAGCCAAACCAAGAAAACTTCGGATCTCGGTTACTGTTGTTGGTCTCGACCATCTTTCGATAACCTCTATTTTTTCTGGATCCACAGATATCCCCTCTTTTGAGATTATGTGACCCAAAAATGCAACTTTTTGAAGCCAAAATTCACACTTGGTAAATTTGTCATAAAGCTTCTCCTTTCTCAGGGTCTTCAACATAATTCTCAAGTGATCTTCATGTTCTTCCTTTCTCTTTGAATAGACAAGAATATCATCTATAAAGACTACCAAAAACTGATCAAGATAGTCTTTAAAGACTCTATTCATTAGATCCATGAAGATAGCAGGGGCATTAGTAAGACCAAATGGCATCACTATAAATTCATAGTGTCCATACCTTGTACGGAAAGCCGTCTTTGGTATATCCTCCCTTTTGACCCTTAATTGATGATACCATGAACGAAGATCAATCTTGGAAAAGTATTGAGCTCCGCGTAGTTGGTCAAATAGGTCATCAATGCGTGGGAGAGGATATTTGTTCTTTATAGTGATCTTGTTAAGTTCTCGATAATCAATGTAGAGTCTCATTGATCCATCTTTCTTCTTAACAAATAGAACAGGTGCTCCCCAAGGTGACGCACTAGGGCGTATGAACCCCTTATCAAGATTCTCTTGGAGTTTCTTCTTCAATTCCTACAACTCAATTGGGGCCATTCTATAAGGTGTCTTTGAAATAGGCAAAGCACCCGGTACGAGTTCTATTGAAAACTCAACTTCACAATTCGGTGGAAGACCTGGTAATTCATCCGGAAAGACATCATAAAACTCCCGTACAATGGGCATATTCTTAATTGTGAGTTTCTCACCAACCATTTGAGATAAATAACCTTCATTTAGTGGAATCAAGACCCATAAGATGGAAGGAATTTCCACTGGAAGGTTATGTTCATCCTTGCATCGATAGACGATCATAGATTGATCTGGAATATGAAATGTGACTTCCCTTCTTTGGCAATTGATATGAGATCCATGTAGAGAAAGTCAATCCATGCTAAGAATCACATCAAATTCCACTATAGTAAGGATCACAAGATTTGCAAGAAGCACTTTCCCACAAACTTCAATCGGAGAAGAATTATAAACTTTTGATGCGACTGTTGTGCCATTAGGTGTTGTCACAGCTTACTCAACATCTAATTATTGAGGTAATACGGTGATACCCTTAGAAAATTCTTCAGAAATAAAGGAGTGGGTGGATCCAGAATCAAATAAAACATTTGTTACTTTAGAGTGGATGGTAAGTGTACCTTTCACCACATCGTTATCGTACTCCACATCGCTGATAGAAATTGCATGTGACTTTCCTTTGTCTTTAGCCTTAAGATTTTGTTGACGTCGACCATCATCATCAACCCTTGGATTAGGGAATTTATTGGCATAATGTCCCATCTCCTTTCAATTGAAACATTGAAGTGTAGTAGGTTCATTCTGTGTATCCCTTCCTTTGTTTGCATCATTAGACATCTTCTTCCCATCATCGCAGCATTCAAATGACCGATGACCTTCCTTTACACATTTAAAACATTTACTTGTCCCTTTAAGACAACTCCCTCCATGTTTCTTTCCACACTTTGAGAATATGGGAAAGCTCATCTTCTTTTCAGTGTGCTCTTTATATTTTCCTTTGAATTCCATTTTCCTCTTCTTATCAAACCCATATGACTGATGGGTTACTCCAATCTCCATCTCAACTTTGAGAGAACATCGAACGATTTCCTCATATCTATTGAAGTCCCTTATGGCTAAGGACCTTCGAAGACTTGGTTTTAAGCCACTAAATAATCGATCGATCTTACTCTCAGGTTGGATAATAATACCAGAAGCGTTCCTTGCAAGTCTTGTAAAATTTGCTTCATAGGTACCAACAGATTCATCATCCTTTTTCTTCAGTTCAAGAAACTCTTTCTCCATATTTGTTAGGAGAATACGGGGGAAGTACTTATTGAAAAATAAGTTCTTGAACTCGTCCCATTCCATGGACTCAATTTCATCCCTTTGCCTCGTATTCTTAATAATATTCCACCATTGATCAGCATCACCTTCCAAACGATACACTGCTAAGATGACTTTATCATGCTCAGAACATTGAAGAACTGAAAATATCTTTTCAGTAGTACTAATTCATTGTTCAGCAACTAATGGATCAGTAGACCCGCTGAATGAAGGTGGACGCTACCTCATGAAGGATTCAATAGAATGTTTCTCCTTCCTTGGCTTGTTTGGAAGTCCTACATGATTCATAGCTTGAGAAAGTTGTGTGATCATGGCTACAAGATTTTTCATTCCAGCTCCCATAACGTTTGGTTGCTCCAGGGGACAATCATTGCATTGCCCATCGCATTCCGCATTAACACGGTTCCTTCGGGTTCCAGACATTGACTAAAACCAAGAAGAATAGTGTGAGCAACACTAATTATAATTGGAAAACCACATAATCAAGAATAAAATTTCACACTTAAGGTCTTATCATAGGTTATTCATGTCCATTTCTAAAATACTAATATTGTGTTCTATGCTTAGACTTATCCTTAGGATTATTACTAAGTCTTTCACGTCCTAGTTTTCAAAGGTTGACTATACCTTTTCTCTGATACCAACTATTACGACCCATACTTTACATAAATTGTTATTACTTAAGAATTGAAGCACACTTATTACAACCTATAACAAAACCAAGAAAGGACCGTATAGGTATAGTGTCTTTAGAAAACTGGGAAACATAAACAACTGGTTCATAAAGCGTCTACATTGTCTCCCATTTATTTCATCATATCTATAGTCCCTTTTGGCATATCTTACTTAATAACCTTATTCCTGGACTGGGGAAAGAAAACATACAAAAGGGTGAGCTCAAATGCTCAGTAAGGGTAAACAAAAGAAATATCAATCACATCATATTCATAAGAACAGAACTTTTGGAAATAGTAACCTGCAAAAGAGAGCATAATTTCATAACATGGGATAAATCATAGTAGTGAAAAGTAATCCCAATAATCATGACTTAAAACATGAAACTTTGTGGAATACACACATAATCATAGAGAATCATTTATTATTAGTCAAGACTCATTTCCAAGACTATCTTAGTGGACAAAGTCCATTTCTGAACCGAGTTCACTCCCCGTTTTAGTCCTATTTCACTGAACCGGTATAACCTACCGTTCCAGCCATGTCTATCTCATGAGATATAAAATTTTTACCCAATGCATTGGAGGGAGATATAGGTCCCACCCATCTCATAATGATACCATTCTTATGTGTGCCACAAAATCATAAATCATACATCATTACATAACCCATGTAATAAAAATGGGATTCTTAAACAACATGACATCATAAAACAATTCATATAAGATAAAGGAATTCATAAAAATAATTCCATCACAACATAATCAAATCAATTTAATAATAGGGATAGAAACAGAACCCTTTATTATCTTATATGGAAAATAATTTTGATAAAACACTTGAACTCCATTCTTGAAGAAAATATCCTTTCTGCTTCAAAAACACTTTTCCTTTCTTAATATGTTGTACAATTATAAACTAAAAGAAGTTGATTAAAAATAAACCTGAAAACTTGTAAAGGAAGACTCTTGGAAATAATTTTTTAAAAATCCATTCATGCCGTATAAGTTAAAAAAACATTCTTCTCATACTTTCGTCGGAAAAGTCAAAAAGTACCTCGTACGAAAAACGACAAAATATTCCATTCATATCTTTTACTAAAAACTCACCAAAGGGTAAAATTTGATATTAACTATTGTAGAAGTATATTAATTTCACATATTGATGAAACATGGATGTGGATGATAAAATACACCCCAGTAAATACCAAAGTATAAACAATCTCGGATAAAATGAGATTGTGATATTTTCCCTTACCTTAGGTCCGATTTGCCTTGTAAGTGTCTGAACCTCCTTTATAATGATTTAAATAATGTTATTGACTTATTACAGAATCATAATTATTGTTATGATATCATATATGGTCATATTCTTAGTTTTTTGGTAGTAATATTTCATTGTTACTTGTTATTCGGGTGTTTATAACCTTTTGTTCTTATGCGTGTTTTGTCGAATAAATTATTATTCTTCTCTTTAGGTTATAGATACTTAATTTCAAGAATGGTATTAATGTACTATATATCATATTTATTCATTCAATTCATTTATATAATCATTATTCAATGAAGACCATGTAGAACGAATCGAATCACATCGTGGAGACGGTAGTCCGTACGTACGCACGAGCGATGATATCGTTCCCATGATCGTGGAATTGTATTGGAGTGTATGTATACTATTTCAGAATCAATATCACTTTATAATAGTCATATATAGTCATTATTTACACCATTATACACATACAATTAAGGTGGTGGTGGAAAATAGATTACACCACGGCGTGGAGACGGTATTCCGTATGTACGCACGCGCAGTGATTTCTTTTTCCGTAGGATCGATAGATGGTGAAATAGGGTTGTTTAATAATTATAATAACATAGCATTATATGAGTTATACTGATGTTATTACTTCATAATTAAACAACTAAATAAGAATAATTGGAAGAATAAATAAAGATGAAAGAATCGGTAACGGACATTACCTCTTCTTTGAAGTGCTTCTTTGAGACCTTCTTTTAGGGCACGAAAATTGGTCTTTGAAGAAGACCAGGACCTCTAGGATGTCTCTAGGGAAGTGGAGAGGAGAAATTGGCAGGGGTTTTCTGAGCTTGAAGGCACAAAGTGGTGTGAGGAAGAGGGGGAGGAGGTGCCCTTTTATAAGGGAGGAGAGGGGCACCTTTGGAATAACTAAAAATATTATTTTATTATAAAGTCAAGTTCGGTTTTAAATATCTCCAAATTGATTTATTTTCAAGGATAAGTTGGGTATGGGTCGAAATCCTCTCATCCAATAGAATTTAGACAAGTTTAGGTTCCTATTTTAACCTTATCATGTAGATTTAACATTAAGTTAAATAATTTTACTTTTACCGTGTCTTCTTGTGTTCTTATACTATAAGGTTAATAAACATACTATATCAAGCCAAACGAACCCCAAGTTGTTTATTATTAATATATATAACCTTATATAAGTCATTTGGCCGAACCTTATATTTTTAGGAATAAAATAACAATTAATAATATAATATTTGTTTTAAAAAATATTTTATGTCAATTTTGACACTATTTAGTAATTGATTTTTGTGAAAATCATAACATAATTATAAGTACGAAAAAAGTTAATTAAATAAATACTAACATGTCATATTAACCAAGAAAATTAGTGTAATTCATAAAAAGTCTGAAATTATATTTATTTGGGTATTTATAACATCAATTATGTCAATATTTCATTAATAAGATAATTACTGCATCATCGTTGTGTCATAAATAAATTAAATTATTTAATGTCTAAAAATTAAAAATAAAATACCATTATGTAGGAAATCCTTTTAGATTTCTAATTAATATTTATAGTCGAATTTATCTTATGTATAACCCCATATTAAAAATGATTTAGTAATTAAACTTTGATTTTAACTATTTTAACCCTTCTTTAAATAAATTCATAATAAATGTCCTAATCTAATCCAAGTGGGCCTAAATGGTCATATTTTATTCCTAAGTTTGTTTTTGGTCGAATTACACTTGTCCAATAGAATTAGGACATGTGTTAGGGTAATAATAATATCATTTTTACCATTAATTACCCAATTTACTTTTAACCGTGGAAAAAAAGTAAAAAGTTACTATTCACCAAAAATTATTTTCATCTCATTGAACCACATTTTAGTCCTTGATATTAACTATGTCTCTCGGATTTTTGAAATTCCACTCACAGAAGGGGAAAAATTAAGTTTTATGAAAAATTCAGTTTTTTAACTACCACTTAGTGGTTTCACTATTCATCAAAAATTGAAAGTTTTCATAAAAATACCAAAATTTCACCCATGGCTAATTTCAATATTACGAATCCAAAAATGAAGTCCATTTTGAAAAATAAAATTTATAAAATTTCAAAAAGTGGTTATTACTATTCATAACGGCTATTTTTAATAATATTTTAATAGTATATCGTTGTTTAGTGAAACTCGGTATTGCGTACGACGCAAGCTATCGAGGAAGCTCACGATTTCGTGTAAAGAAAGACAATCAAGTGTTGTGTGTAGAAAAATATTCCTTTGATGAATTATATAACATAAAAGTATCAGGTGTTACACTTATAATAGTACATTACATTTGGGGATAACAAATGAAATGCACCGTTCATGGAGACGGTAAGTCGTACGTACGCTTGAACGCTCCTTTCATTTCTATCTCATACTTTAATGGAATGAAATAATAAGTATATAAAGGTATATTATAATTCCAGTATAACATCATATATAATAACTTTAAATCCATCCTTTATACGTCTCACATATGGCATTAACGAATCAAATCACTTTGAGGGGGCAGTAGTCCGCACTTCCTAAAATGAAGATATCGCGTATACCCATAATGGAAGCCATAAAGGTATGCCATAAATGAAAAATATAGAAGATTAAAGAAAACATAAACATATTATATATCATATATAAATATAGTGACATCTTAATGTCCACCTTTGAAGGTGTTATATGAGTGTTGAACAATCATCGTTTCGAGAGGCAGAAATTCGCCATCCACAGAAACAGTATGTTCTTTAACCATTAGATGAAGTTGTGTGTAAGTGTAGCTCTAATACTTCTTATAAAAACATCCTAGTATATTGAGGATACTGTTGTTGTTACAAAAGAAATAAATAAAAATATTTTAGGGGGTTGTAGAAGCAAAATAAAACAAAATAACACAAGAGAAAACACTACCTTTGAAACGGTTAACTCTTATTGATTTGAGCTCAAAGGCTTCCTTGGGAAGACTTCTGACCAAATTGAGGATTCAAGGATTAAAAGAGGGATGTGGAGAGACAAAATGGGCAGGTTTTGGCCGATCCAAAGGCTTTGGAAGTGTGGGTAAGGAGGTAGAGGTGGGGGCCTTTTATAAGAGGAGAGGAGGGGCACTCTTGGAAAGTAATGAAATGTTACTTTATTTTAAAATGAGTTTCGGATTTAAAAGGTCCCACGTTGATATAATTTGAGTATAAGGTGATAAGGGTTCTAAATATACCCATACAATAGGCTTTTGACAAGTTTAGTTCTTAGATTTTACATTATATTTTCATTTTATTTAAATCGTTAAATAATGAGGTAATCGATGCATCATCATGGTGTCATAAATAATTTAATTTATTTAATGTCTAAAAATTATAAACAAAATATAATGATGTAGGAAAACATTTTATCTTTCTAATTAATATTTATAGTAAAAATATGTCTTGTATAACCCGATGTAAAAATTGTTTTAGTAAAACAACACATGTTTGTGACATTTTAATTTTAACTTTATATAAAAAGGTATTAATGTCATTTTCCTACCAAAGTGGCTCCATGGGGTCCCCAAGTTTACCCATGAATTTTCTTGGTCAGACATGACACATCCAATGAGGGTAGGACATGTGTCTAGGTCATTTCATAATATTAAAACATTATTTTTACCTTAAACCACACTAATTACCTCTAATCGCGATTAAAAACTTAAAAGTTACTATTCACCAAAAAATTATTTTAATCCCATTGAACCACATTTTACTTCTTAATGATAACCATGTATGTCGGATTTTTGAAATTCAAAGCACAGAGGTGGTAAATTTTCATTTAAACGAAAAATCAGTTTTTTAAGTACCACTTAGTGGTTTCACTATTCATCAAAAATTGAAGTTTTTTAGAAAAATACCAAAACGTCACCCTAAGCTATATTTGATATTCTGAATTCAAAAATGAAGTCTATTTTACAAAATTAAAAACATATAAGTTGCATTAATTAATTTAATAATTAATTCCTGCTCAGAGCAAATAGCGTGTCTTTATGAAACAATAAGTATCAAAAGATTGACACTAGTTTAAGTCCAATTTCAAAGTGAAATTAATTCCAAAGACCACTATTGGATTAAAGGGTAAAAATATATTCTAATTGAACTTTAAAACCAATTCAAAAGATAATCTAATCATGTAAATAAATTAGATTAAAAAGATGTTTTTAATTAAAATACAACATTTTTCACTATTCATTAAAAAAATGAACTTTATCGTAAAAATACCAAAAATCTACACAAAGTAAATTTTGATGTCCCAATTCTAAAGGAGAGTTTTATTTGGTCCAATAGAAAGTATAAGAGTGACCAAAACTATATTTAAAGAAGGTTCTCCATGAAAATGCGATAAGTGGACCTTTAGTGAATATTAGAGTATCTATGCCTAAAATTGAATTATTTTCATATTTTAAGCCTTTATCCTTTATTGTATAAATGTAAAAACATTTAACAAACATATAAAATCATATTTTAGTTATTTATATTCATTCCTACCAATACAACGGCTACGTGTTAACTACCATTTAAAATAATATTATTATATTACTAGTATGCAACGTAAGATTTCAAGGAATCTCTTTGTTGCGTATCGGGTATGCTATCGAACATAGAAACCCCTTTAAAGTAAAATTAATATATAATTCACAAATATTAATAAATATTAAAATTTATTATTCTTTATTTACCTGGGATGTAACATGTTGAGTCTTCCAGTTTCTCACCAAGACATCTTATAGTTATAATAATATCATTTATCCTTTTAAAGAAGTCTCCAAAGATTCATGCTCATCCATTTTCATATCTTCATACTTTAGCCCCCAAAGTTGTAAATTTCACTTATTCAACTTTATTTTGCCTTAAAATAAGTTTTTCAACTTATCCTAGATACAGTTGGCAGTTCCAACTCCCTTTACTCTAAGAAACTCACTTTCAATTAGTGGTGAGAGTAAATAATTTTTAACTCTCCCATCATTCTCAATATTTCTCTTATCAGTAGTAGTAAGAGGACTATTCTTAATAGGGGAAGGAAATTTATCTGTTGTAGCTTCCAAAACATCATATCCAAGAGACATAAGATATGGAATAATTATATCTTTCTATATATAATAGTTCTTAACATTGAAAAACAGAATCCCCTTATAGTTCACAGAATTCAGATTCTTCATTCTTAGAGATGGATCTTTCATAGGGAACCTAGTCTCTAATACCACTTTTTATTCCTAAATAGGATTAAGACCACAAATAGTGGGTAAATCAGTGGTTACTTTTTCTTTTATAATAAACTTTCTTAAATCCTTAAAAAATTTCTTAATCTTTGAAACTTGTTATAGTTATTATCCACTCAAATATAACTTACAGCCTTACCTTTCATATGAAACAAATATAAAGAGAAATAAGAACATGATATTTAAAAGGCTCATTATAAAGACCTACTTTTTACCCTATTGGATAGTCCCACCAACATGGATTCATCCACTAGCTTCATTTAGGAATACAATGGAACAAGCAATGAACAATTATACAATCCCGGTGGAAACTTTCCCGCTATAGTTGGTTATACCTCCCAAATATCCTTTTTCAGTGTCTAATTCCCAAAGTTGGTTATACACCCTATCAAAATAATCCTTTTAAACAACTGTAAAGTATCCATAGTTACAATATTTACTTTCCTTATTTTTTTCTAATCCACTTTATAAAGTCATCACTTCCTCCACAAGTAAGATAAATCAAACTTTACCTGCGTACAATCTTCAAGAACTTCAAAAATTCTCTAAGGAACTTTTTTATCTTGAAACTTCTTCTATAAGCTCAGTCTGGAAATCTTTCTTAATAGATTCAGTCTGATCTTTCCAATATGGTAAACTCTATCTGATGGTCAGTTTGGTTCAATTATCCTTATTCTCTTCCTTGATAAACTGAGTAGAAACTCTATTAGTAACTTTTAATTTCTTCATCTGATGGAACTCGGTCAGATGAACCTCGTTCTGATGGGTGTTGCTCTGATGGGATCACTCTAATAGACTTATTCTGATGAAGCATAGTCTATTGTAACTTTCTCCATTGATCGAATTGAACCTCACTTTGATGCGATGGAATTTCCTAAGCTTCAACCTAAAAAAACAAACTTCAGTTGGAAACTCAATACATGTTCCACAATTATCAGAGCTCTAGTGTATGTGAATAGATATAATTTTTTTTCACAAATTGCAAATGAAGTATTGTCTCCTTTTATAGGCAAACCAAATATGATTTGGTCAGGATTATGAAAAACATTCCCACCCAACCAAATTTTCCAAATATTTAATTCTCCTTAAATCTCATATCAATATTTGAATTCTTCAACTCTTCATAATCCATCTGGGAGCTTCTTAAAACATCAAACTTCTTCAATTTTACAAACATTTATTCAATTTAATTCTTCATAATGATTCATTATTCTGATTATTCATTATGATGAAGACATATAATAGATTCTTTATTACATTTCTCTATACCAAATGATAATATATTAAAACTATATGACTCCTCGTTATGATGAAAATACATGCAATACTAAAGACATCCCATTATTATGGCCTTTTGTAAACACTAAAAGTCTTCTCATGCAGATGTTTCATACCAACTATTAAATGTAAGACATTGAAAACCATTCAAAAATATCTTCAAATTATTTCTCCTTTTATTCAATTACAAAGATCAATGATCCTATGTTTGATGAAGTTTATCATCTGATAAATTAATTAGTGTCATCATGCATCTAATAATTTAGTCCTGGATTCACTCTGATGAATGTTATTTGCACCAGTCTGATGAGTCTTCACCTCTTCTTGAGAAACAAAAAATACTTTTGTTCTTTTTCTCTTAACCCAATTTTTAGAGAACAAAGTATAACTTCTTGTTTTCTTAACCCAATTGAAATACAATTCAACCTTCCTCAATTATTATCCTTCTAATATAACACTGTATCTGATGTCTTAAAGATACCAACAATTCATTAAAAAAATTGATTTCATAATCCATTACGATGGATCGGTGGTATACCGCATCTAATGGGCTGGTGTCGGTTATGCCTTCTTTATTTCAGTAATATCAATCTTCCAACCTTCTGAAATTATCACACTAATGATTCTCATACCGATTATCTTCATCCTTTGTTGTCTAGTGTTCCTCACACCAATGAGCAGTAGCCGGAATACTTCACATTGTATTCTTCTCTCTTCCACAAACTTCATCATGTAATCATGAATTCCTCATGACTTTGAATACATTTGAGATCAGCATACTATCTTCTGACTTATGATGGAAAGTATTGTAACTTTTCAACCATCCAGAAACATATTTCCTTCCTAATAAGCTTCAATATGATTATTAGCACCATCTATCCCCCTTTCCTTCATAAGTCTTGTATCACAAGTTTCTTAGACAACTTATGACTTTTGTTAATTAAAAAACTAAAAATAATCATAAAGTTTACATCGGAGCCAGGAAAACTCTGATATAGCTTCTCAATATGATCTTTCATTCATTTCATACCTGAGGTGAGTCCGATAAACCATTTATTCTAGGAAACATCTTCACAATCTGACATATTTATGAAGCTTTGTGTTTTTATTCTCTGATTATAATGGTGAGTCCGATGATCTATATCTTTTCCTTTTCTCAACTTCAACCATTTATCATCTATTATCATCTATTAAAAAAATACAATAAAAACATAACTGGGGTCTAACAGTATTTTTGGGAAAATTTAATCATGATATATTCTACTTAATGATACTATCACATTAACCTATAGTTATATTAGTTCAACCTATATCACTCTTAGTTCCACCTATATAATTCTTGATTCAATCTAGGTTACTTTAAGTTTAGTTTTCCTATAATTCTTAACCAAATTACTCAAAATAACTTGGGAATCAATCCTTTATGGAGGTTTATAAAGAGCATATGATTAACCAAATAATATCTCTCAAGAGATTTAAATCGGGTGTGTAGTTATGCCTCTTTGTCATACACCAGGTGATGATTGATTTAATTCCCAATCCACCCATTTTAGGATTATTACCCTAAGTTACATCTATTTTAGATCTTTAATCCTCTTGTAGTATCTAAACAGGGATGTCATTTCTGGGAAAACCACATAATCAAAACGTACCAAAATTTCATGATGGTATCCTATACTTAGACTTATCTCTAGGGTTTTAACTAATTTTATCACATCCTAATACCCAAAATAATAAATATTACCTCAACTAACCTAAATTATTATCTATACCTTGGACATTATGATCAATCTTAGCTTATCGAACCTTAAATTATCATCAACTAACATCCTAACATCTAAAGATATCTAAACCATGCTCTAATACCTACTATGATACTTTGAGGATGTGACCGTCAAATCACATAACTTAAATAAAATATTTCAATATAATAGATACTCAATATTATTTTTTAGAGTTTAAATAATTAAGATAAAACATTAACTAACAAAACTCATGTCTTTTTCAACTAAGAACCTTTTTCCATAATAAAAGTGAATGCTTAATCCTTAACAAGTCTTTAACATATCCCATAAATTTTATACACAAGATAATCTTCAAGACATAACACACATATTACTTTCCTTCTTTACTTGGGGAAAAGGAAACATAAGAAGGGGTTATATCAAATGCTCATTAAGGGTATGCTTAATCAGTAACAATCATTGATCATAAGTAAAAATAGGATAAACATATGGGTATGAGAATATAAGCAAGGAACATGAACATAAAATATAGAATTAATACCCAATAACACATGGATAATGTGACAAATATCAGAGTGTGATTATTTAGCAGAAATAAACAGATATCAAAGGGTCTTGGCATCTTAAAATTATGAAAAAAACATAATACATAACAATAATAAGATATGTCGAGGTTTTCTCCCATGACCAATGTTACATAGTAAAAAAGGTTCCATGGTAGATTAGGTTTAATCTATAATCTCATAAATAACATCTCATGAGATATAAAGTTATACACAATACATTTAAGGGGTATATAATTATGAGATTACCTGTCACATCATAATATGTACATGCATAAATTTTCCCCATAGAAAACATTTATAATTTCATCAAACCAATATTAACCTGAGAGAGAAATGGGTTTCATGATTATTTCCACAAAACATGACCTTAAACCATCTAGAGAAGTAAGGTGGATTGTTATAAAAGAGTATATCCCTAGTTAACAAAAGAAACTTAAAAGGATGTTAGAATATATGTAAAAACACCCTTATTAAAGGAATGCTTCAAATGGTACCACATAAGAGATTGAGAATTGGGGTTTTATGATACCATGAGTTTAATTCCCCAAAAAGAAAATATTATCATGTAAATTAGAGGTTAATGTCACGACCCGTCCTCGGGGCCCGTGTCGTGACTACCCCAAGCCCGCCTTCCATAGGCCAGGGGCTGGCGACTAGCACCAAAGGCGAAAATCCTGATAACTAGGAAGGCATTGCCTTTATAAAAGGAAACAAAACACCACATAGTACAAGCAGAAGCAAAACACTAAGTACAAAAGAAAGTGCTGAAAAGTAAATGGGCCATAATACAAACCCAACTGAAAGTGCAGCTACAACTGAACGAAAGTACAACAGAAAAAGACAAACAGCTGGAAGAAGGAAGCAGCTCCTGGGTCGTCCTCCTCGGATCCTACCTGAAGGGTAGGTATAGATAGCGCAGCTCCTGGATCGTCCGCCATGGATCCTACCTGAAGGGTAGGTACAGATAGCCTCCTCAACACTCTCGCCAGTCAACCTCCTCCGGATACTGACTCGTCGTGTAGTCCACCTCCAGGTACTGACTCGTCGTGTAGTCCACCTCTGGGTACCGTCCAGTCCTCGAACACTCAGCCTCTTTCAGCACTGTCCGTCGTCTTCAACCAACACAACGAGGTGCGGGCATAGCCCGTGCAGGGGTGAGTATAACGATACTCAGTAGGGACCCCGAGACCCTCAAGGTCTCTCTAAATCCAACAAGGATAACCACAAAGAAGTTCTCATCAGATAACCTCTACTTAGGTAAATGCCCATACATATACCAAAGTTATCAAGTAACCCACCTCAATCATGAGGAAACACAAGGATCATGAAATCAACGGATAACCACTACCCAGGTATATGCCCATACATATACCTAAGTTATCAAGTGACCCATCTCAATCATGAGGTAAACACAAAGGTCAAAAGTCTCTGATCAAACCAGGATTTTCATTATCGAAACCGTAACTGCTGAAGAGCTCCGTCTCTGGAGTGTACAGTGGTCCTGTCACGACTCTGAGGTACTGCTCACTAACCTAAGACTGATGAAGTACTCCTCCTGTCGAGTACCGCGGGTCAGCCACCCAGTCACAGTAGTGCTTCCCGCCGAGGTATGTCACCCAAACACAGTTGTGCACACCCCCTAGTAGCCTGCTGAGGTACTCTCTGGACGAGTACCGCGGGTCTGCACTGTCACACAGGTAGTGCTCCGTCCGCCATGGGTCTGCACCTCAGAAAGTAGTGCTCTGTCCACTGGGCTAGTCGACTCACTCCAAGTCGAGTCGGTCAAGCAGTCGTCAGGTCTCAGTCGGCTACACGGTCTCCGTACTCCGCACGCTCGTCTCCGGGAGGGTCCGCTCCACGAGCTATAGGTCGATACTCCAAGTGTCTCAAAGTCCCACGAAGAAGTATCTCAAAGGACCGCCTCGTCATAGGGGTCTCAACGCAACAGACGGCGCGTCAATCGGACGCCCGGTCTGTGAGTTACTAGCTTTTTCGTCCCAGGGGCCCGGTTGGTTTCGTGAGCAAACCAATTCTGGACGTATCTCAACTATACCCCGAACTCTCATAGGGTATACTCATAGGGGCCGTTTCTCAACGTGATCAACAACGCCGCTGACGGTTCGTCAAACGGACGTCATGTCCGAAAGATATCAGCTTTTCCGTTCCAGGGGCCCGGTTGGATTTCGGGTGTGATCCAACCTGGCCACCATCCAACTATATCCAAACCTCGGTCGAAGTATGCCAAAAGTTCCATCTCATCAAGAGGAATTCAACGAAATAGACGGCGCGTCAATCGGACGCCCGTTCTGTGAGTTATTGGCTTTTTCGTTCCAGGGGCCCGGTTGGTTTCGTGAGCGAACCAACCCGACCCCACTCCGATGGCATCCAAACCTCGAGCGGAGTAATACAAAAGATCTGTCTCACTTAGAGGAATCCATCAAAGTCGACGGCACGTCAAACGGACGTCCGGTACTCAAGTTACGAGCGTTTCCGCTCCGAGGGCCCGGTTGGTTTCGTGTACGAACCAACCCGGCCGAACCCAAAGTTCTCCGAAACCTTGAGTACGATATACCGAAACGACTGTATTGATCCAAGGATCGCATCGCCGCTGACAACGCGTCGTTTGGAAGTCCGTAGCCCGTGTTATGGACATTTGAATCCAAACCGCTCGGTAACGGGGGTTTCGGGCCCGGGCCGTCCCGGCCCGAGACCCCCCAGTTAGCCCGAACCGGGTCGACCCGCCCTGGACAGGGTCGACCCGGCCCGGAACGGGCTGGCGGACCTGCCTGGCGCGCCGGTTCGGCGCAAGGCAGCGCGCTGGGCGCGCTGCCAGCTCGGCCAAAGGCCGAGCTGATTGGAACAGGGGGTGCCTGCCCGCCCCCTTTGTGAACCCCCCCCCCATCATTATGGGGGGCCATTTATTTGCTGGTCGGGGGAATTAATTCCCCCCGGTTTGCCTCCCTTTTGGCCGGCCTGACCTGGCCGGCCGGTTCTTCCTCAACGGGACCGGCAAAGGCCGGTCCCCTTCCGACTTCTGACACCGGCGGCTCGGCTGGCCGCCGGTCTTCTCGTTCCGCCGCGGCCCGGAACCGGCCGCGGTCTTCATTGTCCGACATGGCGTGACGGCGTCGTGTCCTTCCGCCGTGGCCCCGCTCCGGCCGCGGTGTCTCCGACTTTCTTCGACGCGGCGTGACGGCTTCGCGTCCTTGCATTATTTTATGACGCGGCGCGACGGTGTCGTGCGTTTCTTTCCATATGATCCTGCGCGGTGCGACGGCACCGCGCCACACCCGTTTCAATCCACAACAGAATCAACATGAAAAGGGAGGAAGGTCGGTCGTGTTCATGCGGTCCGGCCCCCTCACGTTATTTGCTAACAATTGGACAAATTTCACTAAGAAATAAACACGGGTATAAATCATGAACAAAGGAATAAAATAAACCCCTACCTCGTAATTGTCGTTTGTTGACGATCTTGGAAAAAAAAGGGCAGATATCGATTCCTCGATAGTCATGTCCGTCACACACTCCCAATTCTCATGCTCATGCGTTGGAAAGGAAGAAGGGTACTCGTCGTTGTCGATGTTCTTCGCAGGAGACGTCTTCTCCTTTGACGTGGATGAAGGTCGTTGGAGATGTCGCGGGTGTCGCTTCCCTTTCCTTGCCTTGGTTGAAGAATGATGAAGAAGATGTTGCTTCACGTTCTTCGGAGATGAGGAACGTTCTTCTTCGAGAGGTTGAAGGTCTTCCAAAAGTTCTTCTCCTCTCCTTAGTTCTCCCCACAAAGTTTATGCCAACCCAAAGAGAAGAATAGAATCTCTCATTTTAATGTTGGCAAAATGATTTCAAAATAAATCAAACACCCAAAATAATTAATTAAGTTGGTTTAATTAATTAAATGCAAAGTGTTGGCAAGAATTTCAAAAGATTGAAATTCAATTAAACCACACTTAACTCACCTCATTAAGTAAACAAGTTGTCAACATTAAAGTGGGAGTTGTGGGGGGTTTAGAGGGGAGTTGAGGAGGTAGGGTTCGTGTGGGCCCCACCACACTTAATCCTCTCAAGGGGGGTTAAGTGGATGTGGGTCCCACCTCGAACTCCCTTTGGGAGGATATAACCAACATGGATAAAAATAAAATGTGTTTCCACATTTTATTTAACTTCATTTTAATTTCCCCAAAACTAACTCTCAACCCGCACAAAACGCAACTACGGTAAAGGTTCCCTTAAGCGATTACCGGCGTTGCGAGTTCATCTGTGCAATCAGATTTCAATTCTGGGCACCGGTTCAAAAGTTAGAAATTCCCGCTCGCTCGTTCACTGAACGTACCCGAGCCAAACTTCGGAAATTAATTCCGGGCACACCGGGCCTCGGAATCAGGCGCCGTCAGAAATTGCGTTCTTGTAAAATTCCAAAGAAAATTAAGAAAAAATTTCCTTGAAATTTCCGGGTCTTTACATTACTCCCACCTCAGGGCTTTACATCCCCGTAAAGCTTCAACACAAACTAGGGTCACAAAAGCGGTACAGAGCACGCATCTGAGCCTTCTGCTCCCATGTGCTTACCTGGAGGTTCCGTACTGCCAAAGAAAGTGCACCTGAGGAATCGATCGTCGTCGTAGGATCTGCTCCTGTCGATCCTTAATCACCACTGGAACCTCCGTGAAAGACACCCCATCACCATCATCCAGCTCCTTATGGTCGATGATATGCGAAGGGTCGAGCACGTATCTCCTTAGTTTAGATATGTGGAAGTCGTCGTGCACCTAGTGCAACTACGGTGAATGGGTCAAGCGGTAAACCACCCCGCCTACCCAGATGAGGACCTAAGAAGGTCCGTCGAACCTCAGAGATAACTTGCCGCCTTGGACACTTCTCCGTAAACCTCGTCAAGGTGAGACATGTATAAGGACGTGATCGTCATCCTAGAACTCCAGAGGTCTCCATTTTCTGTTAGAACTGAAACTAAAAAGGCTGCTGCCACGAGGGTATGGTTGACTGAATCAAGAGTGATCGGTCGCACCCTCCTGTGAAAGAGTTTATCCCGTGCTGCCTGGGGTTTCCTTTTCGCCGTCCAAGGAAAACCCATCCCGACGTTTGCCTAAAACCGTCAATTTGAGTATGAACAGTTATTGCCCATTCTATACTCAAACTAACGTCATAAGGCCTCGACGCTGCCACCAAGAGATTCCAACCGAAACTCTCGCCTCGAGGGTCTGACCACACCGTCGGCGTAAGTGTGATCATCGAGTCTCCTCCCAAGGTATCTCCAGACGTGAGGGTCAAGTCCATGGCTTACCGGAAACTCTAGGTCTGGAACAAGATTTGTGAAAGCAAGGAATGATTCATATCGACATCCATTACTTCAGCAGCTAGTAGTGGACACAGACTGTCCCTTGAATCATTTCCAGATCCATTGGGTCACACTCCTTGACTGCATGCAGCCGCACTCTTCCTCCGCCCTCCAGCTCCCTAAACCTGGCGGGAATAACTAAGGCAGGTGGTTGTACCATGCTAGGATGTACACCACCTCATGCTTCTCTACTAGCTCTGCCTCCACGTCTACTGCTTCGTAGAATCATATTTCCTTTAAGATTCCTCTTCTTTAACACGCCCGAGTCTCTAAGACTGGCACCGGTTTCCTGTTTCTTACTGCACTGTGCAGTCTTCATCCTCCCTTGGATGTCCTTTAGTCTCACAAGAGCTGCTATGATTTCTTCTTTGCCGATAAGAGAAATTCGGTCTCATCCCCTGGATGAACCACATTCGTTGCCTAATACAGTAAATCCTGACATGAATAATGCATACATGCCATGGATGACGTCGTAAGGCATCGACGTAACTACTAAGAGATCCAACTGTCACTCTCGCCTCTAAGGGTCGAGTCACACTGTCGGCATCAGTGTGAGGTCACTGGGTCCCCTCTAGTAGAAATCTCGAAAGTGAGGGTCAAGTCAACAGTTTAACCGGGACCACTCAGTATCAACCAAACAAAAGGACAGGAAAGAAAACAAAGATAAGTGTCTTTTTATTATTGCAGCTCATAGTACAAAGACATGAATACAATAGCAACATGGAACTAGAAGTACAACGGACATATCCACTAGTTCCGCTCCTGTACACCTTCTCTCGGAGCTCTACTGCCTTGTCCACTGCTCGGCTGTTGCTCAAGCACCAGCCGCTGCTTCGGTCTCGGTGGCTCCTCCAACACCCGCTGATCAACCGTACGAGGACTCGGACAGTCACGTGCCAGGTGACCCTTTCCGCCGCATGAGTAACACAACCTGCTTCGGGCACGCCTAGCTATGTTCCCACCCCGGGTGCCCCGCACCACCGGTCCTAAAACCCGAGATCGTCCAACTGCTATTCTGGTCCTCCTGGACCTCTGCATCATCTGTCTACTACCCACAGATGACTCGGTTGCTGATCGAAAAACACGCGGAAAAGGCAGAAGGTCATGTACACGCTCGGGGTGTAGAGATACTGGCACAAACTCCACCCTGAAGAAGGTCTCGAAGTCTTCCCATGTGAAGGTCATCCCGTCGCAAAACTGGAACAAGTGGCTCCACCACCTGCCTGCTGCTGCCTAAAGGAGGCTGGTAGCAAAGATCACTATGAAGTCTTCCAGTGTCCCCACTAGCCTGAAGACTCTCACCACAGCCTCCAACCAAACCTCAGCCGCCTGCGGGTCCATCTCTCCCCAGAACCTGGGTGGCCTCTGGTGCTGGAACTCGTGCAGCGCGCTCAAGCGTCGTGCATCGCCTACTGCTGGGGCTGGTGGCATCGGTGGCCCAACGGGTAGTAGTACCGCTGGTGCCTCCGCTGGTGCCTCAACTGTAAGAGGGCCCTGTACCAAAGCCTCGTCGCTCGACAGGCTGTCAGCACGCACATCCCTATAGGCTCTAGCTGGTCGTCCGAGAAAAGGCATCCTTAAAGAAACAACGTGACACGGTCAAACGATTATACCTGGTGAGATGACCTGGTTTGAGCTGTTTTAAGGGGAAACCTTTGAAAACACACACGCAATCAGTGTTTTCGTGCACAAAGTCGGAAATTAGTTGTCAGGGTCCTGGTGTATGGATACGTCGGCCACCCGCACCAACACTGGACTCCTTGAATTGAAAACCACACTCGGTACTCTTAAAACTATTGCTTCACAGAAAGAAAATATCAGAGTTATAAGTTCTGCGGTAGAACCGACTCCTCTGATACCAATTTGTCACGACCCGTCCTCGCGGCCCGTGTCGTGACTACCCCAATCCCGCCTTCCATAGGCCAGGGGCTGGCTACTAGCACCAAAGGCGAAAATCCCGATAACTGGGAAGGAATTGCCTTTATAAAAGGAAACAAAACACCACAGAGTACAAGCAGAAGAAAAACACTAAGTACAAAAGAAAGTGATGAAAAGTAAATGGGCCAGAATACAAACCCAACTGAAAGTGCAGATACAACTGAATGAAAGTACAATAGAAAAAGAAAAATAGCTGGAAGAAGGAAGCAGCTCCTGGGTCGTCCTCCTCGGATCCTACCTGATGGGTAGGTACAATAGCGCAGCTCCTGGATCATCCGCCACGGATCCTACCTGAAGGGTAGGTGCAGATAGCCTCCTCAACGCTCTCGCCCGTCAACCTCCTTCGGATACTGACTCGTCGTGTAGTCCACCTCCGGGTACTGACTCGTCGTGTAGTCCACCTCCGGGTACCGTCCAGTCCTCGAACACTCGGACTCTGTCAGCACTGCCCGTCATCTGCAACCAACACAACGAGGTGCGGGCATAGCCCGTGCAGGGGTGAGTATAACGATACTCAGTAGGGACCCAGAGACCCTCAAGGTCTCTCTAAATCCAACAAGGATAACCACAAAGAAGATCTCAACAGATAACCTCTACTTAGGTAAATGCCCATACATATACCTAAGTTATCAAGTAACCCACCTCAATCATGAGGAAACACAAGGATCATGAAATCAACGGATAACCACTACCCAGGTATATGCCCATACATATACCTAAGTTATCAAGTGACCCATCTCAATCATGAGGTAAACACAAAGGTCAAAATTCTCTGCTCAAACCAGAATTTTCATTATCGAAACTGTAACTGCTGAAGAGCTCCATCTCTGGAGTGTACAGTGGTCCTGTCATGACTCCGAGGTACTTCTCACTAACCTAAGACTGCTGAAGTACTCCTCCTCTCGAGTACCGTGGGTCAGCCACCCAGACACAGTAGTGCTTCCCTCCATGGTATGTCACCAAAACACAGTAGTGCACACCCCCTAGTAGCCTGCTGACGTACTCTCCAGACGAGTACCGCGGGTCTGCACTGTCACACAGGTAGTGCTCCGTCCGCCATGGGTCTGCACCTCAGAAAGTAGTGCTCCGTCTACTGGGCTAGTCGACTCACTCCAAGTCGAGTCGGTCAAGCAGTCGTCAGGTCTCAGTCGGCTACACGGTCTCCGTACTCCGCACGCTTGTCTCTGGGAGGGTCCGCTCCACGAGCTATAGGTCGATACTCCAAGTATCTCAAAGTCCCACGAAGAAGTATCTCAAAGGACTGCCTCGTCATAGGGGTTTCAATGCAACAGACGGCGCGTCAATCGGACGCCCGGTCTGTGAGTTACTAGCATTTTCGTCCCAGGGGACCGGTTGGTTTCATGAGCGAACCAATTCCGGCCGTATCTCAACTGTACCCCGAACTCTCATAGGGTATACTCATAGGGGCCCTTTCTCAACGTGATCAACAACGTCGCTGACGGTTCGTCAAACAGACGTCATGTCTGAAAGATATCAGCTTTTCCGTTCCAGGGGCCCGGTTGGATTTCGGGTGTGATCCAACCCGGCCACCATCCAACTATATCCAAACCTCGGGCGAAGTATGCCAAAAGTTCCGTCTCATCAAGAGGAATTCAACGAAACAGACGGCGCGTCAATCGGACACCCGGTCTGTGAGTTATTGGCCTTTTCGTTCCAGGGGCCCGGTTGGTTTTGTGAGCGATCCAACCCGACCCCACTCCGACGACATCCAAACCTCGAGCGGAGTAAGCCAAAAGATCCGTCTCACTTATAGGAATCCATCAAAGTCGACGGAACGTCAAACGGACGTCCGGTACTCAAGTTACGAGCATTTCCGCTCCGAGGGCCCGGTTGGTTTCGTGTACGAACCAACCCGGCCGAACCCAAAGTTCTCCTAAACCTTGAGTGCGATATACTAAAACGACCATCTCGATCCAAGGATCGCATCGCCGCTGACGGCGCGTTGTTTGGAAGTCCGTAGCCCGTGTTATGGGCATTTGAATCCAAACCGCTCGGTAATGGGGGTTTCGGGCCCGGGCCGTCCCGGCCCGAGACCCCCCGGTTGGCCTGAACCGGGTCGACCCGCCCGGACAGGGTCGACCCGGCCCGGCCCGGCCCGGCCTGGTGGACCGGCCAGGTGCGCCGGTTCGGCGCAAGGCAGCGCGCCGCCAGCTCGGCCGAAGGCCGAGCTGATTGGAACGGGGGGCGCCTGCCCCCCCCCCCCTTTTCTGAAACCGGCCCCCCCTCATTATGGGGGGCCATTTATTTGCTGGACGGGGGAATTAATTCCCCTCGGTTTGTCTCCCTTCCGGCCGGCCCGACCTGGCCGGCCGGTTCTTCCTCAACGGGACCGGCAAAGGCCGGTCCCCTTCCGGCTTCCGACACCGGCGGCCCGGCTGGCCGCCAGTCTTCTCGTTCCGCCGCGGCCCGGAACCGGCCGCGGTCTTTGTTGTCCGGCATGGCGCGACGGCGTTGCGCCCTTCCGCCGCGGTGTCTCTGACTTTCTTCGACGCGGCGCGATGGCGTCGTGTCCTTGCATTATTTTATGACGCGGCGCGACGGCGCCGCGCGTTTCTTGCCGTATGATCTTGCGCGGTGCGACGGCACCGCGCCACACCCGTTTCAATACACAACAGAATCAACATGAAAAAGGAGGAAGGTCGGCCGTGTTCATGCGGTCCGGCCCCCTCGCGTTATTTGCTAACAATTGGACAAATTTCATAAAGAAATAAACACGGGTATAAATCATGAACAAAGGAATAAAATAAACCCCTACCTCATAACTGTTGTTCGTTGACGATCTTGGAAAAATAAGGGCGGATATCGATTCCTCGATAGTCGTGTCCATCACACACTCCCAATTCTCACGCTCATGCGTTGGAAAGGAAGAAGGGTACTCGTCGTTGGCGACGTTCTTCGCAGGCGACGTCTTCTCCTTTGACGCGGATGAAGGTCGTTGGAGATGTCGCGGGCGTTGCTTCCCTTTCCTTGCCTTGGTTGAATAACGATGAAGAAGATGTTGCTTCACGTTCTTCGGAGATGAGGAACGTTCTTCTTCGAGAGGTTGAAGGTCTTCCAAAAGTTCTTCTCCTCTCCTTAGTTCTCCCCACAAAGTTTATGTCAACCCAAAGAGAAGAATAGAATCTCTCATTTTAATGTTGGCAAAATGATTTCAAAAGAAATCAAACACCCAAAATAATTAATTAAGTTGGTTTAATTAATTAAATGAAAATTGTTGTCAAGAATTTCAAAAGATTGAAATTCAATTAAACCACACTTAACTCCCCTCATTAAGTAAACAAGTTGTCAACATTAAAGTGGGAGTTGTGGGGGGTTTAGAGGGGATTTGAGGAGTTAGGGTTCGTGTGGGCCCCACCACACTTAATCCTATCAAGGGAGGTTTAAGTGGATGTGGGTCTCACCTCTAACTCCCTTTGGGAGGATATAACCAACATGGATAAAAATAAAATGTGTTTCCGCATTTTATTTAACTTCATTTTAATTTCCCCAAAACTAACTCTCAACCCGCACAAAATGCAACTACGGTAAAGGTTCCCTTAAGCGATTACCGGTATTGCGATTTCATCGGTGCAATCGGATTTCAATTCTGGGCACCGGTTTAAAAGTTAGAAATTCCCACTCGCTCGTTCACTAAACGTACCCGAGCCAAACTTCGGAAATTAATTCCGGGCACACTGGGCTTCGGAATCAGGCACCGTCAGAAACTGCGTTCTTGTAAAATTCCAAAGAAAATTTAGAAAAATTTTCCTTGAAATTTCCGGGTCTTTACAGTTAAATCATGAAATATAAATCCCTGGAGGTTAATTCCTTTTAAAATGAAATGGAAAATTGGACGTAAAAATGTAAGAGTTTCTAGAAAAAACTTTTAACATTATCATAAAAGATGATGTTATGGGTTTTTTTAAAATTAATTTTAAAAAAGGTGAAATTAAATACTTTATAAATATTTTCTCTAAAAAATAAATAATAAAAACTTTAAAGTTACATAAAGTTTTATCTTGAGGAAGTGTATTGCATAAGAAAACCCATTGATTATGAAGTGGAAGAAAACCCCTACTTTTATACCTTTATTAAAAACCCACATCATGAAAACAATAAAAATATATATTTTTTAAATGGGTTAAGTATAAGTATTAATGAAATAGAAAATAAAACATGCTTGTAATTCCAAACATTAAGGAAAAATATTGGCGGGAAGAGGAAAACATGGAAATGGGTGATAAATCATCATTCCAGAGGAAGGGGATTATTCTTAACATAGTTTCATTTTCAAGAAGGAAGTGAATTCATAAATAATTATTAATTTGAACCAAAGTTTATTTACAAATATAGAAATAAGGAATATCACATTAAATGAAATATGAAGATCAAGGAGAAACACTATAACTCAAGAAAAAAGGTCGAGTTATGAAAACCCCCTGATATTTTAGGGAATATATCAACCATAGTATGAAACAAGGAAGTGCATGAATGCAAGTTATTTTTCCATGATAAAACATAATTTAATATATTAGAATTCAATGGTAAGTAGTTACACCACAAAAACTAAGATTCATTTATAATTTTGAAACATACCTCAATGAAGAGTGAAGAGATTGAAACCCTAGCTTTTAAAATTTTTGAGTCAAACCTATGTGTTAAATAACTTGGAATAAAACATTAAATATCATGAAATATAATATAATAATGATTTAAACATATTAAATGGTGGTAGATACACCATCCCAATAAAAACATGGTGCATAATAATAAATATATCTCAAGGGGTGAAAATTGGGATAAGAAACCCTTATGCCTTACATAATCTTTGAGGTAAGAATCATTTACTAATGAGGTTATAAGGAATATTTTTAAAAAAACTGGAAAATAATGAGGAAATAAAACACAAATCATTCATTAGATATAATAAATCAAACTTAGTGCAATATAGTTCAACAAGGAAGTTTGTAACTCAATGGAAGAAAATTGACTTAGTGCAACCCTTACCTTGTTCTTGATTCACTTAGTTCATGCGTCTAACTTCCTGAATAATCAAATTAAGTTTATTATATACCTTCTTAGGAACCTTATTCTTTTATATTTAATTTAATTTGGTCCATTTATTTTCATTAACTATTTATTTATTATATTTTTTTTCTTATGTTTGCGTGAAAATTGAATCAGTGTCAGCTTATTCAGTTGATTTTATCGATCGAATATGATATTATAATAATAAGTTAAATAATTAATATAACCATTACAGAACCAAATATAAATCATTAATTTCTTACTAAATTATGATAATATTAATATTTATGTTCTCATAGTCATTCATGATAGATTTTTAAATCATTATTCAACTAAGTGGTTAAACCAACCCAAACATGAACATGTTATATCTCGATGGGTGAGTATGGTTAAGGGAGTGTATAACATCATTATAATAAAAGAATAATGATATTATTTGGATTTTTTAATTTCATGAAACATATTTTTTTGGTTTGTATAAATAGTGTAAATCGAGATGAAAAACAAAAAAAAAGTTACATCGTAGATGCGGTAGTCCACACAACGCACAGTTAACGATCTTTTGTTTTTCAAATTGAATAGAAAGGAGTAAATAATGGTTTTACATTAATATAATAACACCTCAGTATACTAATGATATTGAGGTCATTATATTACCATGGTTAGGGTAGGTTTGGAAGAGAAATATTAACAGGAAAAGGTAAGGAGTCAGTAATACTCACTTTGGTACCTTAAACTTTCTCTTGAAAGTCGCCTTAGAAATGAAGGGATTATGTTAAATAATTGAGACTGGAGGCTTATGAACTTGATATAGGCTTATAAGTGGAGAAAATGGAATATTTGTAATAAGTAATTCAAAGGAATGGGTGTGGCATGAAAGGATGGAAGCATCCCCTTTTATAAGTGAATAAAATGGCACTTTGTGAATACTTTTTACTTTTCAACAATATTATTACACTGTTCAAGGGTAAAAGACTCCAAAAGTTCAAAATAATGGATTTTTTCCAGGAATTCTCACACATGTTTTAAACATGTTGGAATCCTATATATTTTACTTTTCTCTTTTTTTATTTTTATCGGGGTAACTAGTTTTTACCCAAGTAAATTACATTTTACTAAACATATAAAATAATTCATCTTAATAAATTTGGGTATGATGAACCTAAATTTAATCTTAATTTAATTTAATTAAATTTATAATTAATATAAGAATAACTTTTAAATTAAAACATTTTATATATATAGAAATTGTTTTGTGGAAGAATGTTGTTTTCACCATTAAATGTTCTTAATCTTATTTAGTGTTGATTATTAATTGAATGAGTGATGATTTATTTAAATATAGTCTTAAACATTATATTAAAGTCAACTTTATGAATATATTAATTTATTTAATCATATAAAAATTATACAATATCATTAAAACAATTCTTTGAAAAAAAAAGTTTTACCATTATTAGACTCATTAACTTTATTCTTAATAATCATACTTTTATGCCTAAAATGAAATTTATAATATTAAATAATATGATCATTTTGATATAAAATATTAAAAACCATTTTTTTGGATTTAATTTCTACAAGTGATGAAAACTAATTGTTAAATAGAAGTGAATCAATCATTTTTTAGAGTAAAATATTACTTATGTTTCCAAAATGATATACATGGGTTTTATAAATGAATAATAGTAATTTTAAATGATTTATTTTGCTTATATATGTATATATTTTATAGAAAAATATTTCAATAATATTTAAGTCATTTTTGTATTATGATAATGCCATAAAATTGATAGTTTTAGTAATATCGGGTTTTTTACTATTCACCTGAAAACCATTGCTTTCAGAAAAAATACAAAAAATCATACTAAAATAATTTTGAAATTATAAATCCAAAAATGAAATTATTTTTATCTAATTCATATTCCAAAATATATAAATTTACTTTTAAAATGTGTAATATAAATAAAAATTTTTTCATATAAAAAACTTCCTTTTTCTTTTAAAGTCAACATGTGAAATATAGAAAATACATGTGATAAATAACTTATTACATTATTAATTACATATTCATATCATCATTATTTCTAGTTACATAGAACCTCAATATCTACACGTAATATATAAACATAAATTATGTTTTAGTGGAAGTTGAGAATGGTGATTCCACAAGCATAAATCTCACGACAATTTCCACGAGTTTGAATTTCTCTTGAATGCGATTTTTCTCGTACTATAATTGTTTGAGTTTGTCATCAGCTTGGTCTAAAGAATACTAAAAAATTTGTTTCCTTTTCGATCTTGCACTACCACAAATGCGGGCAAGGGAAGTACTCGAGTTTTATCAGCGCTAATCAGAAAGCGCTAATAAAAGGAGGGATTTTATCAGCGCTGCAAAAAAGAACTGATAAAGCCCCCCCTTTATCAGCACTAACAAAAAGCGCTGATAAAAATGAGTCTTTATTGGCACTAATAATAACGCAAATTAAAGTTTTTAATAGAAAATATTATTAATTTATATAAAAATATTTTAATTATATTCAAAAATAATGTTTATATGTATACATTAAATAAAAAATGCATGTTTATTATGTTTATGTTTTATTTATGTTTTATTATGTTTATTAGTTTTAGTTATATCTTTATTATATATTTATTATACTATATGTTTATAATATTATATATAAATACTTTTTAATATATATATATATAAATACTTATTAAATATATATATATATATTTAAAATAAATTTATGTTTTCAAATGAATGTGCCAATTGATGCATACGTTCATATTCTCATGAATGTGTTCATTGTTTACCCTAATGTTTCAATTGGCCATATATATTATAGTAATATACTTTGTGTATTCATTCATATCCTATATATATGAAGCTTTATCTTCTCATAAATACTTACAATCACAATAAATATATTTAAATAAATAATAAATGTATTTATTATATTTAAAAATATAAATATTTAGTTATATATAATTATATACTTTTTAAATATATTATATATAATTATAATTATATATAACTAATTAAATATAAATATGTTTAAAGAATTATAAAATTGCAAAATATTTTTTTTGAATGATAAATATATATTTATAAATACCTTTTGAATATATTTATTTATAAATATATTTCTTTAATGAATATATACATAGACACAGACATATATATATATATAAATACTTATGAAATTAAAATTAAAATTAATATATCAATTTATATATATATATATATATATAATTATATTTAATTATAATTTAAATTATAAAATTATATATATATTTAATTATAATTTTTACACACACACAAACATAAATATATATATATAATTACAATTTAAATTATTAAATTATAATAAATATATTAATTATATATATTTATAAAATTATAAATTTAATAAATATATTGGTTATAATTTTATAATTATGAATAAATGGTATGTTTTATCAGTGTTGATAAAACATAAATTTATCAGTGCTAAACTTTTAGCGCTGATAAAGAGGACATTTATCAGCGCTTTTCAATTTAGCTCATTTTACTAGCACTGATAAATGTTTCACCTGATTTTATAAATGAACCCTAACTCTGTCTCCTTCCTTCCGCACCCCTCAAGCTCTCATGGAAGCCTAACCATGTGACTCTTGATCCTCCTTCTTCTCCACTGCTTCCTCCTCCATTGTCGTCGCTGCGACCATCAACTCATCCTCCTCCTCCTCCTTTGCAGACTCCTCCTCCTTCTCCTCCTCCATCACCGCTGCTGCAAACGCGTCCTCCACCACCGCTGCCACCTCTTGCTCATCCTCCTCTACCACTACCGCCTTCTTCTCCTCCTCCTCTACCGCTGCCTCTGCTGCTGACTCCATCGCCTCTTCCACCACTCCTGCTTCTAGTAAGGGTACTCTCCCTTCTGGAGTAACTTCATTTCCTCTTTTTATTCTTGAAATAATAATAGTATCCACTGTTTGGTTATTCTCTTGGTTTGGTTGTTTTATATTTTTTTCATATTTATTCTCAATGTTTTTTTATATGATATTGTGGTATTTTGATCCATATTGATTTTATAGGTGATTTTGGGGTCACTTTGATCTTTCGGGGTGAAAATAAGAAAAGATCCCAAGTTTCAGGGTTAACTCGCGTGGTCTATAAAACTATGTAAACCCCATGAAATTTAGTCTATAACCATTGAGATGGTTTTTTAATGGTTAAGTGAATGGTTATATAACCCATGTGGTCAAACCGTGCACAATTATTCTTCCCCCTAAATTTTTTGTTTTGGATCCCTTGCATTTTTCATTAATATTGATGGTTCCTACCACTGGTGTGTGGTTGATTAAGGGAGTTTTATAGTGGTTTTACATTGTTTGGTGATGTTTAAATTACTTATTTGCGCATTTTTGTGTGGTCTTGTGTTTTGAAAAGTTGGTTTTATATTGTAGAAAATTTTATTTTTTGGATGAAAAAGTTGATTTTGGTGTTCATAAAATGTTTTGAAATGGTATTCTTCCTCTTCATTTTGAATTGGAAGATTTTTTTTTTGAATAAATTTTCTTTAATATGTCTTGGTTTTTAAAACTAGGCATAATGGTTTCTTTTGTAAGAGAAATTTTGATTATATTAAAGTTTATAAAAAGTGTTTGATTTTATTATGGAAATTTAAAAAGAAATTAGAATTTATAGAAATGTTTTTGAAATGGTTTAAATTTATTAAAATAATTATAATTTAAAATAGGTTTTTATTTTGAAGTAAAATAAAATATTTTCAAATCAAGTGTGTGCTTTAGGTGAAAAGATTCCTTAGACTCCTTTTAAATGTGGCAATCTTAAGGAAATTATTTTTTGAGAGTCTTTAGATTTTAGTGAAGCATTTTTACAAGGGGTTAGATTGTTTTCCAAGAGTGTGTATCTTTAAAAATAATATAAATGGAACTTTTATAGAAGGGGTGTTGTTTAAAGAAGAGTGAACATATTTAAATACTTTTTGTATGTTTTGGGATCAATAAATTTTGTGTATTTGATTTATTTACTTGGTTTGCGTTAATATTCTTTGTTTTATCTTGTGAAACATGAATGGTATAAATTCATATTTACTATGTGGTATTTTCTCCTCCCAGAAATGTCTTGATAATATTTGAAGAAACACCCCCTAAGGTGAATTATTTTCATGAATAGGTATATCTATTTGGGTTGTGGGATTTACCCAAACTTTAGATGGGGTGGTGAATCTCGATCATCATTTTCTTTAGGGTTTCTTAAATTTACATCCTTCCTTACATGGTGATTAAGGTCCTCCTGAGGTTTTTAAGTGGCTAGGTTATTTTCTAGAATCCCTTGAGTTGAATTATCCAAAGTGGTCTGGGGTGGTTCTTTATTTTGGAGTCTGTTCTTATTGAGTTAGAATGATATATTGGCCAATAGAGGAATCCCAAAAAATTGAGAGGTTGTTTAGGTAAATACCCTACAATAATGACTTGATTTACAGGTATGTATAGTTACTTGAGGGGGTAATTCTGAGAGAATTTTAATTCTAGTAGGAGAGTGGAAAAATTACACCACCGTGAATTGGGAACATCATGTTTCATGTTAGTATAACTTATAACAACCCGAGATTTTATAAGATATATTCTTTTTAATTTCATTCATATCTTCTGTTGTACGCTACACCAAGATTATCTTGCGCAATACGCAACACCGTATTAACTTGCAGTATACGCAACACTAATCATGGATCATGTTATACATAATTTCAAGTTTGTTTGATAGTAGTTATTCTACTGAACATTGAGTGTATATATATATATATATATATATTCAATGTATAAATGAAATATGGTTGGATTTTGATATACACAACAACAAAGGAGTATTTCACTACACGCAACCCTGACTTGGCTTGTATTACACGCAATCGCGACCTTCCTCAATAGTGTGTGTTGTACGCAATACCGGGTTTCACTAAACAATGATATATTATTATAATATTATTATGAACTAGCCGTTATGAATAGTATTAACTAAATTTTTAATTTTTTAACATTATTATTCATCTTACACATTTTATAGAACATGGTATAAGAACAAAATAAATTTTTCGGGTAAAATAAGTATTTTTCAAAAAATGCAGTTTTGCCACCTTTTGATGGCGCACCCACTTTAAATCTAGTTTTTGACATGTTAATAAGTTCAATTTTACAAAATAAAATTATTCTTTGGAATCAATATATAAAAATTTACTTTGGATAAATTTTTCATATTATTCTGATAACTTTCATATTTTAATAAATAGTAAAAACACGGTATATTTAAATTAAAAACAACTTTTTTCATCGTAATAATTTATATGGTTAAATTATAATATTGATTAGTTTTAAAGTATAAATAGAATATATTTTTACCATTTAATATAATGTATGTCACTATCATTGATTTTACATTAAATTCATAGGTAAAATCATTTCAATTTTTTGCAATGTTTTAACTTTTAAAACTCGTTTTCTTAACAAAGGGATAAATTTTAAATTAATTTATAAAACTTTTTTGTATTAAATTTAGAAAAATGGATTCCATATTTTGAATCAGTAGGTCCAAATTATGTTAATAGGCTACTTTTTTATTTTTGGGCATTATGAATAGTAACTATGGTAAATTTTATTTACCATAGTAAAAGGTAAATCTGGTAATTAAGGGTAAATATAATATTATAAAATTACCCTAACAATTGTCTTAATATAATTGGATGCTTATATTTCATCCTAAGGCATATTTGGGTCGAAATGGAGTCCATTGGAACCCACTTGGAGGTGATTAAGACCTTTAGTTTATTTTATTTAAAGGAAAGTGAAATATGCATCACTCAACTTTAATAATTAAAGTATTTTTAATATAAGTTTATACAGAATATAAATTCAGTTATATATACTAATTTGAAAGATAAAATATTTTTCTTTATCATGGTAATTTATTTATAATTTTTAAGAGATATTTAATTACCTTAATAGCTTATACATTAATGATGCGGAAATTATTTATTTAGTGAAAAATAAGTAATATAGTTTCTATTGAAACAATAATACCAATTAAAAGGCTCACAAACCAGACCAAAACATATTTTTATTGTATATATACACCATAATCATCCAATTACTAAATATATGACCGTTGGGAGTCTTATAAAAGTGATTATGACACTTGTATTATTTTATTTTAAATGATGTCAAAGTTGTCACCTTCATAATTTAATAAATATAACATTTTAAAAGCTGGGTGTTTTAGAATATAAATCCGATTAAAAGTATTCTTATAAAATATATAGGATTTATCTTCATCCTAGTTTTTTATTTTTTATTTTTATGCAACAAATAAGTATATTTAATAATTATACAAAAATGTTGTAGAAATTATTTTATTAAGAGAAGTGTCAAATAAATGGTTTTACAAATATAAAAATAAATATTATATGAACTATTTAATGTTCTACATTAATTTTATAGATTAATATGACATGTTAGGAACCTATTAAATATTTTATTTCGAATATATCCTCTGTGTGGATTTTATTTAAATTCAAATAAATGAATAGTGTTAAAATTGACACTATTGTTATTTTATAAAAATAACATATTATTAAATTGTTTAAAAATAACAAAAATATTTAAAAATTATAAATTGAAATTTATATAGTCTAAAATGTCATAAAGTATTCAATTATTTAAAATTAACAACACATAAGTGATTATTTATAACCATTTATAATTTATAATTTTATTACCACAAATAAATTTAAATAGATTAAATAAGGATAAATCAAAATGATAAGGTTTAAAATAAGATCAAAACATGTATAAATTTGATTAATTGATGATATTACAACCATATATCATATAATCTTCTAATTGAGTCATTTTTGGAGGTTTTTATGTGGGTTTTGAATTTATATTAAACTAATATTTTTTAGGATTCCAAAGGTGCCCCTCTCCTCCCTTATAAAAGGGCACCTCCTCCCTCTCATATTTACACAACTTTGATCCTTAAAGCTCAGAAAAACCCTACCCATTTCCCTTATCAACTTCCCTAGAAACCTTATAGAGGTACTGGTCTTCTCAAAAGACCAACACTAGTGCCCTAAGAAGGAGTTTAAAGGAGGTGCGTCGAAGAAGAGGTAATCTCTTCTATCAATTCTTTCAAGTTTCTTTCTTATTAAACATCTTTTTATTTAGTTGTTTCATTATAAAGTAATAAAATAAGTATTACCTGTATACTGATATGTTATTATAAATATTAAAAAATCCCATTTCATCTTCTATCCATCCTATGGAAAATGAAATCATCGTGTGTGCGTACGTACGGAATACCGTCTCCACACCGTGGTGTAATCTGTTTTTCCACCACCACATTACTTGGATGGCTATAATGGTGTAAAGAATAAATATATATGGTTGTTATAAAATCATATTGATTCTAATATATTATATCATCCACTCCAATTCCATTCAATAAATATGGGAATGATATCATCGCTCGTGCGTACGTACGGATTACTATCTCCACGACGCGATGAGATTCATTTTCCATGTTTAAAATTTAACAATGATTATAAAGTATATATAATATGTAATCCTGAAATATATTACATAATAATGCTACTGGATTTGTTTATATATATATATATATATCATCTACTTAATTCCATTCAATTCAATAAGGAAACGAAAAACAGCGTCCATGCGTACGTACGGCCTACCGTCTCCATGAACGATGTATTTCTTTACATTTATCGATCTATTATATATATGTATATTCTGAATATATATTATATATAAATCTTGTTTTACATTCTGGATGTAATTAATCATGATCTAAGTAATCATATGAATAATTATATTTTAAAACATGAACGATAAATGAAACGATTTTACCCAAAACGCTACTTTAACAAGAATTTACAAAAGAACGGGTAATATAAAGTCATAAGTGAACCATATATGATATCATAACAATGAATATGATTCTGTAATAAGTCAATGACATTATTTAAATCATTATACAGGAGGTTTGGATACATACAAATCATATCGGACATAAGGTAAGGGATAATGTTGCAATCTCAATTGTTTTCTATCCGAGATTGCTTATACATAAGTATTTAATGGGGTTATATTTTTCATCCATGACCATAAAATGTTTTTCATAAATTGTTTAATATTATTCCATGTATTTTTAAAAGCATTTTTACCCCTCTTTGACTTTTACATTGTGTTATGGAAATAATCTTTCTTTTGTTTACCATACGATGAACTTTTTGACTTTTCTGACAAAAGTACGAGGAGAATGTTTTTTTAAATTATACGGCATGAATGGATTTTTACGATTTCATAACGCCTCATTTTCATGAAGCTTACTCTTCAATATTTTATGACTATTTTCAACAAAATAAATTTATTTTAAAATTTCATGGTATTTTGTGAAAAGAAAATGATTTTGAAGGAGAAAGGATATTTTCTGCAAGAATTCATTTCAAGTGTTTTATCAAAACCATTTTCCATATAAGATGACATTATTTAATATGTGTATGTTTCAAGTATAATGTCTCTATAATTTACATGGTTTAACTTCTCTTATGATTAAATGATATCCATTTGTTTTATATGGATTATGTTATGATGGGATGATGTTTATGAAACCCATTTGATTCTTTTGGTTGTGATGAATGATTTATTTTTATGTTGTGGCACACGAAAGAATGATTTCATTATGAGATGGGTGGGACCTATATCTCCCTCCAATGCATTGGGTAAATATTTATATCTCATGAGATAGACATGGCTGGAACGGTAAGTTAATCTGGTTCAGTGTTACAGGACTGAAATGAGGAGTGAACTCAATTCAGAAAGGGACTTTGTCCACTAAGATGGTCTTGGTAGCAATGTCTTGGCTACTATGGAAATCATATCATGTGCTTAATGTTTTTCCACAATTAAAAGTTTTATTCCCATGCTATTTTATCATGATTGATGTTCCATTATGATCTATGCCTTATGTACTGCCATGTTTTATGTCATTTCTCAAGATCTTGATATTTAAAAATTATGTTCATGTTTTTAATTTCAAATATGTATGGTTTGTTTTATCCATTCTTACCACTACTGAGCATTTGAGCTCACCCTTTTTATGTTTTCTTTTCCCCCATGATTAAAATAAAGGTTTTAGGTAAGTAAACAAAAAGGGTAAGATCATTATGGGAGATGTTGAAGATCTTTCAACATGATTAGAAGTTTATATTCCAAGTTTCCAAAGACACTAAACTATTACGGCCTTTGGTGTCTATTTTTTATGTATTATATATTCCACAAGAGTAATGTAATGTCTATGTACATCAATCTTTGGGTCTCTACAGTTGGTATCAGAGGAAAGGTTTAGTTAACCTTTGGAAACTAGGATGCAAAAACTTTAATTAGATCCCAAGAGATATTTCTAAGGTATGTCTAGGGATGTAACTAAGGTTAAGTATAAGTATAGTTTATAGTTATAGAATTACGGTAACAATATTAGAATTAAAAATAAGATGTTGGATATTGAAGGTACTCCTCCTTTATTATGTTGTTTTCCTGGCATTATTTTTACCTCTCATACTATTCTTTTTGGGTTTTAGAAAATGGCTGGAAATAGGAAGATTCATGATAATGGAGAATATGATGGACAATGGAATGATATTCTTCATGAGAAACCAAATGAAACAGGATTTGGAAGTTGAAACATCATTATTATGCCTAATCAGAAATCTCACAATATGATCAATAATCTCAACTTTGGTAAGTATCTCGACTCATCTAATAAGAGAAAGATGGAGTTTCATGATGATCATAGAGGAAAGAAAGTTCAATTTCCCTCATGTAAATCATGTGGGAAGAGGCATAAAGGAGAATGTTTCAAAGGAAATGGAAGATGCTTTGGGTGTGGAAAAGAAGGACACAAAGCCAGTAATTGAAAAGGAAAAGGTTCAGTTAACACCATGGACAAGGATAATGGTATTGCTAAGACATCAACAATGGTTAAATGTTTTAAATGTGGAATGTACGGGAATTATTCAAACCAATGCCCTAAGGGAAAATCTCATGAAGAGAACCAGCATGGTCATATGGATAGTATTTATATTGATAACGATGAAGAGACTACAAATGGTATATGAGATGAAATAAGTTTTGAGGAATACAATGATGAAGCTCGGTCAATGGTTTAAGAAGGTAGTGGAATGATTTATGTTTATCAAGAGTTATGTTGTATAGGTAATGGTACTATGGAATAAAGACACATCTAAGGATTGTTACACTATTGTTTTTCCAAAGTATTTGATAGTATATGTTGAATGGTACTAGTAACCATGAAAGTTTATTTGAATATTTTTGGAAAGTTGATGATATGTGCATAATGAAGGGATAATGAGAAAATAATATGTATGATAGTATTCATGATCTTATGACTAATATAAGGACAAAGTGATATCATGGTTTGACTATATTGAAATTTTGGAATTTTGGTATGTGGAAAGAGTTAACTTTTGACAGCATTCACGTTTTCAATAAGGTTCAATGGGTATTAATTTTTCAATAGATTACATGATTAAGGTATTCACATGTTTGTAATGTGACCAACAATATATATCGTATGATATATGGGGGATAAATGATGGTATTCACATGCTTGGTAGATGACATTTCTAGTAATTTTTTTCTTTATACTATGAGCTTGGACATAAGTTTTTTGGATAAGCCTAAAGATTGGAATGGATTATATTGGACATAAATTAGTATTGTCTAAGGATAGAAATTTTTTTCAATATTATTGATGGGATGTTATAATAATGTAGTTTTCGAAAAAGGAAAACCTGTAGGATGGGTGACAACCCGTCGCGTCGGACAAGGTTGCGGGAATTGAACCCACAACCGAAGTGTGATAGGCCTTTATCACCTACCACTGGCCTACAGGAAGTCCCTGGTTAGTAGAAACTAGTTTTATTATATTAAGCGGTATGATAGATGAAGTATAAGTTCATTCTTGGAACCATATACGATTAATCTCACCATAGATGGACTTATGTATATTTGATAAATTTTTCTAACCTTTTGTTTGAAACAGATGGAATGACTCATCATTCTATCAAATGATCTGCTAACACTTCATGAATGACAAATTCAACTTCATTTCTTTAAGAGATGAAGTGGAAATTGTTCAAGGCACGAACAACGGAGAGATTGTACCAAAATCAAGTAAGTATTTATTTTGATTCGAAAATTATTCAACATTAGGGAAATGATCTTGAAAACCAAAAATGTTGTCCTAGTACCCTCATATCTGATGAATCGGATGGTACCTTAGAACATCACAAATTTATGGCTTTGTGATTGTTGGCTTTTTTATAGCCATGTTCTCTACCACACTCCATCAGAACTTGATGGTTAGATTTTTCTTCCATATCCATATTTTCACCTATATTCTCCTATATGGAAACCCAGTGATGAGTTACTTTGGGTAATCATTACGTTTCATACTTTAGTTTTTAAAATTAAGTTTTTGTATTCCTTTTTACGATGTGGGTTTCTATGAATAGTAAACGATTTATAACCCCGACGAATTTCGAGGGTGAAATTCATTTTAAGGGGGGTAGAATGTAACAACCTGAGATTTTAAAAGATATATTCTTTTTAATTTATTTCATATATTCTATTGTACACTACACCAAGATTATCTTGTACTATATGCAACACCGTATTAGCTTGCAGTATATGCAACACTAATCTTGGATCATGTTACACACAATTTCAAGTTTGTTTGACAGTAGTTATTCTACGCAACATTGAGTGTGTATATATGTATATATTCAATGTACAAATGAAATATGGTTGGAATTTGTTATACGCAACAACAAAGGAGTCTTGCACTACACGCAACCCAGACTTGGCTTGTATTACACGCAATCGCGACCTTCCTCGATAGCGTGTATTGTACGCAATACCGGGTTTCACTAAACAACGATATATTATTATAATATTATTATGAACTAGCTGTTATGAATATTATTAACTAAATTTTGAATTTTATAACATTACTATTCATCTTACACATTTTCTATAACTTGGTATAAGAACAAAATAAATTTTTCATGTAAAATAAGTATTTTTCAAAAAATGCAGTTTTGCCGCCTTTTGATGGTACACCCACTTTAAATCTAGTTTTTGACATGTTTATAAGTTCAATTTGACAAAATGAAATTATTATTTGGAATCAGGATATAAAAATTTACTTTGGATAAATTTTTCATATTATTCTGATAACTTTCATATTTTAATGAATAGTAAAAACACGCTATATTTTAATTAAAAACAATTTTTTTCATCGTAATAATTTATATGGTTAAATTATAATATTTATTGGTCTTAAAGTATAAATATAATATATTTTTACCATTTAATATAATGTATGTCACTATCATTGATTTTACATTAAATTCATAGGTAAAATCATTTCAATCTTTTGCAATGTTTTAACTTTTAAAACTCATTTTCTTAACAACAGGATTAATTTTAAATTAATTTCTGAAACTTTTGTGTATTGAATTTAGAAAAATGGATTCTATATTTGGAATCAGTAGGTACAAATTATATTAATAGGCTACTTTTTATTTTTGGGCATTATGAATAGAAACTACGGTAAATTTTATTTACCATAGTAAAAGGTAAATCTGGTAATTAAGGGTAAATATAATATTATAAAATTACCCTAACACTTGTCTTAATATAATTGGATGCTTATATTTTGTCCTAAGGCATATTTGGGTTGAAATGGAATCCATTGGAACCCACTTGGAGGTGATTAAGACCTTTAGTTTATTTTATTTAAAGGAAAGTGAAATATGTCTCAATCAACTTTAATAATTAAAGTATTTTTAATATAAGTTTATACATAATATAATTTCAGTTATAAATACTCATTTGAAATATAAAAATTTTTTCTTTATCATGTTAATTTATTTATAATTTTTAAGAGATATTTAATTACCTTAATATCTTATACATTAATGATGCAGAAATTATTTATTTAGTGAAAAATAAGTAATATAGTTTCTATTGAAATAATAATACCAATTAAAAGGCTCACAAACCTGACCAAAACTTATTTTTAGTGTATATATACACCATAAATATCCAATTACCGAATATATGACCGTTTGGAGTCTTATAAAAGTGATTATGACACTTCTATTATTTTATTTTAAATGATGTCAAAGTTGTCACCTTCATAATTTAATAAATATAACATTTTAAAAGTTGGGTGTTTTAGAATATAAATCCGACTAAAAGTATTATTATGAAATATATAGGATTTATCTTCATCCTAGTTTTTTATTTTTTATTTTTATGCAACAAATAAGTATATTTAATAATTATACAAAAATGTTGTAGAAATTATTTTATTAAGAGAAGTATCAAATTAATGGTTTTACAAATAGTAAAATAAATATTATATGAACTCATTAATTTGATCCATTAATTTTCTAGATGAATATGAAATGTTAGTAACCTGTTAAATATTTTATTTCGAATATATCCTCTGTGTGAATTTTATTTAAATTCAAATAAATGAATAGTTTCAAAATTGACACTATTGTTATTTTATAAAAATAACATATTATTAAATTTTTTAAAAATCACAAAAATATTTAAAAATTATAAATTGAAATTTATATAGTCTAAAATGTCATAAATTATCCAATTATGGAAAATTAACAACACATAAGTGATTATTTATAACCATTTAAAATTTAGAATTTTATTACCACAAATAAAATTAAATAGATTAAATAAGGATAAATCAAAATGACAAGGTTTAAAATAAGATCAAAACATGTCTAAATTTGATTAGTTGATGAGATTACAACCCTATATCATATAATCTTCTAATTGAGTCATTTTTGGAGGTTTTTATGTGGGGTTTGAATTTATATTAAACTAATATTTTTGAGGATTCCAAAGGTGCCCCTCTCCTCCCTTATAAAAGGGAAGCTCCTCCCTCTCATCTTTACACAACTTTGAGCCTTAAATATCGGAAAACCCCTGACCATTTCCCTTCTCAACTTCCCTATAAACCTTATAAAGGTACTGGTCTTCTCAAAAGACCAACACTAGTGCCCTAAGAAGGAGTTTAAAGGAGGTGCATCGAAGAAGGGGTAATCTCTTCTACCAATTCTTTTAAGTTTCTTTCTTATTAAACTTATTTTTATTTAGTTGTTTCCTTATAAAGTAATAACATAAGTATTACTTATATACTGATATGTTATTATAAATATGAAACAACCCCATTTCACCTTCTATCCATCCTACGGAAAACGAAATCATCGCACGTGCGTACGTACGGAATACCGTTTCCACGCCGTGGTGTAATCTGTTTTTCCACCACCACCTTACTTGGATGGGTATAACGATGTAAAGAATAAATATATATTTTTATTATAACATCATATCTATTCTAATATATTATATCATCCACTCCAATTCCATTCAATAAATATGGTAATTATATCATAGATCATGCATACGTACGGATTACCGTCTCCACGACGAAATGAGATTCATTTTCCTTGTTAACAATTCAAGAATGATTATAAAGTATATATAATAAGTAATCATGAAATATATGACATAATAATGCTACTAGATTTATGTATATATATATATGTATGTCATCTACTTAATTCCATTCAATTCAATAAGGAAACGAAAAACAGCGTTCATGCGTACGTACGGCCTACCGTCTCCATGAACGGTGTATTTCTTTCCATTTATAGATCTATTATATATATGTATATTATGAATATATATTATATATAAATCATTTTCTACATTCTGGATGTAAGTAATCATGATCTAAGTAATCATATTAATAATTACATGTTAAAACACGAATGATAAATGAAACGATTTCAACCAAAACGCTACTTTAACAAGAATTTACAAAAGAACGGGTAATATAAAGTCATAAGTGAACCATATATGATATCATAACAATGAATATGATTCTTTAATAAGTCAATGACATTATTTAAATCATTATACAGGAGGTTCGGATACATACAAAGCATATCGGACATAAGGTAAGGGATAATGTTGCAATCTCAATTGTTTTCTATCAAAGATTGCTTATACGTAAGTATTTACTGGGGTTATATTTTTCATCCATGACCATAAAATGTTTTTCAGAAAGTTTTTAATATTCTTCCATGTATTTTTAATGTAATGTTTACCCCTCTTTGAATTTTACATTGTGTTATGGAAAGAATCATTCTTTTGTTTACCATACGAGGAACTTTTTGACTTTTTCGACAAAAGTATGAGGAGAATTTTTTTTTTAAATTATACGGCATGAACGGATTTTTACAGTTTCATAACGCCTCATTTTCCTAAAGCTTAATCTATAATATTTTATTACTATTTTCAACAAAATACATTTCCTTTAAAATTTCAGGGTATTTTGTGAAAAGAAAATGATTTTGAAGAAGAAAGGATATTTTCTGCAAGAATTCATTTCAAGTGTTTTATCAAAACCATTTTCCATCTAAGATGACATTATTTCATATGTGTATATTTCAAGTATAATGTCTCTATTATTTACATGGTTTCACTTATCTTATGATGAAATGATATCCATTTGTTTTAAATGAATTATGTTATGATGGGATGATGTTTATGAAACCCATTTGATTCTTTGGGTTGTGATGAATGATTTGTGTTTATGTTGTGGCACACAAAAGAATGATTTCATTATGAGATGGGTGGACCTATATCTCCCTCCAATGCATTGGGTAAATATTTAAATCTCATGAGATAGACATGGATGGAACGGTAAGTTAATCCGGTTAAGTGTTACAGGACTGAAACGAGGAGTGAACTCGATTCAGAAAGGGAATTTGTCCACTAAGATGGTCTTGGAAGCAATGCATTGGCTACTATGGAAATAATATCATGTGCTTAATATTTTTCCACAATTAAAAGTTTTATTCCCATGCTATTTTATCATTATTGATGTTCTATTATGATCTATGCCTTACGTACTACCATGTTTTATGCCATTTCTCAAGTTCTTGATGTTTAAACATTATGTTCATGTTTTTAAGTTCAAATATGTATGGTTTGTTTTATTTTCTCCATGCTTACCCTTAATGAGCATTTTAGATCACCCTTTTTATTTTTTCTTTTCCCCCAGGATTAAAAGAAAGGTTTTAGGTAATGAAACAAAAAGGGGAATATCGTTATGGGAGATGTTGAAGATATTTCAACATGATTAGAAGTTTATATTCCAAGTTTCCAAAGACACTAAACTATTATGGTCCTTTGGTTTTTATTTTTGTTATGTATTAGATATTCCGCAAGAGTAATGTAATGTCTATGTATGTCAAGATTTGGGTCTCTACATAATTGAGGGTTAAACCTTTAGAGAGGCTCATTGTGAGAGTGTTAAGCATGGGGAGGGAACCCAATAAAGGGGATCTAACATAATGTATCAAGTATGGTTGTGAAGTTACGATTGAATTTTTTATAGTTTAACATAATTTGTAAAGTTTCACTCTTGGGATTTATGCCTTTGTGAAAATTCCATAAGTTTCTCTTTTAAAATGAGTTAAGTGGTTTGAAATGTTTTTTAAAAAATTATGTGTTCAAAATACCCTTTTTTGGTTTTAAATAGATTTAAAATTGTTTAAAAAGGGAATTGGGGTTTTGAGAAAGGATGTTTGGAACTAATTGGTTTATTTTAAAAATACTGTGTTATTTTAAAAAGGAATATGTGTAAATGGTTAGTTTTTTAATGGGATTTCAATTGTGATTTTTAATGGGATTTTAACTGTTATTTTCAAAGAGTGTGATTTTCATAAATAGTTTTTTTAATGGGATTTCAACTGTGTAAATGGTTTGTCTAAATTAGTTATTTGTTATTTTATAAATAGTTTTAAAAAGATTGTGTTATTTTATCCTTGGTTAATTTTTATATCAACATTTTGTGTATTTATTTTGTTAAATATTAATATCACCGAATCAAATAGGATAGATATGAATAAAGAATGGATGGATGCCAATCGTCTGAGAAAAAGAGTATGAAGATAGAGTGAAAGAGTTCATTGAATTTGTAAAATATCATGCATATGATCCTTCTCAAATCATTTGTGAATGTTTATGCTATTTTTATTCAAGACAAGTTAGTCCATAGGAGTTGGAAGAACACTTGATCTATCACAGAATAGATCGAAGTTATAAATTTTGCAATAAACACAGGGAAAAGGTGAATGTAGATAGTGACTGGGATAACAGTGTATTTTATGGATCATTTGATTGGATTACAAGTGTTTACAATAAATAATACCACATCGAGGACATGATTACAGATTTTCATGATGATGAATATCATATTAAGGAAATGACAATCACAGTTGAAGATGAACTTAGTGATTGCCCAAAATTGTTTGAGCATTTAAAGAGTTGTGAAAAGACATCATTGTATGATAGTTTCAATAAATATATAGCATTATCATCCATTATGAAGCTATATAATTTGAAATAATACAATGGATGGAGTGACTCCAGTTTTATGGAATTACTTGCTCTCTTGAATGACATTCTCCCATAAGATAATGAGCTCCCGAGCCGAACATATGATGCCAAATGAATGTTACACTAAATGGGTATGATCTCTGAAAGAATACACATATTCCCAAATGACTGTATATTATTTCACAAGTACTAAAAATCACTTAGAGAATTCCCAAAGTGTGGTGATTCTCAATAAAAGAAAGATGAATTTGTTCCTACGAAAGTTGCATGGTACTTTCCAATCATTCCAAGGTTTAGGCACCTATATAGAAGTGAGGAGACTGCAGGACAATTGATGTGGCATGTAGACAGAAGAAATAAATATGGAAAACTATGGAACCCAGCAGACTCTCCTCAATGTAAGATAATTGATCGTGAGTATCCTAGAATTGGAAACGAGCCAAGAAACCTTCATCTTGCATTATCTATAGATGGAGTAAATCCTTTTGGTTTTCAAAGCAGTACTCACAGTACATGGCCGGTTATGTTGGTAAATTATAACTTTCCACTGTGGTTATACATAAAATGAAAACACATCATGTTATCTATGCTTATATAAGTACCAAAACAACCAGGTAATGATATTGATGTTTATTTGCCTCCATTGATCAAGGATTTGTAATTATTGTGGGATTCAGGTGTTACGATGTATGATGATTTCAGAAATGAATATTTCACGTTGAGAGCCATGTTGTATGGGATGATATATGACTTTATTGATTATGGAAATTTTTGAGGATATAGTATTAAAGGAACTCTTGGTTGTCCCATCTGCAAACAAGGTACACAATCAATTAGGTTGAAACGTTCATTGAAAACTATGTTTCTAGGACATCATAGATTTATCCCCCGATGACATAAGTACCGATATTGGACAACATCATTCGATGGAAGTTCTAAAGAACGTATATTAACATATCTGCTAATAGGTGATCAACGGTTTGAAAAAGTTAAAGATTTGGACACTGCTTTTGGTAAACAATTTTTGAAAAACCATATAAAAACAGGTTGGAATCAGTTTTTTTTTTTTGAATTACTATACTAGAATTTTCTGTATGTCATAAATTTTCTTGATGTTATGCAAGTTGAAAAAAATATATGTGATAGTGTCATCGACACATTGCTAAATGCACCCAGCAAAACAAAGAATTGAATTAAGGCTAGGTTGGACATGGTTGACATGGGAATATGAGAAGATTTGGCACCAGTGAAGGGTAAAAAATGAACATTTCTTCCTCCTACTGCTTACACTATTTCCAGGCAGGAAATATATCGATTTTTTAACTTCTTTAATGATATAAAGGTTCCATAGGGGTATTCATCAAATATCAAGAGCATCGTTTCAATGCACAATTTAAAGATAAAAGGTATGAAATCACATTACTGCCATGTTTTGATGCAAGATCTAACTCCTATATCTTTTCATTAAATTTTTACTAAGAATTTCTGTCCTATATTAATGAATCTCTATTTCTTCTTCAAAGCTATATGTAGTAAATTTATAGATCTGGTGAAATTGACGACTATAGAAAGAGAAATTGTCATCATATTATATGAATTGAAAATGTTTTTTCCTGCTGAAATTATTTGATATGATAGTTCATTTGATGGTTCGCTTGTTGAGAGAGATTCATCCATATGGTCCTATGCACTATAGATGGATGTACCCCATTGAATTGTATATGAATATTTTGAAAGTGTATGTCAAAAATCAAAGTCATCCAGAGGGTTGTATTATGGAGCAATATATTATTGAGGAAGCTGTTGAATTATTTACCTAATACCGATCTGGTGTGAAAAGAATTAGTCTGACAAAATCTTATCACACTAGGTGACTTGCGGGTGAAGGAATTTCCGAAAAGGAGGTTGTCACAATCAATATTACAGATCAAGAGCAGGACCACCTTTATGTTTTTTATAACAGTTTGGACATTGAACCATATGTTTAAACACACAAAGAAATTCTTAGGCATTCTAATTCATTAAGGGATGAAAAATAGATATCAAATAAACATATTCAATAGTTTATATGATGGTTTTATAACCACATTTTTAAGGAGTCAAATGAAAATCCAGACTCAATTTTAGAACAACTTCGATGGCTGGCTGGAGAACCAAGTGTGTATGTATTGTCTTAAAATGCTTATGTAATTAATGGTTATACATTTTATACTAATGAACATGATGAAGACAGTACCAGACAAAATAGTGGAGTTACACTTGTGGCTAAAGAGATGCATGTTTCTGGTCCTAAGGATAGAAATCCAATTTACACAAATATGTCATACTTTGGCATCATCAAAAAAAATATGGGAGTTGGATTATACGACATTCCAAGTGCCGGTTTTTCAATGCACACTACTACAAATATGGCTTATAATAGCGCTAAAAATGGCCTTTAACAGCGCTAAAAAAGCGCTGTTAATCTCGGCGAAGATAAAGGGGGGTCCCCTTTATCAGCACTAAGTGAGCGCTGATAAAGGTAGTATTTATCAGTTCTATTTTCAGAGCTGATAAATATATAATATATCAGCGCTATTTTGAGCGCTGATAAAAACTACCTTTATCAGCGCTCAAAATAGCACTGATATATTATCCATTTTTCAATGCTTAACTAGCGCTGATAAAGGCCAAAGATCCTATCCAAATCCAGAACTTGTACAGAACCTGCCCAGCACCTGCACACATTATAGCACCTGCACAGTCCAAACAAAACCTGCACACAACACACACAACACCCACACACAAAGCACAGAAGAACAAAAAATGATACATACATTTACTTGAAATCATGAATACAGAACAACACACTTCTATATACATTTCAAACAATGATTAATTTGGTTACAATTAAAGTTATCCAGCAAACAGTTAAAAAACAATGATGTTCCATCCATTTTGCATCCATCCGCTCTAAAAAATTATCATCCACGGCGGCGGTTTTCGAACAAAGCATTCGAACTAAGGAAAAATATTTCACCTACATAATAAAACAAATATTCTGTTAGTAATACAATAATTAAATAAAGAATGGGGTTACTAAATGGAACTATACTAGTGAGGCAAAAAACATAAAATAACCAATTATACTAGTGAGGCACAAAACAGAAAACAAATATTATTTCCCCCCATTCCATAAAAAAGAAGCACCCATGCCCCCTTCCCCAGCATACCCCCTACACACTACCCACCCCCGAGCACACCTCCTACCCCTGCACACTCCCTGCCCCCTGAACACCCCCTACCCCCTTCCCCAGCACACCCTTGCCCACTGCACTTCCCCCTGCCCATTGCACACCCCCCTTCCCACCCCTATATATTTCAAAAGAACCCAGCACACCCCCTACCCCTTCCCCCTACCACTTTTCCCCCTTCTCCCTCCCCCAGAAAACCACCCCTGCCCTCTCACCCTGTCCCCTGCACATCATAAAGAAAATACCTTGTATGGAAATTTTGCTCAATTTACATTATACACATCATATATATCAACACATTCTCATGTACTTTCATTCAATGTAAATACACATATATAGAATCTCTACATCTCATAAGAAAACCCTCTTTAAAATTCACAAACACATTAAATCCATTTGAAAACACCCATCACACAACTTTCTCATTTCTTCAAAAACATTTAAAGGACTTAAGCATGAAAATCCACAAGAAATACAACTGCATTCATTTTAAAAATAACTTTCAAGTCTATACACACCCCAAATTCCTTTGATAACACATTTTTAACCACACAAACATTTCATATAGTACACTTAGCAAGAAAATACTGGATAATCTTCTGAAATCTGCTGGAAAACATAAAACCACACCTCCATAATACCTTAATAAGGACTGATTAAACATTAATATTGAATATATTAATGGAAACCCATGTTTAACTTGTGGTATTACATGAGTTTAACATCCCACAAGGATATAGGGTCATTATTTAATGTCTTACAGAGATATAAGACCTGGGTGGATCAAAACACTTATAAAGGTGGATTAGGTAGGTACATCTCTAGGAGGGAGCACCTGGAATGTTTACCTGATAAATGGTTCAAAACGCCCAATGAGGTCTGACCCAAGTGTGGTGCATCCCATAAAGGTAAGGTTTCTCATTTTGAAGAATTATTCAGACGCCACTAAGGGAAATACAATAGGGAAAATAAGCGAAGGTGTACCCCAGTGAGGGGGTTACCATGGATTACCATTGGTTGGGATTTAACCTCATAGAGGATTCCTACGTGCACTATTTAGAATACAAGGATCAAAACCCATATATTTAAAAGAGGTATGTTGTGGGTATTACCCATGGTTAACTTCCCTTCACACTAGTAATACTCTTGGTTGGATGAGTATGGGTCTTTTGGGGCTTATGCATTGTCAGATTCTCAGGTTCTTCCAAGAGTATCAATGGGCTGAATGGGACATACGTGCTAAGATGGACCATGTGAATGGAGTGATCCTTGTAAAGAGGCATGAGGCACAAAAAACATGTGTAGTTGTCTGTAAATATTATTTATGGTGGCCATGTGGCTTATCAGACTCCCCATACCTTCCATAAACACCTCAAAACATCACGAGGACCAGATTCTACATGATGGTGCATCACAGGGTTGATTCTTTTGATGATGTACTGGTCGTTTGAGCTTGGATTTCATCTCAACCAGCCTTTCCCTTACTTGAATTATCCTGGGACACATATTTTGGTTCCAAAAAATCCCTCAACGATACTGATTATCTCATGCATCTACCTAGAAATAATTGTGCAAGTCAAACAACAACACATGTCCTCAAATACAAGTTCAAACAAACGAGATACAGAAAATGGATTTTGTTGATCCTCGGTGGTTTCATCATTCACCCCATACGCACTGCACACCATCATGCCTTACTTCAATATTGATTTGTTCAAAGATCAATAATACGAATCCAGGAATAGAAAACATTGAGTAATAAATTAAGATTTCAATACATAGGAGCATTCTCAACTCACCAAAGAAGGTTAGAGGATAATCAATGATCATATATAGATAAAATAATTGGTAGGAATTCACCTTCATCCTATTTTTGTACAATCTTCCATCAGGTATGTTGCCCATTTGTTTCTAAAAACATGTATATCATCTTCTGAATATGAGTTTTTGCGACAGTCATGGTAGTACTGAAAAAATATAAATACACAAAGGATTAATAAATATTTTAAATGAACTCGTAATTATTTTTAAAAATACCTCATCAGGGATGCTAGTTTGTTGATGAAATACGATATCTTTCATAAATTTACAAACATAATAACCACAGTCCTTTCCGTTTGTTTGTTTTGGACACTACAGAAACACCGACAACAATAAGTAATTTGTTTTGATATGTTTTTGGATAGTGAAATGTTATTATATATACCCGGATACTTTTCCAGTTGTATATCTTGTAAGAGTGATTATCCTTATGCCCTGGATTCATTCCATGCATTAGACGATATTGATGCACCACCCTATCATAACAGAATCCTCATTAAAAGATAAAATAAATTATATAACTAGATGTTTAGTTTTAAAATATTGGATCTAGTGTATTACAAATTAACAAACGCCATCATGCGTGGTCGTTTTGTTGGATATCCATGCGTTGAATCCAGAAAATAAATCTTTGGAGTATCCAATTTGACTCCAATCAGCATCCAATGCTCCCTAAAAATACAAAAAGGAATAAGTAAAGAAATAAATGAAAATATAGTTGATATGATTAAATTGTAGAGTTTTACCCCTGCATCGTTGGTATTAAAAAGAGTCTGTCATTCATAATTTTGTTTTCAAACGATTTGAGCAGGGATGACATTATTCCATCCTCTTTAACAAAATCTATTTTGTCTTTTGAAGATGTGGTGTGAGGACTAACAAGTCCAAATTTTTGTTCATGGGAAAATCCCTTCAATTTTTTTTCATATATACGTCTGCGACAAATATAAAATGTATTTAGTCAAAATTATCAGAGTATATCAGCTTTTGTAAAATCAAATCATGAAAACATACCTCATGTATACATTTACAACTGAGGAGCCTAGGCATTCATACTTGAGGAGTTCATTTACATATTCAGCACTAATGAAATCTGATATCTCCTCTCCATACATATCTTTTTCGAAAGCAACTATGTGAGTACTTCCGTCTTTCAACTTTGTATCCACATGAGCCTGCAATGATATTAACTATGGATATAGAACGGGTGGGGTGAAGGTTCTCTCAGTAGACCATTTCAATCGGTTGGTTGATCCTTGAGATAGTTTTGAGCTGATATTTCGTTTCACCCCACAGTCTTTGTCATTCTGTAATAATAGTCATCGGTTCAGACCTTTTTCATTAAATGTTAAAGGTCCAGCTTGAAAAATAAATAAGAAATGAATACCTTTTTGTCGACATGTTTTTTATAAGAACTTTCGGCCATGCGATGAATGTTCCAACAGCTTTTTCAACCGTATGAATGTCGTCATCGTCATTTGGAACATGTAGCTCGGCACTCAGCTCATTAGCTACGTTAATTGATACTCTAAGATGATCTTTTGGAAGCTGTCTGTTGTGTAGCATATCGTTTTCCATATTGAACATCGTAGCCCTCGCTACAAGGCGATAGGTGGGAGTTGATAAATATAAATCACAGTCATTTTCACCCTATGGAATATTAGTACAGGAAAGGTATCAGTGTCTATGTAAATCACATTTCACAGAAACAATTATTAAAACATTGATTACCTCATATAAGTCAGGTTTTTTAGGGGAATGACTCGCCTCAAAGCTGGTGGGGGTGGGGCGAGATCGTCACGCACGGGTTGTTGTTGAGTTGTTTTTTCTCTTTTCCTCTCCCCCATCAATTTTTCTATCATCTCTCTATGGTATTGTAATTCTTCTTGAAAAATAGATAATTGTTCTTGCAGCTTTTCCATTTTTTCATTTTGATCCTCCGCTTGTTTTTGTTTTTGAAAATATGTTCGGGGTGTCACCCCAAAACCCACACCTCTGACGCGGCCATACTTTTCTGGCTGCTTCAAGGCTGCTGAAAGTATGTCTGCATCTGGTGTGGTTGTTGTTGATTCTTGTGACTATTTCAGATATAAAATATAGAAAAATAAGTAGTTATTGTAATGTAATAGTGATTTAAAGAAACTCAAATTTATATTATGTCATACTTACACATGTTTCCCACACTTTTTGTGTGTTTTCATCTATCAATGTCCCCTCTTTATTTACACGAGCCTCCTTCCATAGCACATGGTGTGGGATGGATATGGCTTTCGATTTCGATTCATCAATCTACATATAAACAGATAAACATGGTTATGGTGTTGTTTTATGTCACATACTAGTAGTAGGGTAGATTTAAAAGACGTACCAATTTTTTCTCAAGTTCAGCGTACCCCATCCTTGCTTTACGGTAAGGGTATGCTGGTTCTGTTGCTTGTTTTTTATTTTCAGCACTCAGTAGCTATTTCATAAATAAAAAACTGTTAATCAGAGTGATGAATACAAGCAAACATCAAAAAACTTATTACCCCACACAATGTACCTGAAAAGTATGCTCCCCATGACGGTTGCTAAACGCATCCCACGCTCCTTGGGATATCAAGTGTGCGTAAAGAGGAGGTGGGTGTGGCTTGATTTTCCCTTCTGCATCTTTAAGATGATATTTTGTTAAAATTGTGCGAAAACCTCTATGAATCCTTCCTACAACTCTTAATACATATTCCGTGTGCGAGACATCTACTATAAATGCACTCTGCAATGGATGATGAAGAGTAAGTCAATGTTTTGGTATTTTATTTTATTTTAATAAATTAAAAAAAATGATATCATAATGTTACCGTAATCTCTTCCCACATTAGTGTCTTCATCCCGGTGACAACATGGTGCCACGACTGTACATCAATCGGCACGCGTTTCCGAGTGACGATTCCAATGTAGCTACTAAAGATGGCTTTGTTGGGGTTAACATGTTGGCCTCGCTTATTCCATCCCACCTCAAATTTGATGCCTTTCGCTTTTGCCTTAAGGATTTTGGCCAACACTGTCAAACTACAACGCTCTTGTTTTTTTTTGTGCTTTCAGGGTTTCATTTCCTACCATTTCCTCAGAAGTAGCATCAATATCTTCCCCCGGAGCGCTATCATCGACAATGGGACCAGTAGAAACAGGTTGAGAAACCTGTTGTACCTCAGCACTGGGACCAACAACAATAGGTTGAGAAACCTGTTGTTGCTCTGCACTGGGACCACTAGCATTTGGTTGAGAAACCTGTTGTTACTCTGTAGTGGGACCACCAGCTGCTGGATGAGAGACCTTTTGTGCCTCAGGATTGGGCGCATCAGTAGGTGCAGAAGTCATTATCTGCAGAAGTGTTTTAATATTTAATTTAGATTACATAAAAACGGAAGCGAATAGATAATAACATAACGTAACACAATGTATGTAACAATAAACTAATAACCTGATTATTGTACTCTCTTTTTTTTCTTTAAAGGATGAAGTGATTTGACTCCTCTATCGACTATGTAAATTCCTTCATTGTGGTATCCTCTGACATACAAAACGCCGTCTACATTTGGACCACTGCAAAATGATTGTGAAGTCCCTATAAAAGGGTCAACCTCCGTTGAACTTTCATCTGACCCTTCAGTTGATTTGGTCGATAACAGAACAATTGACCAAATTCGGTTTGCGGGGTCTGGAACATAAAATATTTTTACTACCTATGATTCCATTATAAATGGTTCATCTTTCTCCCCTTCCTTACTAAAATCAACTTTCACGAATCCTAATTCATCTATTTTAACAGCAGTCATGTTATCAACCCACATGCATTTAAAAATAGGCACTTTGAATTTCATATAATCCAACTCCCATATTCGTTTGATGATGCCAAAGTATGACATATTCACATAAATTGGATTTTTGTACTTAGCACTGGAAACATGCATCGCCTCAACCACAAGTGTAACCCCACTATTCTGCATGGTACTGTCTTCATCATGTTCATTAGTATAGAATGTATAATCGTTAACTGCATAAGCATTGTAAGATAATACGTACACACTTGCTCCTCCGGCCAGCCATCGAAGTCGTTCTGAAATTGACTGTGGATTTTCATCTAATTTCTTAAAAATATGGTCTCGAAACCATCCTATAAACTGTCGATTATGTGTATCTGATATCCATTTTTCAGCCCTAGAAGGATTCAAATGCCTAAGAATTTCTTTGTGGGTTTGAACATATGGGTCAACGTCGAAACTGTTATGAAAAACGTAAAGGTGGGCCTGCTACCGATCTGTAATATTGATTATGACAACCTCTCTTCCAGAAATTCCTTCACCCTCAACCCACTCAGTGTGACGAGATTTCAGTAGGCCAACGATTTCCACACCAGACAGGTATTTAGTACAAAATTCAACAGCTTCCTCAACAATATATTGCTCCGCAATACAACCCTCTGGATGACTTCGGTTTTTGACATACCCTTTCAAAATCTTCATATATCATTCATTGGGGTACATCCATCTATAATGTATAGGACCACATAGTCGAATCTCTCTCACCAAATGAACCATCAAATGAACCATCATATCGAAAAATGTCTGTGGGAAGAACATTTCCAATTCACATAATATGACGGCAATTTCTCTTTCCATAGTTGGCAATTTCGCCGGGTCTATAACTTTGATGCATATAGCTTTGAAGAAGAAATAGAGCTTCGTTAATGTATGGCGGACATTCTTGGGCAAAATGCAACGTAAAGCTATAGGAATTAGATCTTTCATCAAAACATGGCAGTCATGTGATTTCAGACCCTTTAATTTTAAATCTCCCATTGACACGATGTTCTTGATATTTGATGAATACCCCTTTGGAACCATTACGTCATTCAAGAAGTTTCAAAACTGATATCTCTCCTGCCTGGAAAGAGTGTAAGTAGTAGGAGGAAGAAATGTTCGTTTTTCACCCTTCACTGGTGCCAACTCTTCTCATATTCCCATCTCAACCATGTCCAATCTAGCATTAATTTCATCCTTTTTTTGTCAGGTGCATTTAGAAATGTGCTGATGACACTATCACATACATTTTTTTCAACATGCATAACATCATGAAATTTTTTGACATACAGACAATTCTTGTATGGTAATTCAAAAAAAACTGATCTCTTTTTCCAACCAGTTTTCGTAAGGTTTTTCGAAAATGGTTTACCAAAAGTAGTGTCCAAATATTTCACTTTCTCAAACAATTGATCACCTGTTAGTGGAGATGGTGTTGTAAGTTCCTCTGAACTTCCGTCAAATGATGTCATCCATGATCGGTACTTATGTCGTCGGGGTAGAAATCTGCGATGTCCTAGAAACACGGTTTTCGATGAATGTTTCAACCTAATTGATTGTGTACCTTGTTCGCAAATGGGACACCCTTGAGTTCCTTTAATGCTATATCCTCACAAATTTCCATAAGCAGAAAATTCATTTATCGTCCCATACAACATGTCTTTCAAAGTGAACTATTCATTTTTGTAAGCATCATACATCGTAACACCTGAATCCCATAATATTTTCAAATCCTCGATCAATGGGGACAAATAAACATCAATATCATTACCCGGTTGTTTTGGTCATGATATAAGCATAGATAACATGATGTATTTTCATTTCATGCATAACCACGGTGGTAAATTATAATTTACCAACATAACCGGCCATGTATTGTGACTGCTGCTTTGAAAACCAAAAGGATTCACCCCATCTGTAGATAATGCCAGATGAAGGTTTCTCAGCTCGTTCCCAAATTCAGGATACTCGTGATTAAATCTCTTCCACTGAGGAGAGTCTGCAGGGTGACGTAGTTTCCCATCTTTAATTCTTGTATCTGCATGCCATGTCAATTGTCTTGCAGTCTCCTCACTTCCATATAGGTGTCTAAACCTAGGAATGATTGGAAAGTACCATACAACTTTCATAGGACCAGAATCATCTTTCTTGTATCGAGAAGCACCACACTTTGGGAATTCTTTAAGTGATTTGTGGTCCTTGCGAAACAATATACAGTCATTCGGGCAAGCATGTATTCTTTCAGAGATCATACCCATCGATCGTAGCATTCGTTTGGCATCATATGTTCATCTTGGGAGTTCATTATCTTCTGGGAGCATGTCATTCAGGAGAGCAAGTAGTTCCGTAAAACTGGCGTCACTCCACCCGTTGTCTGCTTTCAAATTATACAGCTTCAATACTGCTAACAATGCTGTATATTTAGTGCAACCAGCATACAATGACGTTTTTTCACAACTCTTTAACTTCTCAAACAATTTTGGGCAATCAAGAAGTTCATCTTCAACTGTCCTTGTCATTTCCTCAATACTATCTTCATCATCGTCCACATCTGTAATCACACCCTCCATACGATCGTCTTCACTGTTCACGCTTCTAATCATATCAGATGATCTATAAAATGTCGTGTTATCTGAGTCACTACCTACATTGGTTTTTTCCCGGTGTTTATTCCAACATGTATAACTTCGATCTATTCCATGACAGATCAGGTGTTCTTCCAACTCCTCTGGACTAATTTGTCTTGAATAACAACAGCGTAAACACGAAAAAGGGATTTGTGAAGGGTCACATGCATGATCTTCTGCAAACTTGATAAACTCTTTCACGCCATCTTCATACTCTTTTGTCAACCGATTGGAATTCATCCATTCTTTATTCATATTCATCGTCTTTATGGGTTTGATCTTGAGAACTTGCCTAATATTATGTTTTAATTAATCAGGTAGCATTGTTTGGGTTTTATAAAAACAAATCATAGTACAAATGCCTTTAAACACATGTGAAATCCATATACATGGTGTGTCCAGTAGGGTGAACATCGTGTATGTATAATATACCTGATTTAATCTGACATATATCAAATTTATTCCAAGTTAGTCTTACAAAGACTGAATGATGCCTTGTAAAATACATGACATGTGAATAAGAGGAAACCAATGAGTAACAGGAGAAAACAGTAATAAATATGATGCTATCTCAATGTACTCAAAGTGATGATAAGATGTTGGTCAAGATCAACTATGGGTTGGGAGTAAACTAATATTTAATTGAAAAAAACTACTAAAAACTGATCCAGAAAAGGATGAAATATCCTATTCATCAAGTCCCTTAATACAACCAATGCATTAGTTAAACCAAAAATCATCGCTAAAAAATCATACTGGCCATAACTACTCCTAAAAGCAGTCCATGGTAGGTCCATCGATGTCCAACTCATCTAATGGTATCCTAATGTCAAATCTATCTTGGAGAAGATCATAGAACCTCATAGATGATCAATGTGACTATCAATGCATGGATGAGGATACATATTCATGACTCTCATCAGGTTCAATCTCCAATAGTCCAACAAAATAATAAATACCAATCAACCATCTATTTTAGAGAACTATAAAACCCCATGGTAAAGTACTCTTCCATATGAAACCATTATATTCTATATCATCAAATTGTAATTCAAACAACTGATGCTCTTTTGGTGTTATTTTATAAATTTTGATAGAAACTGAATTTTCTCCCAAAACTAACTAGATTATAAAGTTTATCTCTTTATTAAGAAGTAAATTTTATACCTCATCAGTGAAAACATCATAAAAATGTACTACCATTGGGGAAAAAGAATCCTACAGCATTCTAGAAACATCTACAATATGCCTGACTATTTGAGCCATTAGGGTACAATAAATATATAATTATAACATGCTATTTAAAATGAAATGTGGAAACAGGAAATCATACGGACTCCTGATAAACCCGTAATACAAAACATATCACCTAGTATGTCTGTCACATATACAAATAAATAAATTAGAAAAAAACATACTACAAATCATAAAGGTACCATTAAATACTTACATAGGTCAACATGTTTTAGAAATTGTTTATCTTCATCCGTGCCTTGTACTTGCACCCATGAATTTGAAGGTGAGTATGCGTACACGATAGTTGACCTTCTTAGAGAAGAGTTTCTGGAAGAGTATAAGAGACATGAAGCAATGAAGATCTTGTTATTCATTGTGGCAATCGTCTTGTACAACGTGGCCTAAGTTACAATACCTGCAAGTTGTAACTTCGGCCGTGTTGCACAAGCCGATTGCCACATTGTTTGTAGCAACCACATTTTCTCTAACACTCTAATGATCTTCATTGCATCATGTCTCTTATATGCTTCCAGAAACTCTTCTCTAAGAAGTTCAACTATCGTGTACGCATACTCACCTTCAAATTCATGGGTGCAAGTACAAGGCACGGATGAAGATAAAAAATTTCTAAAACAAGTTAACCAATGTAAGTATTTAATGGTACCTTTATGCTTTGTAGCATGTTTTTTTTCTAATTTATTTATTCGTATATGTGACAGACATACTAGGTGATATGTTTTGTATTATGGGTTCATCTTTGTCTAATCATATAACTATGAGATTATGTTATGTGATGAAAATTAATATGTATCCATCATCATTCCCATTGGGATAATCTTTGGGAATTCATATAACCATAAGATTAAAAACTATTTCCTTTGTATCTCATACATAAATATTCAACTCGAAGGGGTACCGCCCATGGTAACTCAAAATAAAAAAAATGAAAACAAGGGTTGGTTATCCACAGAAGTCATCACACATAACCTTGATAGACCTCTCACACATGTGAACCATCATAACTAAACAATTACCATATACTTCATCTTAGAGTCAAGATATCCCTATGGAACCTATAGGGTATCCAATTCCACATCATTCACAAACAACCCACTTGTGTTGCTAAATATCAATAACATCTCTTATTTCAACACTCATCACTAATTATGAATCACATCCCTAGACATAATCATAATCACATTAAGACCACACTATCTATTATGGAAATCCTTACTGGAATTAGGGTCAAGATATGGTATTATTCCTATCTCACATCTATATTCACGATTTGGTCCTCACACACACAATATATAAATAATATACCAAGGGAATAACATCCATGGAATTCACCTCCCACCTTGAGAGCACGAGGAGTAGGAGGACGAGGTGGCGGCGGTCGTGGCGGCGAGGGTGGAGGCAGCGGTGGCGGCCGAGGCGGAGGCGGCGGTGGCGGCAGAGGCGGCGGCGGTCACGCGCGACAACGAGGGTGGAGGCGGCAGAGGTAGAGGCGGTCGCGGTAGCGGGAGCGGGGGCAGAGGCGGCGGCTGCGGCGGAGAAGGAGGAGGACGAGGAGGACGAAGATGAGGAAGGAGGAGGAAGGAGGAGGACGAGGAGGACGAGGTCGCGCGGCGAGGGGCCTGGTTCAGCTTCCGCGAGAGCTTGACCACGTGCAAGCGAGGATGGCCTCTTAGGGTTATTAAATAAAAACTGACAGAACCATTATCAGTGCTCGTTAAAAGCGCTGATAAAGGTATGTTTTATCAGCGCTAAAAAACGCGCTGATAAATGTTACCTTTTATCAGTGCTAAAAAAATCACTGATAAAGGGGTACCCTTTATCAGTTCTTATTTTAGCGCTGATAAATGTGAAATTTATCAGTGCTTTTATATAGCGCTGATAAAGGCAAACCCCGTTATCAACGCTTTCTGTTTAGCGCTGATAAAGGGCAGCGCTGCCCTTACCCTGTTTTGTAGTAGTGTCAAGTGGGTTGATAATAGAAGTACTATTAAAATAGAAGAGGTGGGATTTTTAAAAGTTGATTTTAGTAAGGAAGGTTACAAAGGTGAACTATTTATAATAGGTAGTACAAGTATTTTATGTTTCAGACCCCACAAACTAAAACATGGTCAATTTTTCTATTATCAACCAAAAACATTGAAGAGTTGGATGAAAAATCAACGAAATATGACCCTTTTATTGGGATGTCGTAATCATTTCATAGTGGTCCTAGTGTAGATGGAATTTTTTATGTTAGAGGAGACTAGAATGAAGGGATTTGGATAGTCGATAGAGGGGTTAAAACCCTTCAACCTTTAAAAAAAGAGAGTTCAATAATCAGGATGTATTTTTTTCTAATATACATCATGTTACTTTATGTTAATATTTATTCACTGTCACTTTTATGTTATATAAATTAAATATTAAACCACTTTTGTATATAATGACTTCTACACAAGATGATGGCCCCAATCCCTAGGCACAATAGGTTTCTTAACCTGCTGCTGCTCATAGTGCAGACGAACAAAAGGTTTCTCAACCTGTTGTCTTATGTTAATATATGTTCACTGCTTCTTTTATGTTATCTAAATTAAATGTTAAACCACTTTTTCAGTGTCACAACCTGTCCCTTAGGGGCCATGTTGTGACTACCCCAAGATCGTCATCCATAGGCCAGGGGTTGGAAACTAGCACCGAAAAGGCATATCCCTAAAATGGGGAGGCATTGTTTTTAAACATGCAAACACACAGACCAAGTACACAACAAGAAAAAACTATGTGGTAAAACTGCTGAAAGTAAATGTGTGAACTGAAGAAGAATGGTCCAGAATAAAAACCCAACTAAAAGAAAATACAGAAAAAAGGTAAAACATCTCTTGAGGTCGTCCACCAAGGATCCTACCTAAAGGGTATGTTCAGCTCATCTATGCACTCTCCACGTCAATCGGTCACCTCCGGGTACCGTCTAATCTTGGCTCCCTGACCTCAGTCAAATCTGTTCTTCATCTGCACAAGACACAACAAGGTGCGGGTTAAGCCCGTGTAGGGGTTATTATAACAATAACCAGTAGGGACCCCAAGACCCCCAAAGGTCTCCCAAAATTCCACAAAGGAAAAACCACAAAGTATGATCCTAATCACAAAGAACAAGTAAAAGACTCAACTCAAATCAAGTATACAACTTAAAGAACATGAATAAAGATGATTAGTCATAAATCTAGATCATCTTATTCTATTGAGAGGATTTTTCTGCTAGACCTCACAAGGTCACTAGGTGCTGACCTATAGAGGATTCTTAGGTGTTAACCCATATAGGATCTCTAGGTGCTGACCCACGGAGGATCGCTAAGTGCTGACCCACGGAGGATTGCTAAGTGCTGACCACAGTGGGTCACTAGGTGTTAACCTACAGAGGATAGCTAACTTCTGACCCATAGAGGATTTATAAGTGCTAACCCATAGAGGATCACTAACTACGGACCTATAGAGGGTCGTTAGGTGCTTCATCATATCACATCTAGCCACTGGATTCCCACACTTAGCATGCTTGATTCCGGGAGGATCCGTTCCTCAAGCCATCAGTTGTACCTCAACCTCCACGAAGTCCCATGAAGAAGTAACCTAAAAACCCATCATGTCATAAGGGTTCCAACGCAATAGACTACACATCAATTAGATGCTCGGTCTGTAAGTTATAGGCATTTTAGTACCAAGGGCCTGGTTGGATTCGGGTTCGATCCAACCCGATCCTACTCTAACTTTCTCCAAAATCCCAGTGGAGTATCTAAAAAGGATCGCCTCAACATAAGGATTATATTTCCACATATGTTTCGTCAAACAGATGTCCATTTTAGAAGATATGGCCCTTTAAGTGAAACTTAGTCAAAAAGAGTCTGGGTCTGGCCTAACCCTGCTCGCTGGGCCTGACCCAAACTGGTTGGGCCCGGCCCGGTCCTGGTGACTAGGCTACGGGCTCAGCCCGCTCGTCCACGGGACTGGCCCGACCCACCCAGCTAGGCACGGCCCGCCGGGCCGCGGAACCAGCCCAACCCACTGGTTGGGCGCGGTCCACCTCCCTGAATGGATGAGTCTGTTCAGGCTCCTCAAACAGCGGCACCAGGTTGGCGCTGCTCCACCTGACCGGTCTGCGTGGACCAGTCAACAAGCGGGACCTGTAGGTGTGGATCCGCCCTTCACCATGGCTCGAAGCCGCGGCGCCTCCTCTACGGCGAGCCACCCACCTTCAATGCGTCTAGCAAAGGTTGTCCACCCCTGTCTGCCACGGCACCTTCAGGCACCGTCGTCCCCTCACGGCCGGCGAGAGCCGGTCGCTGTTGTCGCGCTGATGGTGCTTCTACGAGCCACAAGTGAAGATCAAGTGGTCCAATTTTCTTCCTGTATGCGCGTACGGGCCTCTCAGGACACCGCCTACACTGCGTGGCCCTCGGTTCTGCTTTGCCGTTGTATTTCATTGTTCCCACAAAGAACGCATCAAACTGAGATCAGCGGAGGGTTCAGGCCTTGTTAGGTTTGGACCACGCCCTCCGCGTTAGCATTATAACATGGGAAGGAATTAAATAATCAACAAACTCTTAGTTTAACAACAAAACCCCTACCTTCAACTCATTGGAAGATGTTGCAGATGAAGAAGAAGGGTCCGCGTTCGAAGGTGTTCATCGTCATTCTTAGATCTCTGGATCGAATCCTCAATGGTGTCGTCGAATATCCTTACTTTATTGGAGGAAGGCGTCACCAGCACTTCGTCAAGAGTCCTCCCATGGGTTCTCAAAACCCACACCAATTATTTGATTAAATAAAAGGAAATATAACCTCCCACGTTGGTTCATTAATATGATTCATTAATGAATCTTGATTAATGAACCTATTAAACTACAAGCGGTGTGGTTGCACAATGAGAGGTTCAAGTTATTTAAAAGACCCTCAATTAAAGCCCGATATTACATTATGGTCCCACCATCCACTGCTCAACTGTTGTAGAAAGAATAAAATAACTTATTTAGTTATTTTATTATTTTTCCAAAAAGTCCAAAAAAATTAATTTTTTTGTTCAACTCTTGTTGGTCGAAGTTAAGCTTCGCCTAAGTGGATCCCAACACTGTGAATTCAATGGTTCCCTCGGATTTTTAATCCAAGAACCAGTTCAAAAGATATAAATCCTCACTTGCACGTTTACTGAACATACCTTAAAAAGGTTCAAAATTCTGTTTCGGGCTCTCTGGGCCTCGGAATCACATGCCATCAATTTTTTCTGACTCAAAATAATTCAATATAATTAAAAATAATAATATGGAATTTCCAGGTCTTTACATTATCCCCACCTTAGAGATTTATGTCCTCAAAAGCCACAATAGAAGCTAAGAAAACAAATGGGGGTACTGAGCACGAATCTCAGCCTCTCACTCTCATGTGCTCTCCTAGAGGTTCTCGTGCTGCCACCAAACTCGCACCAGAGGGATCAACCATCCAAAAAGTACCCGCTCCTATCGATCCTTTATCTCCACTAGGAACTCTGTGAAATTCACCCCATTTTTAATGTCTAGCTCGCCCCAGTCGATAACGTGTGATGGATCATAAACGTACCTCCTCAGCTACGACATAAGGAAAACATTATACACCCAGTGAATCTATGGGGGAAGATCTAGGCAGTACACCACCTCTCCTACTCTGCTGAGAATCTGGAAAGGTTCGATAAACCTTAGAGATAACTTTCCACCCTACACAAATCTCTACAATCCTCGTTGGGGTGAGACCCGTAGGAAGACATAGTCTCCCTCCTCAAACTCTAAGGGTCTCTATCTCCTATTGGCATAAGACTTATGCCTTCTATGTGTAGTCTTCATCCTCTCCTGTATGATCTGCACCTTGTCAGTGGTATCATGTACCAACTCTGGACCCATAAGTGCTAACTCCCTTGGGTTTTTCCAGTATAGAGGTGATCTTCACAGTTGCTCGTACAAGGCCTCAAACGGTGTCATGCCGATGGTGGAGTGATAACTATTGTTGTATGCAAACTCCACCAGTGGCTGGTGGTCCTCCCCAATGTGGCCAAAATCGAGGACGCAAGCGTGAAGCATGTACTCAAGTGTCTGTATGGTCCGCTCTGTTTGACCATCTGTCTGAGGGTGAAAGACGGTGCTCAAGCATAGCTGAGTCCTGAACGCCTCCTACAATCCCTTCCACAACCGAGATATAAAATGAACATCATGATCTGAAATGATCGCTGATGGAACCCCTTGAATCCATACAATCTTCTGTACATAGAGGCATCTCAATCCCTCTACTGATCTCTGCTCTCATATGGGTAGGAATTGGGACGACTTGGTGAGTCAGTCAACAATCACCCAGATGGAATCATGGACTGTGGATGTATGTGGTAGTCCTATTACAAAGTCCATAGAGATACCATCCCAATTCCATTCTGATACCTCTAGTGGTTTTTCTAAGCCTACTAGAACCTGATGCTCGGTCTTCACTTGCTGACGAGTGAGGCATCGTGAAATGAACTCTGTCACTGCTTTCTTCATCCCTAGACACTAGTACGGATGCTAGAGGTCTTGGTTCATCTTTACCACACTAGTATATACCGCTAAAGGGGATGTGTGGAACTCCCTTAACACCTCCTATCATAGCATCATTGGTACTACGGTGTGTCCTTTGAAAACGATGATGTGCTCTCCACATTTAGAAAATCCTTCAAGAGCCCATCCTGAGGATATCTAAGCACGTCGGGCCTCACAGTCAACGTCCCCAAGTTGTACCTCCCTGAATCGCAAAAGGAGTGGGGGTGACTATCATAGACTGGAGTTAAGCTGCTCCATCGCTATCCAAGAAGGATATCTACAACGTGGCGAGCTGCTCTGTCACCTCACTCAGCAGCTGTAAACCAGACCTTCTGCTGAGTGTGTCTGCTACAACGTTCTCCTTCCCAAGAGTATAGACTATCTCAAATTCATAGTCCTGGAGGAACTCCAGTCATCGTTGTTGTCTCAGGTTCATGTATTTCTGTGAGAAGATATACCTGATACTCTTATGATTGGAGTAGATGGTAAATCGTTCACCCATCAAGTAGTGTTGCCACATCTTTAAGGAAAATACCACTACTGCTAACTCTAGGTCATGTGTAGCGTAGTTCTTCTCGTGTTTCATCAGCTACCATGAGCCATAGGCGATCACTAATTTCTCCTGCATCTGGACACATCCAAGTCTGGTCCCTGATGTGTTGTAGTAGACTACATATCCAACTCCCTCTTCTGGTAGCCTCGGTATGGGGGAACTCATCAGTCACCACCTCAGCTCCTGTAAAATCTGTTGGTATCTCTCTTTCCACAAGAAAGGTTGTATCTTCTTTTTCAAAGATGACAAGGGTGCTGCTACTCTGGAAAAGTCAGGTATGAATCTCTAGTAGTACCCAACCAACCCTAGGAAACTCCACACCTTGGTCACACTCCTGGGTGGATCCTAAGAAAGCACTTCCTCTATATTTTCTAGATCCACTGCAACTCCAGCCTCCGAGATAATGTGTCTCATAAAGTGGAACTCCCGTATCCAGAACTGGAACTTCGAGAGATTTCCATAAATTTGTTGCTCTCATAGTGTATTCAGAACTATCTATAGATGCGTAGCATACTCCTCCTCTGACACTGACTATACCAAGATGTCATCAATGAAAACCACCATGAAGCGATCGATGTAAGGCTGGAAGATCCTGTTCATGAGCCCCATGAACAATGTCAGAGTGTTGTTCATGTCGAAAGGCATCACCATGAACTCGTAGTGGCCATACCATCATCTAAAGGATATCTTCGGTACGTCCTCATCCCGTACCCTGAGCTAATCATAGCCTGATATGAGGTCTATCTTTGAAAATCATTGTGCTCCCTTTAGTTGGTTGAAGAGATCATCAATCCTCAGTAGAGGATACTTGTTCTTCATGGTCACCTAATTCAGGCGTCGATAGTCTACGAAAAGCCTCAAACTTCCATCTGCCTTCTTGGCGAACAAAATTGAGGATGCCCATGGAGAGACAATGGGTCTTACGAACCCCTTTCTCTGAAATTCCTCCAATTGTACCCTCAACTCACGAAGCTCTATGGGATCCATCCAATATGTTGGTGTAGATATCAGTGTCATTATGGGGTATAGTTCGATGTAAAAGTCTACCTATCTATGAGGAGAAAGTCTCAGAACATCATCAGGAAAGACATCAGTATACTGATCCACCAAAACAGGATAGCTTAGACTCCTTTTGTCCACTACACCGAGGGTGAGGCTAGCCAACTGATGAGTGATTGGATGCATCCTCCTCCGAGAAAGTCCATCCTGTACTGCAAAGGTTCTCTTCTCACTGGTGAAGGAAAACCTAGCTCATCCTCACAGACACACCACACTTTGCACCTAAAACAGTCGATATGATCATGGACTGTGGATAGCCATTCCATACCCAAGATGACGTCGTAAGGCCTCGACGTTTCTACTAGGAGATCCTAGTCAAAGATCTTGCCTCCTATAGTGAGCTCACACTGCCTGCACCAGGGAATAATCATTGAATCATCTCCCGTAGGAATCTCTAATCGTAAGGATCGAGTCAATGGTTCCATCAAAATCTATGAGCTCTAACGAGAGTCATGGAAATGAAAGAGTGACTGGAACCTGTGTCTATAAGAACTACAAATAGAGTAAAGTAGACACATATCATTACTCAAATAATCATTGGAGCGATGTGGTCATAGGCCTCAGTTTTCTGTATTTGATCTCGTCCCTGTCCACCTGCTCTCTATGGTTGGGGTGGACCACCTGGGGGTGGTGGCGGTAGAACCTCAAATCATCACCCACCGCCTGCTGCATGGACTGCTCCTCTGCCACGTCTGCCACCCTACGGACCTCCTCACTTGAACCTTTGTCACTGACTCAGCGGTCCCTCGACCTTCTTCTGATCGTCCACATGGGGAGTAGGATAGTCAAGAGCCATGTGCCTCTATCCTCTACAAGAGTAACAGACTATAGTCCTCAAATGACCTCCTTTGCCTCACGAGCTCCACACCTACAACCCTGCGTCCTGGGTTCATCCTCCAAAAGGTCTGCCCTATTTGGGCCTCTGCATCATCTTCCTACTTCGTGCTATAGATGACTCGGCTGCATGTCATCTGGTGGTAACTCTCGCTGTCGATGCCTGCTCAGAAAGGAAGCTCTCCACCAATAGTGCTTGCTCTAGCACTCCAGCCTGTGTTGAGATGTTGAGTGATATCATCGACACTCTGATCTCCCTTCAGAGACCCTGATCAAAGGTATGGGCCTTGAATAATGGGTCTCATACCATGTTGGTGAAGTAGCGAGAGAGGTTAGTGAATCTCACTGAGTACTGGGCCACTATCAGGTTACCCTGCTGTAAGTGAATTAGCTCCTAAATACGCACTGAGCGTAAAGTCACTGGTATGAACTCTGCCCTGAAGAGGCTATTGAAGTCCAACCAAGTGAGGGTCTCCTCATAGTGTGTTTGGAGCATCAGGCTCCACCATCTCCCTATTGTTCCCTGGAAGAGGCTAGCAGCAAGGATCGCCATCTGGTCTGCTGGTGTCCTAACTAGGTGAAAAACTCTAGCCACTACCTCCATCCACTCTCCATCCGCCTTTGAATCCATCTCACCTCAAAACCTCAAAGGCCTCTACTGCTGGAACTCGTGCAGTGTGCTAAGTCGGCATGCACCGTCCACTGGTGGGGCTGGGGAAAATTGTTGCCCTACGGGTGGTGGTGCTACTAGTACACCACCCAGAGGTGATATCACTGTAAGAGGGCCATGCACCAATGCCTCATCACTCGGTGGGCCATCATCATGATCTCTCACTAGAAAATCGATTGGCTGTCTACGTGAAGACATCCTGTAAAGAAACAGATGCACCACATTCAATAAGCTATACCTGGTGAGCTGAATAAAAAGGATCAAAAATAAAACAACATTTTTAAAACACACGAAAACAGTGTTTTCATGTACTGAGTCGGAAATCAAAATTCAGGGTCTTGCTGTATGGATACGTCAGCCATCGTACCAACACTGGACTCCTTGAACTGAAACCTGAACTCAAGACACTTAACATTATTGCTCCATTGAAAACATATACTCTTAGTTCTTTTGGTAGAACCGATGGTCCTCTAATACCACTTTGTCACAGCCCATTCCTCAGGGTCCTTTTCATGACTACCCCAATCCCGCCTTCCATAGGTCAGGGGTTGGCGACTAGCACCAGAAAGGCAAATCCCTAAAATGGTAAGGTATTTCCTTTAAACTTGCAAACACACAGACCAGATACACAATAAGAACAAACCATGTAGTAAAACTGTAGAAAGTAAATGTGTGAACTGAAGCAGAATGGGCCAGAATACAAACTCAACTAAAAGAAAACACGACAAAAAGGGAAAACAACTCCTAAATTTGTCTACCAAGGATCCTACCTGAAGGGTAGGTATATCTTGTCTATGCAGCTCTCCACATCAACTGGTCACCTTTGTGCATTGTCTAGTCCTAGCTCTCTAACCACGATCAAAGTTGTTTTTCATATGCACAAGACACAACAAGGTGTGGGCAATGCCCATGTAGGAGTGAGTACAACAATACCCAGTAGGGACCCCAAGACCCCTGAAGGTCTCCCAGAATTCCACAAAGGAAAAACCACAAATCATGATCCCAATCACAAATCACAAGTAAAAGACTCGTTTCAAACCAAGTATACAACCTAAAGAACATGAATAAAGATGATTAATCATAAATCTAGATCATCTTATTCTGTCGAGAGGAATTTTCTGCTAGACTGCACAAGGTCTCTAGGTGATGACCCATAGAATATCGCTAGGTGTTGACCCACGGAGGATTGCTACATGTTGACCTACAGAGGATCGCTAAGTGCTGACCCACAGAGGGTCGCTAGGTGCTGAACCACGGAGGATCGCTACGTGTTGACCTACGGAGGATCGCTAAGTGCGGACCCACAGAGGGTCGCTAGGTTCTGACCCACAGAGGATCGTTAACTGATGACCCACAGAGGATCGCTAACTGCTGACCCATAGAGGATCTCTATGTGCTTTATCATGTCACTGCCAGCCACTGGATTCTCACACTTAGCACACTTGATTCCGGGAGGATCCACTCATCAAGTCATCGGTCATACCTCAACTGCCACTAAGTCCCACAAATAAGTAACCTGAAGAACCATCATATAATAAGGGTTCTAACACAATAGACGGCGCATTAATCGGATGCTCGGTCTGTAGGTTATAGGCATTTTAGTACCGAAGTCCTGGTTGGATTCGGGTTCGATCCAACCTAGTCGTACTCAAACTTTCTCCAAAACCCAAGTGGAGTATCTCAAAAGGATCGCCTTTTCCTAAGGATTTCAGTGTTGCATACGGTTCGTCAAACAAACATCTGATTTAGAAGATATGGCCCTTTAAGCGAAACTAGGTCAAAAAGGGTCTGGGTGTAACATCCCAGGTAAATAAAGAATAATACATTTTCATATTTATTAATATTTATGAATTAAATATTAATTTTACTTTAAAGGGGTTTCTATGTTCGATAGCGTACCCGATACGCAACAAAGAGTTTCTTTGAAATCTTACGTTGCACACTAGTAATATAATAATATTATTTTAAATGGTAGTTAACACGTAGTTGTTGTATTGGAGGGAATGAATAGAAATAACTAAAATATGATTATATATGTTTTTTAAATGTTTTTACATTTATCCAATAAAGGATAAAGGCTTAAAATAAGAAAATAATTCAATTTTAGGCATAGATACTCTAATATTCACTAAAAGGTTGATTTATCACCTTTTGATGGTGAAACCTCCTTAAAAATAGTTTTGGTCACTCTTATACATTCTATTGGACCAAATGAAATCCTTCTATATAATCGGGACATCAAAATTTACTTTGTGTAAATTTTTGGTATTTTTCCGATAAAGTTCATTTTTTAATGAATAGTGAAAAATGTTGTATTTTAATTCAAAACCTCTTTTTTAATATAATTTATTTATATGATCAGATTATCTTTTTAATTGGTTTTAAAGTGAAATTAGAATATATATATTTACCATTTAATCCAATGGTGGTCATTGGAATTAATTTCACTTTGAAATTGGACTTAAACTAGTGTCAATCTTTTGATATATATTGTTTCATAAAAACACGCTATTTGTTTTGACAGCGGGAATTAATTATTAAATTAATTAATGCAAATTATAAGTTTTGAATTTTTTAAAATAGACATCATTTTTGAATTCAGAATATCAAATATAGCTTAGGGTGAATTTTTGGTATTTTTCTGAAAAACTTCAATTTTTGATGAATAGTGAAACCACTAAGTGGTAGTTAAAAACTGATTTTTTGTTTAAATTAAACTTTGCCACTTTTGTGAATTGAATTTCAAAAATCTGACATACATGGTAGTCATTAGGATGTAAAATGTGGTTCAATTGGATTAAAATAATTTTTTGGTGAATAGTAACTTTTAAGTTTTATTAATCGCGATTAGAGGTAATTAGTGTAATTTAAGGTAAAAATAATGTTTTAATAATATGAAATGACCTTGACACATGTCCTACCCTTATTGTATGTTTCATGGCCAACCAGGACAATCCAAGGGTCAACTTGGGGACCCCATAGATCTACTTGGGTAAGAAAATGACATTAATAACTTTTTATTTAAAGTTAAAATAAAAATGTCACAAACATGTATTGTTTTACTAAAACAAATTTTACATGGGGTTATACAAGTCATATTTTTTACTACAAATATTCATTATAAATATAAAAATATTTCCTACTTCATGATATTTTTTTTATAATTTTTAGACATTAAATAAATTAAATTATTTATAACACCATGATGACGCAGCGATTACCTCATTATTTGACGATTTAAATAAAATGAAAAGATAATGTAAAATATAAGACCTACACTTGTCAAAAACCTATTGTATGGGTGGATTTCGAACTCTTATCACCTTATCCTCGAAATATATAATTTTGGGACCTTTAAAATCTGAAAAACATTTTATAATAAGGTAACATTTTATAACTTTCCAAGAGTGCCCCTCCTCTCCTCTTATAAAAGGCCCTCACCTCTACCACCTTACCCACACCTATCAAGCCTTTGGATCAGCCAATATCTGCTCATTTTATCTTTCCACATCCCTCTCCTCATCCTTGAAGCCTTTCCTTAAGCATAAAGCTCTTCAAGAAACCCCTTTTGTTCCAACTAAGAGGGGTTACCCGATTTAAAGGTAATGACTTCACTTGTGTTCTTTTGTTTTATTTTGCTTCTCCATCCCCATAAACTTTTTTTATTCCTTCATTTTGTAAAAAAACCAGTATCTTAAATATACTATGATTTTTTTATGAGAATTATTTTATTTACACTTACACACACCTCCGTCTAATGGTTAAAGAACATATTGTTTCTATGGTTGGCGAATTTCTGCCTCACGAAACGATGATTGTTCTATCTTCTTTTAACACCTTTCATGGTGGCCATTAAGATGTCACTATTTTTTTGAAATTTTTTTCACATGACATAATGTGGAATAGGGTCAAGGATGGGATCAAGGAAAATTCATGTTGTCTTAAACATGGAACTAGACATGACTCTCTTTTTTTAAGAGTTTATGTTTTGTAAAAAAAGGAAACTTTGTAGAAGTGTCTACTGTGTAATCTTTTGAGATGTAATAGTTATGATCTAATTCTCTAAAAATCTAAACCTGAAAAGATCCTCAATGGGAATTATTCATTTAATTCAGTATTAATTAATGTTTAAGGTCGGGGCCTTATACTGGGTCCGGGGCCGGGTCCGACCCCGACCCGGTCCGCTGGGCTCGTCCCGAACTGGCTGGGCCCGTCCTGGTCCGTCTGGGCTCAGTCCGGGTCACTGGGTTGTGAGCTCGGCCTGCTGGCTGCGGGACTGGCCCGCCAGGTTGCGGAACCAGCCCAGCTCGCTGGCTGGGCGTGGTCCGCCTCCCCGAACGGACGAGTCCGTTCGGGCTCCTCAAACAGTGGCGCCAGGTTGGCACCGCTCCACCTGACCGGTCCGCATGGACCGGTCAATAAGCAGGACCTGAGGGCACGGGACCCGCGGGCATGGGACCCATGGGCACGGGTCCGCCCACTGCCACAGCTCGGAGCCACGGCACCTTCTATGCGGCACGCCGCCCCCCATCAACGCAGCCGGCAAAGTTCGGCCTCCCTTGTCTGTCGCAGCACCTTCAAGCATTGTCGTCCTCTCACGGTCGGTGGGAGTCGGCCGCTGCTGCCGGTCACCGGCGTCGCTGCGCCGACGGTGCTTCCGTGGGTCACCGGTGAAGCTCTGATAATCCAATTTTCTTCTCGTCTATGCCTACGGGCCTCCTGGGACGCCGCCTACACTGCGCAGCCCTCGATTTCACCCTACCATCATATTTCTCGGTCACCCACAAAGAACACATCAAACCAAGATCAGTAGAGGGTGAGGGTCTTGTTCGGTTCGGCCCGCGCCTTCTGCGTTAGCGTTATAAAATGGGAAGGAATTCAATAATCAACAAACTCTTAGTTTAACAACAAAACCCCTACCTTGAACTCATTGGAAGTCATTGTGGATGAGGAATAAGGGTCCGCGTTCGAAGGTGTTCGTCGGCGTTCATTGATCTCCGGATCGAATCCTCAATGTCATCATCGAATATTCGTTCTTCGTTAGAGGAAGACGTTGCCAGTACGGCGTCAAGAGTCCTCCCGTGGGTTCCCAAAACCCATGCCAACGATTTGATTAAATAAAAGGAAAGATAACCCTCCATGTTGGTTCATTAATATGATTCATTAATGAATCATAATTAATGAACCTATTAAACCACAAGAATTGTGGTTACACAATGAGTGGTTCAAGTTATTTAAAAGACCCTCAATTAAAGCTTGACATTACACTGCAGTCTCGCCATCCACCGTTCAACTGTTTCAAAAAGAATAAAATAATTTATTTAGCTATTTTATTATTTTTTTGAAAAGTCTAAAATAATTAACTTTTTCGTCTAACCCTTGCCGGTCGAAGTTAATCTTCACTTAAGCGAATCCTGGCATTGCAAATTCAACAGTGCCCTTAGATTTTTAATCCGAGCACCAGTTCAAAAGATAGAAATCTCCACTTGCATGTTTACAGAACGTACCTTAAAATAAGTTAAAAAATTATGTTTCGGACTCTCTGGACCTTGGAATCACGTGTCGTCAATTTTCATTGACTCGTAATAATTCCATATAATTAAAAAAATTGAAATTTTCGGGTCTTTATATGAAGATAATGACTTCTTCACGTGATGATGCTCTCAATCCTTAGGCACAACAGGTTTCTCAACCTGCTGGTACTCGTAGTGCAGACGAACAATAGGTTTTTCAACCTGTTGTTGCTTCCCGTGCAGAGGTACAACCACCATCTGCACATGCCGATGCTAGCCCTCTGAAGACGAAGAAACATATTGATGATGGTGGATCTGAGGAAATGAAAGGTGATGAAACACTGGCGGCACAGAAAAAAAGGAGTGTCGTAGTTTTAGGGTATAATAAAAAATCATTAAGACTAAAGAGAAAGGTGTCAAATACAAGATTGGATGGAATAAGCAGGGACAACATGTTAACCCCAACAAGACCATGTTCAGTAGTTACATTGGAATCGTCACATGGCAATGCGTGATGACTGATGTAACTTCATGACACCATGTTGTGGCTGAGATTAAGACACTGATGTGGGGAGATATTATGGTAACATTATGATATCATTTTTTTAATTTACTAAAAATTAAATAATGAAACATTAACTTACACTTCATCATCTCTTGCAAAGTGTATTTATAGTAGATGACTCATATAAAGACTATGTTTTAAGGGTTTCTAGAAGGATTTACAGGGGATTTCACACAATTTTAATGAAATATCATCTTAAAGATGCTGAAGGGAAAATAAAATTGCATCCACCTCTTATTTATGCACACCTAATAACCCAAGCATCGTGGGATACATTTACTAATTTTCGTGCGAAGCACTATTTTTAGGTACATTGTGTCGGGTAATACATAGTTTGACGGTACGTGTATTCATCACTTTGATTGGCAGTGTTTTATTTATGAAATAGCGATTGAGTGCTGAAAATAAACAACGGGCATCAAAACCAGCGTACCCCTACCGTAAAGCAAGGATAGGGTACACATCACTTGAAAAAAAATATGGTACGTATTTTAAATCTACCAAAATACTTTTTTGTGACATAAAACAACATAATAAATATGTTCTTTTGTTTATATGTAGCTTGAAGAGTCCAAATCCAAAGCCACTTTCATCCCACACCATGTGCTATAGAAGGAGGCACGTGTAACTAAAGATGGGAAACTAATAGATGAAAACACACAAAATTGTGGGAAACATGTGTAAGTATTACATAATAAAAATTTGTTTTGATTTAAATCTCTATTACATAACAATGATCACTCATTTTCCTATATTTTCTATCTGACATAGTCACAAGAATTAATAACACCCACACCAGATGCAGACATACTTTCGGTGGCCTTAAAGTAGCTAGAAAAGTATGGTCGTGTCAGAGGTGCGGGTTTTGGGGTGACACCCCGAACATATTTTTAGAAAAAAACAGAGGATCAAACTGAGTAAATGAAAAATTTGAAAGAAATATTAGTTATGTTTGAAGAAGAATTACAATACCAGAGAGAGTTGATAACAAGTTTGATGGGGGGGGCAAAGAGAAGAAACAACTCAAGAACAACCCGTGTGTGAAGATCCCGCCCCACCCCCCACTATTTTTGAGGTGATCAATTCCCCTCAAAAACAATTCTTAATTGAGGTAGTCAATTTTCTAATAATTGAATCTATGAAATGTGAATCAGATTGACACTAGACACTGATACCTTTCCTGTATTGATATTCTACATGGTTGAAAATGACTGTGATTTATATCTATCAACACCCACCCATCGCCTTGTAGCAAGGGCTACAGTGTTTAATATTCAGAATGGCATGCTACACAACAGACCACTTCCAACAGGTCATGTCTGAGTGTCAATTACTGTATCCCTAGATCTAAGCACCAAGCTACCTATTCCAATTGATGATGCAGATATTGATATGGTCGAACAAGCTCTGGGAACATTCATCGCATGGTCGTCACATCTTGTAAAAAACATGTACACAATGAGGTATTAATTTCCAATTTAATTTTCAAGCTAAACCTTAAACATTTAATTAAAAAAGGTCTGAACCAATGCATGTTATTACATACGGACAAAGGGAAGGGGGTGAAATGAAAGACTAGTTCAAAACCATCTCAATGATCAACCAACCGATCAAAATGATCTACCAGAACCACCTTAACCCCCCCCCCCATTCTATATCCACATTTATTATCATTGAAGGTTCGTGTGGATACAAAGTTGAAAGATAGTGGTACTCACATAATTGATTTTGAAGAAAATATGAACGGAGGGAAGATCCAGACTTCATTGGTGTTGAGAGTGAAACAGAAATTCTCGACTATGATTGGTTAGGCGGCTCGGTTGTAAATGTATACATGTGGTATGTTTTCATGATTTTATTTTCCAAAAGCTGATATATTGTGTTAATTATGACTAAATACATTTCATATTTTTTGTAGGAATATATATGAAAAAACAATTGAAGGGATTTCCCCATGAACATAAATTTTCACTCTTTAGTCCTCACATCACCTCTATAGAACAAAAAGACATAACTTCTAAGAAAGAGGGTGAAATAGTGGCAAGCCTTCTCAAATCATTTAATAGTAAAATTATGGATGAAAGACACTTCTTAATACCAATGATGCAGAGGTAAAACTCTAGAATTTAATCATATCAAATATATTTTAATTTCTTTCATTACTTATTCCTTTTTGTGTTTTTAGGCAGCATTGGATGCTCATTGCGGTCAATTTGGATACTCCAAAAATTTATTTTCTGGATTAAATGCATGGATATCCAACAAATCGACCACACGTGATGGCATTTGTCAATTTGTAATACACTACATCCAAAATTTTAGAACTAAACATCGAGTTATATAATTTATATTATCTTTTAATGAGGATTCTATTATGATAAGGCGGTGCATGAATATTGTCTACATCATGGAATGAGGCCAGGAGAAAAGGATAAGAAATCTGACAAGTACTATGACTGGATAAGTATCAGGGTATATATAATAAGATTTCACTATCCAAACACATATAAAAAAAGTACTTATTTTTTTCAATGTTTCTGCAGTGCCTGAAACAAACGAATGATAAAGACTATGGTTATTATGTTTGTAAATTTATGAAAGAGATCATATTCCATGAACAAACCAACATCCCTAAAGAGGTATTTTCGAAGATGATTTCTATTTCATTTAAAATACTTATTAATTCTTTGTGTATTTATATTTTTTAGTACTACCATGACTTTCAAAAACAGTCATATTCACAAGATGATATAGATATTCTTAGAAACGAATGGGCAGTATACCTGGTGGAAGAATGTACAAATATAGAATGAAGATGGTAAACTTCTCAAATAATTTCGACTTTAATAATCTTGTCTGCCTTATCTTTCTCTTTGTTTGATGGTAATGTTGTGATTTGTACGGGCTAAACGTCTCGCTGAAAATCATGGTCGTTGGTGTTCCTTGTTTGTACACTAAATGAATTGCATGTTGGTTGGTTTTTTAAAAGAAATTGGTGGTCCTCTTTTATAGGGTATGTGTGTTGTTGATAGACCACAAAAGATAACGAGTATCCAAAAGGGGTTTCCCCATCTCTTGAGTTTGTTGTGACGTCTTGAGACGTAACGGGAATAGGAGCTTACTCTACTCTTCTCGTTTTCAACAATGAGAAGGGTTTTTTCTTCAAAAAACATCGATTCAATCTGCAACATTGGCAGTTCCCCTCTTTAGTCTACCCAGTGAAGAACCAACTGTCATATATTCATTCGGAGGTCCTGAATATACGAGAGTTGGTTCTTCACTAGGTCGACTAAAGCTATGTTGTAGAAGGAGGATGTTATTATGTGTCAACCATGCAGGGATCAAACCAACGCACGATGCAACCGGTATGACTCAAATTGCATTTTTTCGGTTTGAAATGACATTGTAGTAAAAAAACACAACTGACATACTGAAAACTGAGGAAATGCATTCCGATTGTTTTGATACTTTAGGACAATGATCTATCAGTCATTTGTGATGTGTAGAAATCAGTTGCACCTCAATCTAAAGCATGATGTCACTGGTATGACTCCAAACGTGTCTTGTTATTTAAAATTGACATTAATTCAAGTAAAAAAACACAACTGACATACTGAAAATTGAAAAAATGCATTCGGATTGTTTTGATAATTTAAGACAACGATCCATGAGTTAGTTGTGATGTGTAGGAATTAACTCCACCTCAATCCGACGAACGATGTGACCGGTATGACTAAAAGTGTCCGTTATCAGTTTAAAATTGACATTTTAGTTCAAAACGTGTCACTCACTGAAAACCAAGTAAACTCACTCTGATTGTCTTCAAAATTAAGGACAGCGATTCGTCAGTCCTTTGTGACGTGTATGAAGCAGTACAGGGATCAAAAGGATGCACGATGCGACCGGTATGACTCAAATTGCATGTTTTCAGTTTGAAATGACATTTTAGTAAAAAAATACAACTGACATATTGAAAACTGAGGAAATGCATTCTGATTGTTTTGATACTTTAGGACAACGATCTATCAGTCATTTGTGATGTGTAGAAATCAATCACACCTCAATATGACGCACGGTGTCACCAGTATGACTCCAAATGTGTATTGTTATTTAAAATTGACATTAATTCAAGTAAAAACACACAACTGGCATACTGAAAACCGAGAAAATGTATTCAGATTATTTTGATACTTTAAGACAACGATCCATGAGTCATGTAACAGCCCGAGATTTTATGAAAAATATTCTTTTTTATTTCACTAATGTCTTGTGTTATACGCTACACCAAAAGGAGCTTGCACAACACGCATCCTTGACTTGCCTTTCATTACACGCAATCGCAACCTTCCTCGATAGCGTGTGTGGTACGTAATACTGAGTTTCACGAAACAATGATATGCTATTAAAATATTATTAAAACTAGACGTTATGAATAGTAATAACCACTTTTTAAATTTTAGAAATTTTAAAATGGACTTCATTTTTGGATTCGGAGTATCGAATTTAGCCTAAGGTGAAATTTTGGTACTTTTCGGATAACTTTCATATTTTGATGAATAGTGAAAATTACTAATTTATAATTAAAAACAACTTTTTTAATCGAAATAATTAATAGTGATAAATCATTAATTTGAGTGGTTTTAAAGTATATTTAGAATATATTTGTACAATTTAATACAATGTTGGTCATTGGATGTAATTTCACATTTAAACTAGACATAAACAAGTGTCAATCTTTTGATAGATATTGTTTCTTAAAAACACGCTATTTGTTTTAACAGCGGGATTTAATTATAAAATTAATTAATGCAACTTTTATGTAATGAATTTGGTAAAATAGACTTCATTTTTGAATTCAGAATATGAAATATAGCTTGGGATGAAATTTTGGCACTGTTCTGAAAAACATCAATTTTTGATGAATAGTGAAACTACTAAGTGGTAGTTAAAAAAACTGAATTTTTCATAAAACATAATTTTACTGCTTCTGTGAATGGAATTTCAAAAATCCGAGAGACACGGTTGATGTCAGTAAGTAAAATGTGGTTCAATGAGATGAAAATAATTTTTGGTGAATAGTAACTTTTTACTTTTTTTTACCGCGGTTAATAGTAAATAGGGTAACTAAGGGTAAATATGATATTAATATTACCCTAACACATGTCCTAATTCTATTGGACAAGTGTAATTCGACCAAAAACAAACTTAGACCATTTAGGCCCACTTGGATTAGATTAGGACATTTATTATTAATTTATTTAAAGAAGGGTTAAAATAGTTAAAATGAAAGTTTAATAAGTAAATCATTTTTAATATGGGGTTATACATAAGATAAATTCGATTGTAAATATTCATTAGAAAGCTAAAACTATTTCCTACATGATGGTATTTTATTTGTAATTTTTATACATCAAATAATATAATTTATTTATGACACAAAGATGATGCAGTAATTATCTTATTAATGAAATATTGACATAATTGATAATATAAATACCAAAATAAATGTAATTTAAGACTTTTTATGAATTCCACTAATTTTCTAGGTTACTATGATATATTAGTGTTGATTTAATCAACTTGGTTCGAACATATAATTCTGTTATGACTTTCACAAAAATCATATATCAAATAGTGTCAAAATTGACACAAAATAGTTTTTAAATCAAATATTATATTATTAATTGTTATTTTATTCCTAAAAATCTATGGTTCGGCCAAATTACTTAGATAAGGATATATATTTTAATAATAAACAATTTGGGGTTCTTTTGGCATGTTATATTAAGTGTATTAACCATATAGTGAAAGAAAACAAAAAGACTCGGTAAAAGTTAAATTATTTAACTTAGAGTTAAATCTAATTGATAAGGTTAAAATAATAACCTAAACTTGTCTAAATCCTATTGTTTGATAGGATTTCGACCCATCCCCACTTTATATTCGAAATAAGACCCTTTGGAACCATTATAAACCGATTTTGACTTTAAAATAAAATAATATTTTGAGGTATTCCTAAGGTGCCCCTCTCCTCCCTTATAAAAGGACACCTCCTCCCCCTCCTCCTCACACCAATTTGAGCACTTAAGCTCGGCCAACCCCTGCCATTTTCTCCTCTCCACTTCCCTAGAATAATCCTAGAGGTCCTGGTCTTCTCCAAAGACCAATCTTAGTTCCTGAAGTGGAGGATTCAAAGAGGCATTCCAAAAGAAGAGGTAATATCCATTACCGATCTTTTCAATTTCTTTCTTCTTTAACTTCTTATTCATTAGTTGTTTCATGATAAAGTAATAACATCAGTATTACTTACATACTGATATGTTATTATAAATATGAAACAACCCTATTTCACCATCTATCCATCCTACGGAAAAAGAAATCACCGCACGTGCGTACGTACGGAATACCGTCTCCACGCCGTGGTGTAATCTATTTTCCACCATCACCTTACAAGGATGGGTATAATGGTGTAATGAGTAACTATATATGATTATTATGAAGTAATATTGATACTGAAATAATATATATATACTCCAATACAATTCCACGATCATAGGAACGATATCATCACTCGTGCGTACGTACGGAATACCGTCTCCACGATGTGATGCGACTCGTTCTACATGATCTTCATTTCATAATGATTATATAAATGAATTGAATGAATGAATATTGTATATACTACACTAATACCATTCTGGAAATGAATTATCTATAACCTAAAGATAAGAATAATAATTTATTCGACAAAACACGCATAAGAACAAAAAGTTATAAAGACCCGAGTAACAGGTAACAATGAAATATTACTAACAAGAAGCTAATAATATGACCATATATGATCTCATATCAATATGTATGATTCTGGAATAAGTCAATAACATTATTTAAACCATTATACAGGAGCTTCGGACACGAACAAAGAAAATCGGACCTAAGGTAAGGGAAATATCACAATCTCATTTTTATCCGAGATTGTTTATTCGTAAGTATTTACTGGGGTGTATTTTATCATCCACATCCATGTTTACTCAATATGTAATATTATTTCCATCCACCTAAAATTGTTTAAATCCATTTTTACCCTTCGGTGAGTTTTTATTAATACGTATGAAAGGAATCTTTTGTCGTTTTTCGTACGAGGTACTTTTTGACTTTTCCGACAAAAGTACGAAGAATGTTTTTTTAACTTATACGGCACGAACAGATTTCTACTGTTTTATAAAGCCTTATTTTCATGAAGCTTCCTCTAAAAGATTTCATGACTATTTTCAATAAAATCTCAGTCTTTTAAAATTGCATGATGTTTTGTGAAAAGAAATTGATTTTGAAGAAGAAAGGATATTTTCCTCAAGAATTCAATTCAAGTGTTTTATCAAAATTATTTTCCATCTAAGATAATAAAGGGTTATGTTTCTATCCATATTTTTACATTGATTTGACTATGTTGTGATGGAATTATGTTTATGAATTCCTTTATCTTATATGAATTGATTTATGATGTCATGATGTTTCAAGAATCCCATTTTTGTTACATGTGTTATGCGATGATGTATGTTTTATGATTATGTGGCACACATAAGAAGGGATTCATTATAAGATGGGTGGGACCTATATCTCCCTCGAATGCATTGGGTAATGATTTTATATCTCATGAGATAGACATGGCTGGAACGGAAGGTTATTTCGGTTCAGTGATACAGGACTGAAACGAGGAGTGAACTCGGTTCAGAAAGGGACTTTGTCCACTAAGATAGTCTTGGCAATGAGTCATGACTAACAAGAAATGATTTTCCATGATTATGTGTGCATGCCACAAAGTTTCAAGTTTTATGTTATGATTATGGGGATCTCATTTTCACTTCTATGATTTATCCCATGTTATGATATTATGAGCTCTTTTGCAGGTTAAGGTTTCCAAAGGCTATGTTCTTATGTATATGATGTGATTGATATTTCTTTTGTTTACCCTTACTGAGCATTTGAGCTCACCCTTTTATGTTTTCTTTTCCCCAGGATATAAAGAAAGTTTTTTAGGTAAAAAAAAGGAAGATCTTTATGGGAGATATTGAAGATCTTTCACCATGATTAGAAGATTACGTTCCGAGTTTCCAAAGACACTAAACTATTACGATCCTTGTGTGTGTGTTTTTGTTATGTACTAAGTATTCCGCAAAAGTAATGTAATGTCTATGTACGTCAAGATTAGGGTCTCTACATTTGGTATCAGAGGAAAGGTTTAGTCAACCTTTGGAAACTAGGATGCGAAAACGTTAGTGAGATCCCTAGAGATATTTCTAAGGTATGTCTAGGGATGTCCCTAGGGATAAGTATACGTATAGGTTATAGTAATAGAATTACGCTAACGATCATAGAATTAAACCTAAGATGTTGGATATTGAAGGTACTCCCCCTTTATTATGTTGTTTTCCCTAGCATGATTTTTGCCTCTCACACTATTCTTTTTGGGTTTTAGACGATGGCTGGAACCCGAAGTAACCGTGTTGATCAATGCAATGGACAATGCAATGATTTCCCTCCTGAACAAGAAAATGTTATGGGAGATGGAGTGCAAAATCTTATTGCTATACTTACACAAGCTATGAATCATTCTGGACTTCCAAATGAGCAGAGAAGGGAACAATATTCAATTGAGTCCTTCATGAGGCAACGTCCACCTTCTTTCAATGGGTCTTCTGATCCACTTGTGGCTGAACAATGGATCAGTACTACTGAAAAGATATTTTCAGTTCATCAATGTTCTGAACATGATAAAGTCATCTTAGCAGTATATCGTTTGGAAGGTGAAGCTGATCAATGGTGGAATCTTATCAAGAATACGAGGCCAAGAGATGAAATTGAGTCCATGGAATGGGACGAGTTCAAGAACTTGTTTTTCAGTAAGTAATTCCCTCGTATTCTTCGAACAAAGATGGAGAAAGAGTTTCTTGAACTGAAGCAAAGGGACGATGAATCTGTTGGTACCTATGAAGCAAATTTTACAAGACTTGCAAGGTATGCTTCTGGAATTATCATCCAACCTGAAAGTAAAGTTGATCGATTTGTCAGTGGCTTAAAACCAAGTCTTCGAAGGGCATTAGCTATAAGAGACTTCAGCAGCTATGAAGAAATTGTGCGTTGTGCTATCAAGGTAGAAATGGAAGTTGGTGTTACATATCCATCTCATGGTTTTGACAAGAAACGAAAGATGGAGTTCAAGGAGAAATCTTAGAATAATGGTGAAAAGAAGATGAATGTTTCCTTATGCACAAAGTGTGGAAAGAAGCATGGTGGAGATTGTCTTAAAGGGACTAGAAAATGTTTTAAGTGTGGAAAAGAAGGTCATCGAGCAGCTGAGTGTCGAAGTAATGGAAAAAGGGTTTCTAATGATGTGAATAAAGCAAACACTGCAGAGAACGCACCGCCAACACTTCAATGCTTCAAGTGCAAGGAAATGGAGCATTATGCTAATAATTGCCCTAATCCAAGGGTTAGTGATGATCAACATGAGAAACCACTGAAGGCAAAGGACAAAGGGAAATCACATGCGATCACTATTGGCAATGTTGAATATGACAACGATGTGGTGGAATGATTAAGTGTTTATGTAATGGGATTCCAAAATAATGTTGTATCATTGAGTATTGCAATATTTATTGATGTGGTATTCAAAGTGATTGAGATATTTTTTGGAAATAAAATAATATGCGCATAATGAAGACGAGAAAATGAAATGTTTAATAGTACTCATGAGCTCATGATTGATATAAGGACTAAGTGATATCATGGTTTGAGTATATAGAATTTTGAGGATTTTGGTATGTGGAAAGTGTTAACTTTTAACTACACTCATGTTTTCACTAAGGTATTCAAGAGAATACACGATTAAGGACTTTGAATGTTTGGAATGTGACCAAAAAGACATATCATATGATATGTGGGGATCAACGACAGCATTAAATCTCTGGTAATCGTTGTCACTATATTATGAGAGTGGACTGCAGTATTATGTATAAGCCTAAAGATTAGACTGGATTATGTTGGACATAAGTTAGTATTGTATAAGGATAGAAGATTTTCGATATTATTGATGGGATGTTATAGTAACATAGTTTTAGAAAAAGGACAACCTGCAGGACGGGCGACAGCCCATCGCTTCGGACAAGGCTGTAGGAATCGAACCCACAACCGAAGTGCGACTGGCCTTTATCGCCTACCACTGACCTACAGGAAGTCCCTGTTTAGTAGAAACTAGTGTTATTATATTACACAGTATGATATATGAAGTATAAGCCCATTTTAGGAACCATATATGATTAATCCCACTATAGATCGACTTATGTATATAAATTTTGCTAACCTTTTGAGACAGATGGAATGACCCGTCATTCTATCACATGGTCTGCTAACACTTCATGAATAACAAATTCAACTTCATTTATTTAAGAGATGAAGTGGAAATTGTTAAAGGCACGAACAACAGTGAGATTGTACCAAAATAAAGTAAGTATTTATTCTAATTCAAATTCTTTAACTTTAGGGAAATGATCTTGAAAACCAAAAATGTTGTCCTAGTTCTCTTATATCTGATGAATCAGATGGTACCTTAGATCATCACAAATTTATGGCTTTGTGATTGCTGGCTTTTCCATAGCCATGTTCTCTACCACTCTCCATCAGAACATGATGGTTAGATTTCTCTTCCATATCCATATTTTCACCTATGTGGAAACCCAGTGATTAGTTTATTTGGGTAACCGTTACGTTTCATACTTTTGTTTTTAAAGATTGGTTTTGATATTCCTTTTTACGATGTGGGTTTCTATTAAAGAAACTTTTTAATAGTAAACTATTTATAACCCCGACGAATTTCGAGGGCGAAATTCATTTTAAGGGGGGTAGAATGTAACAGCCCGAGATTTTATGAAAAATATTCTTTTTTATTTCACTAATGTCTTGTGTTGTACGCTACACCAAAAGGAGCTTGCACAACACGCATCCTTGACTTGCCTTTCATTACACGCAATCGCAACCTTCCTCGATAGCGTGTGTGGTACGTAATACTGAGTTTCACGAAACAATGATATGCTATTAAAATATTATTAAAACTAGCCGTTATGAATAGTAATAACCACTTTTTAAATTTTAGAAATTTTAAAATGGACTTCATTTTTGGATTCGGAGTATCGAATTTAGCCTAAGGTGAAATTTTGGTACTTTTCGGATAACTTTCATATTCTGATGAATAGTGAAAATTACTAAATTATAATTAAAAACAACTTTTTTAATCGAAATAATTAATAGTGATAAATCATTAATTTGAGTGGTTTTAAAGTATATTTAGAATATATTTTTACAATTTAATACAATGTTGGTCATTGGATGTAATTTCACATTTAAACTAGACATAAACAAGTGTCAATCTTTTGATAGATATTGTTTCTTAAAAACACGCTATTTGTTTTAACAGCGGGATTTAATTATAAAATTAATTAATGCAACTTTTATGTAATGAATTTGGTAAAATAGACTTCATTTTTGAATTCGGAATATGAAATATAGTTTGGGATAAAATTTTGGCACTGTTCTGAAAAACATCAATTTTTGATGAATAGTGAAACTACTAAGTGGTAGTTAAAAAAACTGAATTTTTCATAGAACTTAATTTTACTGCTTCTGTGAATGGAATTTCAAAAATCCGAGAGACACGGTTGATGTCAGTAAGTAAAATGTGGTTCAATGAGATGAAAATAATTTTTGGTGAATAGTAACTTTTTACTTTTTTTTTACCGCGGTTAATAGTAAATAGGGTAACTAAGGGTAAATATGATATTAATATTACCCTAACACATTTCCTAATTCTATTAGACAAGTGTAATTCGACCAAAAACAAACTTAGACCATTTAGGCCCACTTGGATTAGATTAGGACATTTATTATTAATTTATTTAAAGAAGGGTTAAAATAGTTAAAATCAAAGTTTAATAAGTAAATCATTTTTAATATGGGGTTATACATAAGATAAATTAGATTGTAAATATTCATTAGAAAGCTAAAACGATTTCCTACATGATGGTATTTTATTTGTAATTTTTATACATCAAATAATATAATTTATTTATGACACAAAGATGATACAGTAATTATCTTATTAATGAAATATTGACATAATTGATAATATAAATACCAAAATAAATGAAATTTAAGACTTTTTATGAATTCCACTAATTTTCTATGTTACTATGATATATTAGTGTTGATTTAATCAACTTGGTTCGAACATATAATTCTGTTATGACTTTCACATAAATCATATATCAAATAGTGTCAAAATTGACACAAAATAGTTTTTAAATCAAATATTATATTATTAATTGTTATTTTATTCCATAAAATCTAAGGTTCGGCCAAATGACTTAGATAAGGATATATATTTTAATAATAAACAATTTGGGGTTCGTTTGGCATGTTATAGTAAGTGTATTAACCATATAGTGAAAGAAAACAAAAAGACACGGTAAAAGTTAAATTATTTAACTTAGAGTTAAATCTAATTGATAAGGTTAAAATAATAACCTAAACTTGTCTAAATCCTATTGGTTGATAGGATTTCGACCCATACCCACTTTATCTTCGAAATAAGACCCCTTGGAACCATTATAAACCGATTTTGACTTTAAAATAAAATAATATTTTGAGGTATTTCTAAGGTGCCCCTCTCCTCCCTTATAAAAGGACACCTCCTCCCCCTCCTCCTCACACCAATTTGAGCACTTAAGCTCGGCCAACCCCTGCCATTTTCTCCTCTCCACTTCCCTAGAATAATCCTAGAGGTCCTGGTCTTCTCCAAAGACCAATCGTATTTCCTTAAGTGGAGGATTCAAAGAGGCGTTCCAAAAGAAGAGGTAATATCCATTACCGATCTTTTCAATTTCTTTCTTCTTCAACTTTTTATTCATTAGTTGTTTCATGATAAAGTAATAACATCAGTATTACTTACATACTGATATGTTATTATAAATATGAAACAACCCTATTTCACCATCTATCCATCCTACGGAAAAAGAAATCACCGCGCGTGCGTATGTACGGAATACCGTCTCCACGCCGTGGTGTAATCTATTTTCCACCATCACCTTACAAGGATGGGTATAATGGTGTAATGAGTAACTATATATGATTATTATGAAGTAATATTGATACTGAAATAATATATATATACTCCAATACAATTCCACGATCATAGGAACGATATCATCACTCGTGCGTGCGTACGGAATACCGTCTCCACGATGTGATGCGACTCGTTCTACATGATCTTCATTTCATAATGATTATATAAATGAATTGAATGAATGAATATGGTATATACTACACTAATACCATTCTGGAAATGAATTATCTATAACCTAAAGATAAGAATAAGAATTTATTCGACAAAACACGCATAAGAACAAAAAGTTATAAAGACCCGAGTAACAGGTAACAATGAAATATTACTAACAAGAAGCTAATAATATGACCATATATGATCTCATATCAATATGTATGATTCTGGAATAAGTCAATATCATTATTTAAACCATTATACAGGAGCTTCGGACATGAACAAAGCAAATCGGACCTAAGGTAAGGGAAATATCACAATCTCATTTTTATCCGAGATTGTTTATTCGTAAGTATTTACTGGGGTGTATTTTATCATCCACATCCATGTTTACTCAATATGTAATATTATTTCCATCCACCTAAAATTGTTTAAATCCATTTTTACCCTTCGCTGAGTTTTTAGTAATACGTATGAAAGGAATCTTTTGTCGTTTTTCGTACGAGGTACTTTTTGACTTTTCCGACAAAAGTACGAAGAATGTTTTTTTAACTTATACGGCACGAACGGATTTCTACTGTTTTATAAAGCCTTATTTTCATGAAGCTTCCTCTAAAAGATTTCATGACTATTTTCAATAAAATCTCTTTCTTTTAAAACTGCATGATGTTTTGTGAAAAGAAATTGATTTTGAAGAAGAAAGGATATTTTCCTCAAGAATTCAATTCAAGTGTTTTATCAAAATTATTTTCCATCTAAGATAATAAAGGGTTCTGTTTCTATCCATATTTTTACATTGATTTGACTATGTTGTGATGGAATTATGTTTATGAATTCCTTTATCTTATATGAATTGATTTATGATGTCATGATGTTTCAAGAATCCCATTTTTGTTACATGTGTTATGCGATGATGTATGTTTTATGATTATGTGGCACACATAAGAAGGGATTCATTATAAGATGGGTGGGACCTATATCTCCCTCCAATGCATTGGGTAATGATTTTATATCTCATGATATGGACATGGCTGGAACGGAAGGTTATTTCGGTTCAGTGATACAGGACTGAAACGAGGAGTGAACTCGGTTCAGAAAGGGACTTTGTCCACTAAGATAGTCTTGGCAATGAGTCATGACTAACAAGAAATGATTTTCCATGATTATGTGTGCATGCCACAAAGTTTCAAGTTTTATGTTATGATTATGGGGATCTCATTTTCACTTCTATGATTTATCCCATGTTATGATATTATGAGCTCTTTTGCAGGTTAAGGTTTCCAAAGGCTATGTTCTTATGTATATGATGTGATTGATATTTCTTTTGTTTACCCTTACTGAGCATTTGAGCTCACCCTTTTATGTTTTCTTTTCCCCAGGATATAAAGAAAGGTTTGTAGGTAAAAAAAAAGGAAGATCTTTATGGGATATATTGAAGATCTTTCACCACGATTAGAAGATTACGTTCCGAGTTTCCAAAGACACTAATCTATTACGATCCTTGTGTGTGTGTTTTTGTTATGTACTAAGTATTCCGCAAAAGTAATGTAATGTCTATGTACGTCAAGATTAGGGTCTCTACAGTTGGTATCAGAGGAAAGGTTTAGTCAACCTTTGGAAACTAGGATGCGAAAACGTTAGTGAGATCCCTAGAGATATTTCTAAGGTATGTCTAGGGATGTCCCTAGGGATAAGTATACGTATAGGTTATAGTAATAGAATTACGCTAACGATCATAGAATTAAACATAAGATGTTGGATATTGAAGGTACTCCCCCTTTATTATGTTGTTTTCCCTAGCATGATTTTTGCCTCTCACACTATTCTTTTTGGGTTTTAGACGATGGCTGGAACCCGAAGGAACCGTGTTGATCAATGCAATGGACAATGCAATGATTGCCCTCTTGAACAAGCAAATGTTATGGGAGATGGAGTGCAAAATCTTATTGCTATACTTACACAAGCTATGAATCATTCTGGACTTCCAAATGAGCAGAGAAGGGAACAATATTCTATTGAGTCCTTCATGAGGCAACGTCCACCTTCTTTCAGTGGGTCGTCTGATCCACTTGTGGCTGAACAATGGATCAGTACTACTGAAAATATATTTTCAGTTCTTCAATGTTCTGAACATGATAAAGTCATCTTAGCAGTATATCGTTTGGAAGGTGAAGCTGATCAATGGTGGAATCTTATCAAGAATACGAGGCCAAGAGATGAAATTGAGTCCATGGAATGGGATGAGTTCAAGAACTTGTTTTTCAGTAAGTACTTCCCTCGTATTCTTCGAACAAAGATGGAGAAAGAGTTTCTTGAACTGAAGCAAAGGGACGATGAATCTGTTCGTACCTATGAAGCAAATTTTACAAGACTTGCAAGGTATGCTTCTGGAATTATCATCCAACCTGAAAGTAAAGTTGATCGATTTTTCAGTGGCTTAAAACCAAGTCTTCGAAGGGCATTAGCTATAAGAGACTTCAGCAGCTATGAAGAAATTGTGCGTTGTGCTATCAAGGTAGAAATGGAAGTTGGTGTTACATATCCATCTCATGGTTTTGACAAGAAACGAAAGATGGAGTTCAAGGAGAAATCTCAGAATAATGGTGAAAAGAAGATGAATGTTTCCTTATGCACAAAGTGTGGAAAGAAGCATGGTGGAGATTGTCTTAAAGGGACTAGAAAATGTTTTAAGTGTGGAAAAGAAGGTCATCGAGCAGCTGAGTGTCGAAGTAATGGAAAAAGGGTTTCTAATGATGTGAATAAAGGAAACACTGCAGAGAACGCACCGCCAACACTTCAATGCTTCAAGTACAAGGAAATGGAGCATTATGCTAATAATTGCCCTAATCCAAGGGTTAGTGATGATCAACATGAGCAACCACTGAAGGCAAAGGACAAAGGGAAATCACATGTGATCACTATTGGCAATGTTGAATATGACAACGATGTGGTGGAATGATTAAGTGTTTATGTAATGGGATTCCAAAATAATGTTGTATCATTGAGTATTGCAATATTTATTGATGTGGTATTCAAAGTGATTGAGATATTTTTTGGAAATAAGATAATATGCGCATAATGAAGACGAGAAAATGAAATGTTTAATAGTACTCATGAGCTCATGATTGATATAAGGACTAAGTGATATCATGGTTTGAGTATATAGAATTTTGAGGATTTTGGTATGTGGAAAGTGTTAAATTTTAACTGCACTCATGTTTTCACTAAGGTATTCAAGAGAATACACGATTAAGGACTTTGAATGTTTGGAATGTGACCAACAAGACATATCTTATGATATGTGGGGATCAACGACAGTATTAAATCTCTGGTAATCGTTGTCACTATATTATGAGAGTGGACTGCAGTATTATGTATAAGCCTAAAGATTAGACTGGATTATGTTGGACATAAGTTAGTATTGTTTAAGGATAGAAGATTTTCGATATTATTGATGGGATGTTATAGTAACATAGTTTTAGAAAAAGGACAACCTGCAGGACGAGCGACAGCCCATCGCTTCGGACAAGGCTGTAGGAATCGAACCCACAACCGAAGTGCGACTGGCCTTTATCGCCTACCACTGACCTACAGGAAGTCCCTGTTTAGTAGAAACTAGTGTTATTATATTAAGCAGTATGATATATGAAGTATAATCCCATTTTAGGAACCATATATGATTAATCCCACTATAGATCGACTTATGTATATAAATTTTGCTAACCTTTTGAGATAGATGGAATGACCCGTCATTCTATCACATGATCTTCTAACACTTCACGAATAACAAATTCAACTTCATTTATTTAAGAGATGAAGTGGAAATTGTTAAAGGCACGAACAACAGTGAGATTGTACCAAAATAAAGTAAGTATTTATTCTAATTCAAATTATTTAACTTTAGGGAAATGATCTTGAAAACCAAAAATGTTGTCCTAGTTCTCTTATATCTGATGAATCAGATGGTACCTTAGATCATCACAAATTTATGGCTTTGTGATTGCTGGCTTTTCCATAGCCATGTTCTCTACCACTCTCCATCAGAACATGATGGTTAGATTTCTCTTCCATATCCATATTTTCACCTATGTGGAAACCCAGTGATTAGTTTATTTGGGTAACCGTTACGTTTCATACTTTTGTTTTTAAAGATTGGTTTTGATATTCCTTTTTACGATGTGGGTTTCTATTAAAGAAACTTTTTAATAGTAAACTATTTATAACCCCGACGAATTTCGAGGGCGAAATTCATTTTAAGGGGGGTAGAATGTAACAGCCCGAGATTTTATGAAAAATATTCTTTTTTATTTCACTAATGTCTTGTGTTGTACGCTACACCAAAAGGAGCTTGCACAACACGCATCCTTGACTTGCCTTGCATTACACGCAATCGCAACCTTCCTCGATAGCGTGTGTGGTACGTAATACTGAGTTTCACGAAACAATGATATGCTATTAAAATATTATTAAAACTAGCCGTTATGAATAGTAATAACCACTTTTTAAATTTTAGAAATTTTAAAATGGACTTCATTTTTGGATTCGGAGTATCGAATTTAGCCTAAGGTGAAATTTTGGTACTTTTCGGATAACTTTCATATTCTGATGAATAGTGAAAATTACTAAATTATAATTAAAAACAACTTTTTTAATCGAAATAATTAATAGTGATAAATCATTAATTTGAGTGGTTTTAAAGTATATTTAGAATATATTTTTACAATTTAATACAATGTTGGTCATTGGATATAATTTCACATTTAAACTAGACATAAACAAGTGCCAATCTTTTGATAGATATTGTTTCTTAAAAACACGCTATTTGTTTTAACAGCGGGATTTAATTATAAAATTAATTAATGCAACTTTTATGTAATGAATTTGGTAAAATAGACTTCATTTTTGAATTCGGAATATGAAATATAGCTTGGGATGAAATTTTGGCACTGTTCTGAAAAACATCAATTTTTGATGAATAGTGAAACTACTAAGTGGTAGTTAAAAAAACTGAATTTTTCATAGAACTTAATTTTACTGCTTCTGTGAATGGAATTTCAAAAATCCGAGAGACACGGTTGATGTCAGTAAGTAAAATGTGGTTCAATGAGATGAAAATAATTTTTGGTGAATAGTAACTTTTTACTTTTTTTTTACCGCGGTTAATAGTAAATAGGGTAACTAAGGGTAAATATGATATTAATATTACCCTAACACATGTCCTAATTCTATTCGACAAGTGTAATTCGACCAAAAACAAACTTAGACCATTTAGGCCCACTTGGATTAGATTAGGACATTTATTATTAATTTATTTAAAGAAGGGTTAAAATAGTTAAAATCAAAGTTTAATAAGTAAATCATTTTTAATATGGGGTTATACATAAGATAAATTCGATTGTAAATATTCCTTAGAAAGCTAAAACGATTTCCTACATTATGGTATTTTATTTGTAATTTTTATACATCAAATAATATAAGTTATTTATGACACAAAGATGATGCAGTAATTATCTTATTAATGAAATATTGACATAATTGATAATATAAATACCAAAATAAATAAAATTTAAGACTTTTTATGAATTCCAATAATTTTCTATGTTACTATGATATATTAGTGTTGATTTAATCAACTTGGTTCGAACATATAATTCTGTTATGACTTTCACAAAAATCATATATCAAATAGTGTCAAAATTGACACAAAATAGTTTTTAAATCAAATATTATATTATTAATTGTTATTTTATTCCTAAAAATCTAAGGCTCGGCCAAATGACTTAGATAAGGATATATATTTTAATAATAATCAATTTGGGGTTCGTTTGGCATGTTATAGTAAGTGTATTAACCATATAGTGAAAGAAAACAAAAAGACACGGTAAAAGTTAAATTATTTAACTTAGAGTTAAATCTAATTGATAAGGTTAAAATAATAACCTAAACTTGTCTAAATCCTATTGGTTGATAGGATTTCGACACATCCCCACTTTATCTTCGAAATAAGACCCCTTGGAACCATTATAAACCGATTTTGACTTTAAAATAAAATAATATTTTGAGGTATTCCTAAGGTGCCCCTCTCCTCCCTTATAAAAGGACACCTCCTCCCCCTCCTCCTCACACCAATTTGAGCACTTAAGCTCGGCCAACCCCTGCCATTTTCTCCTCTCCACTTCCCTAGAATAATCCTAGAGGTCCTGGTCTTCTCCAAAGACCAATCTTAGTTCCTTAAGTGGAGGATTCAAAGAGGCGTTCCAAAAGAAGAGGTAATATCCATTACCGATCTTTTCAATTTCTTTCTTCTTAAACTTCTTATTCATTAGTTGTTTCATGATAAAGTAATAACATCAGTATTACTTACATACTGATATGTTATTATAAATATGAAACAACCCTATTTCACCATCTATCCATCCTACGGAAAAAGAAATCACCGCGCGTGCGTACGTACGGAATACCGTCTCCACGCCGTGGTGTAATCTATTTTCCACCATCACCTTACAAGGATGGGTATAATGGTGTAATGAGTAACTATATATGATTATTATGAAGTAATATTGATACTGAAATAATATATATATACTCCAATACAATTCCACGATCATAGGAACGATATCATCACTCGTGCGTGCGTACGGAATACCGTCTCCACGATGTGATGCGACTCGTTCTACATGATCTTCTTTTAATAATGATTATATAAATGAATTGAATGAATGAATATGGTATATACTACACTAATACCATTCTGGAAATGAATTATCTATAACCTAAAGATAAGAATAAGAATTTATTCGACAAAACACGCATAAGAACAAAAAGTTATAAAGACTCGAGTAACAGGTAACAATGAAATATTACTAACAAGAAGCTAATAATATGACCATATATGATCTCATATCAATATGTATGATTCTGGAATAAGTCAATAACATTATTTAAACCATTATACAGGAGCTTCGGACACGAACAAAGCAAATCGGACCTAAGGTAAGGGAAATATCACAATCTCATTTTTATCCGAGATTGTTTATTCGTAAGTATTTACTGGGGTGTATTTTATCATCCACATCCATGTTTACTCAATATGTAATATTATTTCCATCCACCTAAAATTGGTTAAATCCATTTTTACCCTTCGGTGAGTTTTTAGTAATACGTATGAAAGGAATCTTTTGTCGTTTTTCGTACGCGGTACTTTTTGACTTTTCCGACAAAAGTACGAAGAATGTTTTTTTAACTTATACGGCACGAACGGATTTCTACTGTTTTATAAAGCCTTATTTTCATGAAGCTTCCTCTAAAAGATTTCATGACTATTTTCAATAAAATCTCTTTCTTTTAAAATTTCATGATGTTTTGTGAAAAGAAATTGATTTTGAAGAAGAAAGGATATTTTCCTCAAGAATTCAATTCAAGTGTTTTATCAAAATTATTTTCCATCTAAGATAATAAAGGGTTCTGTTTCTATCCATATTTTTACATTGATTTGACTATGTTGTGATGGAATTATGTTTATGAATTCCTTTATCTTATATGAATTGATTTATGATGTCATGATGTTTCAAGAATCCCATTTTTGTTACATGTGTTATGCGATGATGTATGTTTTATGATTATGTGGCACACATAAGAAGGGATTCATTATAAGATGGGTGGGACATATATCTCCCTCCAATGCATTGGGTAATGATTTTATATCTCATGAGATGGACATGGCTGGAACGGAAGGTTATTTCGGTTCAGTGATACAGGACTGAAACGAGGAGTGAACTCGGTTCAGAAAGGGACTTTGTCCACTAAGATAGTCTTGGCAATGAGTCATGACTAACAAGAAATGATTTTCCATGATTATGTGTGCATGCCACAAAGTTTCAAGTTTTATGTTATGATTATGGTGATCTCATTTTCACTTCTATGATTTATCCCATGTTATGATATTATGAGCTCTTTTGCAGGTTAAGGTTTCCAAAGGCTATGTTCTTATGTATATGATGTGATTGATATTTCTTTTGTTTACCCTTACTGAGCATTTGAGCTCACCCTTTTATGTTTTCTTTTCCCCAGGATATAAAGAAAGGTTTTTAGGTAAAAAAAAGGAAGATCTTTATGGGAGATATTGAAGATCTTTCACCACGATTAGAAGATTACGTTCCGAGTTTCCAAAGACACTAATCTATTACGATCCTTGTGTGTGTGTTTTTGTTATGTACTAAGTATTCCGCAAAAGTAATGTAATGTCTATGTACGTCAAGATTAGGGTCTCTACAGTTGGTATCAGAGGAAAGGTTTAGTCAACCTTTGGAAACTAGGATGCGAAAACGTTAGTGAGATCCCTAGAGATATTTCTAAGGTATGTGTAGGGATGTCCCTAGGGATAAGTATACGTATAGGTTATAGTAATAGAATTACGCTAACGATCATAGAATTAAACCTAAGATGTTGGATATTGAAGGTACTCCCCCTTTATTATGTTGTTTTCCCTAGCATGATTTTTGCCTCTCACACTATTCTTTTTGGGTTTTAGACGATGGCTGGAACCCGAAGGAACCGTGTTGATCAATGCAATGGACAATGCAATGATTGCCCTCCTGAACAAGCAAATGTTATGGGAGATGGAGTGAAAAATCTTATTGCTATACTTACACAAGCTATGAATCATTCTGGACTTCCAAATGAGCAGAGAAGGGAACAATATTCTATTGAGTCCTTCATGAGGCAACGTCCACCTTCTTTCAGTGGGTCTTCTGATCCACTTGTGGCTGAACAATGGATCAGTACTACTGAAAAGATATTTTCAGTTCTTCAATGTTCTGAACATGATAAAGTCATCTTAGCAGTATATCGTTTGGAAGGTGAAGCTGATCAATGGTGGAATCTTATCAAGAATACGAGGCCAAGAGATGAAATTGAGTCCATGGAATGGGATGAGTTCAAGAACTTGTTTTTCAGTAAGTACTTCCCTCGTATTCTTCGAACAAAGATGGAGAAAGAGTTTCTTGAACTGAAGCAAAGGGACGATGAATCTGTTGGTACCTATGAAGCAAATTTTACAAGACTTGCAAGGTATGCTTCTGGAATTATCATCCAACCTGAAAGTAAAGTTGATCGATTTTTCAGTGGCTTAAAACCAAGTCTTCGAAGGGCATTAGCTATAAGAGACTTCAGCAGCTATGAAGAAATTGTGCGTTGTGCTATCAAGGTAGAAATGGAAGTTGGTGTTACATATCCATCTCATGGTTTTGACAAGAAACGAAAGATGGAGTTCAAGGAGAAATCTCAGAATAATGGTGAAAAGAAGATGAATGTTTCCTTATGCACAAAGTGTGGAAAGAAGCATGGTGGAGATTGTCTTAAAGGGACTAGAAAATGTTTTAAGTGTGGAAAAGAAGGTCATCGAGCAGCTGAGTGTCGAAGTAATGGAAAAAGGGTTTCTAATGATGTGAATAAAGAAAACACTGCAGAGAACGCACCGCCAACACTTCAATGCTTCAAGTACAAGGAAATGGAGCATTATGCTAATAATTGCCCTAATCCAAGGGTTAGTGATGATCAACATGAGCAACCACTGAAGGCAAAGGACAAAGGGAAATCACATGCGATCACTATTGGCAATGTTGAATATGACAACGATGTGGTGGAATGATTAAGTGTTTATGTAATGGGATTCCAAAATAATGTTGTATCATTGAGTATTGCAATATTTATTGATGTGGTATTCAAAGTGATTGAGATATTTTTTGGAAATAAGATAATATGCGCATAATGAAGACGAGAAAATGAAATGTTTAATAGTACTCATGAGCTCATGATTGATATAAGGACTAAGTGATATCATGGTTTGAGTATATAGAATTTTGAGGATTTTGGTATGTGGAAAGTGTTAACTTTTAACTGCACTCATGTTTTCACTAAGGTATTCAAGAGAATACACGATTAAGGACTTTGAATGTTTGGAATGTGACCAACAAGACATATCTTATGATATGTGGGGATCAACGACAGTATTAAATCTCTGGTAATCGTTGTCACTATATTATGAGAGTGGACTGCAGTATTATGTATAAGCCTAAAGATTAGACTGGATTATGTTGGACATAAGTTAGTATTGTATAAGGATAGAAGATTTTCGATATTATTGATGGGATGTTATAGTAACATAGTTTTTGAAAAAGGACAACCTGCAGGACGGGCGACAGCCCATCGCTTCGGACAAGGCTGTAGGAATCGAACCCACAACCGAAGTGCGACTGACCTTTATCGCCTACCACTGACCTACAGGAAGTCCCTGTTTAGTAGAAACTAGTGTTATTATATTAAGCAGTATGATATATGAAGTATAAGCCCATTTTAGGAACCATATATGATTAATCCCACTATAGATCGACTTATGTATATAAATTTTGCTAACCTTTTGAGATAGATGGAATGACCCGTCATTCTATCACATGATCTTCTAACACTTCACGAATAACAAATTCAACTTCATTTATTTAAGAGATGAAGTGGAAATTGTTAAAGGCACGAACAACAGTGAGATTGTACCAAAATAAAGTAAGTATTTATTCTAATTCAAATTCTTTAACTTTAGGGAAATGATCTTGAAAACCAAAAATGTTGTCCTAGTTCTCTTATATCTGATGAATCAGATGGTACCTTAGATCATCACAAATTTATGGCTTTGTGATTGCTGGCTTTTCCATAGCCATGTTCTCTACCACTCTCCATCAGAACATGATGGTTAGATTTCTCTTCCATATCCATATTTTCACCTATGTGGAAACCCAGTGATTAGTTTATTTGGGTAACCGTTACGTTTCATACTTTTGTTTTTAAATATTGGTTTTGATATTCCTTTTTACGATGTGGGTTTCTATTAAAGAAACTTTTTAATTGTAAACTATTTATAACCCCGACGAATTTCGAGGGCGAAATTCATTTTAAGGGGGGTAGAATGTAACAGCCCGAGATTTTATGAAAAATATTCTTTTTTATTTCACTAATGTCTTGTGTTGTACGCTACACCAAAAGGAGCTTGCACAACACGCATCCTTGACTTGCCTTGCATTACACGCAATCGCAACCTTCCTCGATAGTGTGTGTGGTACGTAATACTGAGTTTCACGAAACAATGATATGCTATTAAAATATTATTAAAACTAGCCGTTATGAATAGTAATAACCACTTTTTAAATTTTAGAAATTTTAAAATGGACTTCATTTTTGGATTCAGAGTATCGAATTTAGCCTAAGGTGAAATTTTGGTACTTTTCGGATAACTTTCATATTCTGATGAATAGTGAAAATTACTAAATTATAATTAAAAACAACTTTTTTAATCGAAATAATTAATAGTGATAAATCATTAATTTGAGTGGTTTTAAAGTATATTTAGAATATATTTTTACAATTTAATACAATGTTGGTCATTGGATATAATTTCACATTTAAACTAGACATAAACAAGTGTCAATCTTTTGATAGATATTGTTTCTTAAAAACACGCTATTTGTTTTAACAGCGGGATTTAATTATAAAATTAATTAATGTAACTTTTATGTAATGAATTTGGTAAAATAGACTTCATTTTTGAATTCGGAATATGAAATATAGCTTGGGATGAAATTTTGGCACTGTTCTGAAAAACATCAATTTTTGATGAATAGTGAAACTACTAAGTGGTAGTTAAAAAAACTGAATTTTTCATAAAACTTAATTTTACCGCTTCTGTGAATGGAATTTCAAAAATCCGAGAGACACGGTTGATGTCAGTAAGTAAAATGTGGTTCAATGAGATGAAAATAATTTTTGGTGAATAGTTACTTTTTACTTTTTTTTACCGCGGTTAATAGTAAATAGGGTAACTAAGGGTAAATATGATATTAATATTACCCTAACACATGTCCTAATTCTATTGGACAAACTTAATTCGACCAAAAACAAACTTAGACCATTTAGGCCCACTTGGATTAGATTAGGACATTTATTATTAATTTATTTAAAGAAGGGTTAAAATAGTTAAAATCAAAGTTTAATAAGTAAATCATTTTTAATATGGGGTTATACATAAGATAAATTCAATTGTAAATATTAATTAGAAAGCTAAAAAGATTCCCTACATGATGGTAGTTTATTTGTAATTTTTAGACATCAAATAATATAATTTATTTATGACACAACGATGATGCAGTAATTATCTTATTAATGAAATATTGACATAATTGATAATATAAATACCAAAATAAATGTAATTTAAGACTTTTTATGAATTCCACTAATTTTCTAGGTTACTATGATATATTATTGTTGATTTAATCAACTTGGTTCGAACATATAATTCTGTTATGACTTTCACAAAAATCATATATCAAATAGTGTCAAAATTGACACAAAATAGTTTTTAAATCAAATATTATATTATTAATTGTTATTTTATTCCTAAAAATCTAAGGTTCGGCCAAATGACTTAGATAAGGATATATATTTTAATAATAAACAATTTGGGGTTCGTTTGGCATGTTATAGTAAGTGTATTAACCATATAGTGAAAGAAAACAAAAAGACACGGTAAAAGTTAAATTATTTAACTTAGAGTTAAATCTAATTGATAAGGTTAAAATAATAACCTAAACTTGTCTAAATCCTATTGGTTGATAGGATTTCGACCCATACCCACTTTATCTTCGAAATAAGACCCTTTGGAACCATTATAAACCGATTTTGACTTTAAAATAAAATAATATTTTGAGGTATTCCTAAGGTGCCCCTCTCCTCCCTTATAAAAGGACACCTCCTCCCCCTCCTCCTCACACCAATTTGAGCACTTAAGCTCGGCCAACCCCTGCCATTTTCTCCTCTCCACTTCCCTAGAATAATCCTAGAGGTACTGGTCTTCTCCAAAGACCAATCTTATTTCCTTAAGTGGAGGATTCAAAGAGGCGTTCCAAAAGAAGAGGTAATATCCATTACCGATCTTTTCAATTTCTTTCTTCTTCAACTTCTTATTCATTAGTTGTTTCATGATAAAGTAATAACATCAGTATTACTTACATACTGATATGTTATTATAAATATGAAACAACCCTATTTCACCATCTATCCATCCTACGGAAAAAGAAATCACCGCGCGTGCGTACGTATGGAATACCGTCTCCACGCCGTGGTGTAATCTATTTTCCACCATCACCTTACAAGGATGGGTAAAATGGTGTAATGAGTAACTATATATGATTATTATGAAGTAATATTGATACTGAAATAATATATATATACTCCAATACAATTCCACGATCATAGGAACGATATCATCACTCGTGCGTGCGTACGGAATACCGTCTCCACGATGTGATGCGACTCGTTCTACATGATCTTCATTTCATAATGATTATATAAATGAATTGAATGAATGAATATGGTATATACTACACTAATACCATTCTGGAAATGAATTATCTATAACCTAAAGATAATAATAAGAATTTATTCGACAAAACACGCATAAGAACAAAAAGTTATAAAGACCCGAGTAACAGGTAACAATGAAATATTACTAACAAGAAGCTAATAATATGACCATATATGATCTCATATCAATATGTATGATTCTGGAATAAGTCAATAACATTATTTAAACCATTATACAGGAGCTTCGGACACGAACAAAGCAAATCGGACCTATGGTAAGGGAAATATCACAATCTCATTTTTATCCGAGAATTGTTTATTCGTAAGTATTTACTGGGGTGTATTTTATCATCCACATCCATGTTTACTCAATATGTAATATTATTTCCATCCACCTAAAATTGTTTAAATCCATTTTTACCCTTCGGTGAGTTTTTAGTAATACGTATGAAAGGAATCTTTTGTCGTTTTTCGTACGAGGTACTTTTTGACTTTTCCGACAAAAGTACGAAGAATGTTTTTTTAACTTATACGGCACGAACGGATTTCTACTGTTTTATAAAGCCTTATTTTCATGAAGCTTCCTCTAAAAGTTTTCATGACTATTTTCAATAAAATCTCTTTCTTTTAAAATTGCATGATGTTTTGTGAAAAGAAATTGATTTTGAAGAAGAAAGGATATTTTCCTCAAGAATTCAATTCAAGTGTTTTATCAAAATTATTTTCCATCTAAGATAATAAAGGGTTCTGTTTCTATCCATATTTTTACATTGATTTGACTATGTTGTGATGGAATTATGTTTATGAATTCCTTTATCTTATACGAATTGATTTATGATGTCATGATGTTTCAAGAATCCCATTTTTGTTACATGTGTTATGCGATGATGTATGTTTTATGATTATGTGGCACACATAATAAAGGATTCATTATAAGATGGGTGGGACCTATATCTCCCTCCAATGCATTGGGTAATGATTTTATATCTCATGAGATAGACATGGCTGGAACGGAAGGTTATTTCGGTTCAGTGATACAGGACTGAAACGAGGAGTGAACTCGGTTCAGAAAGGGACTTTGTCCACTAAGATAGTCTTGGCAATGAGTCATGACTAACAAGAAATGATTTTCCATGATTATGTGTGCATGCCACAAAGTTTCAAGTTTTAGTTTATGATTATGGGGATCTCATTTTCACTTCTATGATTTATCCCATGTTATGATATTATGAGCTCTTTTGCAGGTTAAGGTTTCCAAAGGCTATGTTCTTATGTATATGATGTGATTGATATTTCTTTTGTTTACCCTTACTGAGCATTTGAGCTCACCCTTTTATGTTTTCTTTTCCCCAGGATATAAAGAAAGGTTTTTAGGTAAAAAAAAGGAAGATCTTTATGGGAGATATTGAAGATCTTTCACCACGATTAGAAGATTACGTTCCGAGTTTCCAAAGACACTAAACTATTACGATCCTTGTGTGTGTGTTTTTGTTATGTACTAAGTATTCCGCAAAAGTAATGTAATGTCTATGTACGTCAAGATTAGGGTCTCTACAGTTGGTATCAGAGGAAAGGTTTAGTCAACCTTTGGAAACTAGGATGCGAAAACGTTAGTGAGATCCCTAGAGATATTTCTAAGGTATGTCTAGGGATGTCCCTAGGGATAAGTATACGTATAGGTTATAGTAATAGAATTACGCTAACGATCATAGAATTAAACCTAAGATGTTGGATATTGAAGGTACTCCCCCTTTATTATGTTGTTTTCCCTAGCATGATTTTTGCCTCTCACACTATTCTTTTTGGGTTTTAGACGATGGCTGAACCCGAAGGAACCGTGTTGATCAATGCAATGGACAATGCAATGATTGCCCTCCTGAACAAGCAAATGTTATGGGAGATGGAGTGAAAAATCTTATTGCTATACTTACACAAGCTATGAATCATTCTGGACTTCCAAATGAGCAGAGAAGGGAACAATATTCTATTGAGTCCTTCATGAGGCAACGTCCACCTTCTTTCAGTGGGTCTTATGATCCACTTGTGGCTGAACAATGGATCAGTACTACTGAAAAGATATTTTCAGTTCTTCAATGTTCTGAATATGATAAAGTCATCTTAGAAGTATATCGTTTGGAAGGTGAAGCTGATCAATGGTGGAATCTTATCAAGAATACGAGGCCAAGAGATGAAATTGAGTCCATGGAATGGGACGAGTTCAAGAACTTGTTTTTCAGTAAGTACTTCCCTCGTATTCTTCGAACAAAGATGGAGGAAGAGTTTCTTGAACTGAAGAAAAGGGACAATGAATCTGTTGGTACCTATGAAGCAAATTTTACAAGACTTGCAAGGTATGCTTCTGGAATTATTATCCAACCTGAAAGTAAAGTTGATCGATTTTTCAGTGGCTTAAAACCAAGTCTTCGAAGGGCATTAGCTATAAGAGACTTCAGCAGCTATGAAGAAATTGTGCGTTGTGCTATCAAGGTAGAAATGGAAGTTGGTGTTACATATCCATCTCATGGTTTTGACAAGAAACGAAAGATGGAGTTCAAGGAGAAATCTAAGAATAATGGTGAAAAGAAGATGAATGTTTCCTTATGCACAAAGTGTGGAAAGAAGAATGGTGGAGATTGTCTTAAAGGGACTAGAAAATGTTTTAAGTGTGGAAAAGAAGGTCATCGAGCAGCTGAGTGTCGAAGTAATGGAAAAAGGGTTTCTAATGATGTGAATAAAGCAAACACTACAGAGAACGCACCGCCAACACTTCAATGCTTAAAGTGCAAGGAAATGGAGCATTATGCTAATAATTTCCCTAATCCAAGGGTTAGTGATGATCAACATGAGCAACCACTGAAGGCAAAGGACAAAGGGAAATCACATGCGATCACTATTGGCAATGTTGAATATGACAACGATGTGGTGGAATGATTAAGTGTTTATGTAATGGGATTCCAAAATAATGTTGTATCATTGAGTATTGCAATATTTATTGATGTGGTATTTAAAGTGATTGAGATATTTTTTGGAAATAAGATAATATGCGCATAATGAAGACGAGAAAATGAAATGTTTAATAGTATTCATGAGCTCATGATTGATATAAGGACTAAGTGATATCATGGTTTGAGTATATAGAATTTTGAGGATTTTGGTATGTGGAAAGTGTTAACTTTTAACTGCACTCATGTTTTCACTAAGGTATTCAAGAGAATACACGATTAAGGACTTTGAATGTTTGGAATGTGACCAACAAGACATATCTTATGATATGTGGGGATCAACGACTGTATTAAATCTCTTGTAATCGTTGTCACTATATTATGAGAGTGGACTGCAGTATTATGTATAAGCCTAAAGATTAGACTGGATTATGTTGGACATAAGTTAGTATTGTTTAAGGATAGAAGATTTTCGATATTATTGATGGGATGTTATAGTAACATAGTTTTAGAAAAAGGACAACCTGCAGGACGGGCGACAGCCCATCGCTTCGGACAAGTCTGTAGGAATCGAACCCACAACCGAAGTACGACTGGCCTTTATCGCCTACCACTGACCTACAGGAAGTCCCTGTTTAGTAGAAACTAGTGTTATTATATTAAGCAGTATGATATATGAAGTATAAGCCCATTTTAGGAACCATATATGATTAATCCCACTATAGATCGACTTATGTATATAAATTTTGCTAAGCTTTTGAGACAGATGGAATGACCCGTCATTCTATCACATGATCTGCTAACACTTCACGAATAACAAATTCAACTTCATTTATTTAAGAGATGAAGTGGAAATTGTTAAAGGCACGAACAACAGTGAGATTGTACCAAAATAAAGTAAGTATTTATTCTAATTCAAATTCTTTAACTTTAGGGAAATGATCTTGAAAACCAAAAATGTTGTCCTAGTTCTCTTATATCTGATGAATCAGATGGTACCTTAGATCATCACAAATTTATGGCTTTGTGATTGCTGGCTTTTCCATAGCCATGTTCTCTACCACTCTCCATCAGAACATGATGGTTAGATTTCTCTTCCATATCCATATTTTCACCTATGTGGAAACCCAGTGATTAGTTTATTTGGGTAACTGTTACGTTTCATACTTTTGTTTTTAAAGATTGGTTTTGATATTCCTTTTTACGATGTGGGTTTCTATTAAAGAAACTTTTTAATAGTAAACTATTTATAACCCCGACGAATTTCGAGGGCGAAATTCATTTTAAGGGGGGTAGAATGTAACAGCCCGAGATTTTATGAAAAATATTCTTTTTTATTTCACTAATGTCTTGTGTTGTACGCTACACCAAAAGGAGCTTGCACAACACGCATCCTTGACTTGCCTTGCATTACACGCAATCACAACCTTCCTCGATAGCGTGTGTGGTACGTAATACTGAGTTTCACGAAACAATGATATGCTATTAAAATATTATTAAAACTAGCCGTTATGAATAGTAATAACCACTTTTTAAATTTTAGAAATTTTAAAATGGACTTCATTTTTGGATTCGGAGTATCGAATTTAGCCTAAGGTGAAATTTTGGTACTTTTCGGATAACTTTCATATTCTGATGAATAGTGAAAATTACTAAATTATAATTAAAAACAACTTTTTTAATCGAAATAATTAATAGTGATAAATCATTAATTTGAGTGGTTTTAAAGTATATTTAGAATATATTTTTACAATTTAATACAATGTTGGTCATTGGATGTAATTTCACATTTAAACTAGACATAAACAAGTGTCAATCTTTTGATAGATATTGTTTCTTAAAAACACGCTATTTGTTTTAACAGCGGGATTTAATTATAAAATTAATTAATGCAACTTTTATGTAATGAATTTGGTAAAATAGACTTCATTTTTGAATTCGTAATATGAAATATAGCTTGGGATGAAATTTTGGCACTGTTCTGAAAAACATCAATTTTTGATGAATAGTGAAACTACTAAGTGGTAGTTAAAAAAACTGAATTTTTCATAAAACATAATTTTACCGCTTCTGTGAATGGAATTTCAAAAATCCGAGAGACACGGTTGATGTCAGTAAGTAAAATGTGGTTCAATGAGATGAAAATAATTTTTGGTGAATAGTAACTTTTTACTTTTTTTTACCGCGGTTAATAGTAAATAGGGTAACTAAGGGTAAATATGATATTAATATTACCCTAACACATGTCCTAATTCTATTGGAAAAATGTAATTCGACCAAAAACAAACTTAGACCATTTAGGCCCACTTGGATTAGATTAGGACATTTATTATTAATTTATTTAAAGAAGGGTTAAAATAGTTAAAATCAAAGTTTAATAAGTAAATCATTTTTAATATGGGGTTATACATAAGATAAATTCAATTGTAAATATTAATTAGAAAGCTAAAAAGATTTCCTACATGATGGTAGTTTATTTGTAATTTTTAGACATCAAATAATATAATTTATTTATGACACAAAGATGATGCAGTAATTATCTTATTAATGAAATATTGACATAATTGATAATATAAATACCAAAATAAATGTAATTTAAGACTTTTTATGAATTCCACTAATTTTCTAGGTTACTATGATATATTAGTGTTGATTTAATCAACTTGGTTCGAACATATAATTCTGTTATGACTTTCACAAAAATCATATATCAAATAGTGTCAAAATTGACACAAAATAGTTTTTAAATCAAATATTATATTATTAATTGTTATTTTATTCCTAAAAATCTAAGGTTCGGCCAAATGACTTAGATAAGGATATATATTTTAATAATAAACAATTTGGGGTTCGTTTGGCATGTTATAGTAAGTGTATTAACCATATAGTGAAAGAAAACAAAAAGACACGGTAAAAGTTAAATTATTTAACTTAGAGTTAAATCTAATTGATAAGGTTAAAATAATAACCTAAACTTGTCTAAATCCTATTGGTTGATAGGATTTCGACCCATCCCCACATTATCTTCGAAATAAGACCCTTTGGAACCATTATAAACCGATTTTGACTTTAAAATAAAATAATATTTTGAGGTATTCCTAAGGTGCCCCTCTCCTCCCTTATAAAAGGACACCTCCTCCCCCTCCTCCTCACACCAATTTGAGCACTTAAGCTCGGCCAACCCCTGCCATTTTCTCCTCTCCACTTCCCTAGAATAATCCTAGAGGTCCTGGTCTTCTCCAAAGTCCAATCTTAGTTCCTTAAGTGGAGGATTCAAAGAGGCGTTCCAAAAGAAGAGGTAATATCCATTACCGATCTTTTCAATTTCTTTCTTCTTCAACTTCTTATTCATTAGTTGTTTCATGATAAAGTAATAACATCAGTATTACTTACATACTGATATGTTATTATAAATATGAAACAACCCTATTTCACCATCTATCCATCCTACGGAAAAAGAAATCACCGCGCGTGCGTACGTACGGAATACCGTCTCCACGCCGTGGTGTAATCTATTTTCCACCATCACCTTACAAGGATGGGTATAATGGTGTAATGAGTAACTATATATGATTATTATGAAGTAATATTGATACTGAAATAATATATATATACTCCAATACAATTCCACGATCATAGGAACGATATCATCACTCGTGCGTGCGTACGGAATACCGTCTCCACGATGTGATGCGACTCGTTCTACATGATCTTCATTTCATAATGATTATATAAATGAATTGAATGAATGAATATGGTATATAATACACTAATACCATTCTGGAAATGAATTATCTATAACCTAAAGATAAGAATAAGAATTTATTCGACAAAACACGCATAAGAACAAAAAGTTATAAAGACCCGAGTAACAGGTAACAATGAAATATTACTAACAAGAAGCTAATAATATGACCATATATGATCTCATATCAATATGTATGATTCTGGAATAAGTCAATAACATTATTTAAACCATTATACAGGAGCTTCGGACACGAACAAAGCAAATCGGACCTAAGGTAAGGGAAATATCACAATCTCATTTTTATCCGAGATTGTTTATTCGTAAGTATTTACTGGGGTGTATTTTATCATCCACATCCATGTTTACTCAATATGTAATATTATTTCCATCCACCTAAAATTGTTTAAATCCATTTTTACCCTTCGGTGAGTTTTTAGTAATACGTATGAAAGGAATCTTTTGTCGTTTTTCGTACGAGGTACTTTTTGACTTTTCCGACAAAAGTACAAAGAATGTTTTTTTAACTTATACGGAACGAACGGATTTCTACTGTTTTATAAAGCCTTATTTTCATGAAGCTTCCTATAAAATATTTCATGACTATTTTCAATAAAATCTCTTTCTTTTAAAATTGCATGATGTTTTGTGAAAAGAAATTGATTTTGAAGAAGAAAGGATATTTTCCTCAAGAATTCAATTCAAGTGTTTTATCAAAATTATTTTCCATCTAAGATAATAAAGGGTTCTATTTCTATCCATATTTTTACATTGATTTGACTATGTTGTGATGGAATTATGTTTATGAATTCATTTATCTTATATGAATTGATTTATGATGTCATGATGTTTCAAGAATCCCATTTTTGTTACATGTGTTATGCGATGATGTATGTTTTATGATTATGTGGCACACATAAGAAAGGATTCATTATAAGATGGGTGGGACCTATATCTCCCTCCAATGCATTGGGTAATGATTTTATATCTCATGAGATAGACATGGCTGGAACGGAAGGTTATTTCGGTTCAGTGATACAGGACTGAAACGAGGAGTGAACTCGGTTCAGAAAGGGACTTTGTCCACTAAGATAGTCTTGGCAATGAGTAATGACTAACAAGAAATGATTTTCCATGATTATGTGTGCATGCCACAAAGTTTCAAGTTTTATGTTATGATTATGGGGATCTCATTTTCACTTCTATGATTTATCCCATGTTATGATATTATGAGCTCTTTTGCAGGTTAAGATTTCCAAAGGCTATGTTCTTATGTATATGATGTGATTGATATTTCTTTTGTTTACCCTTACTGAGCATTTGAGCTCACCCGTTTATGTTTTCTTTTCTCCAGGATATAAAGAAAGGTTTTTAGGTATAAAAAAAAGGAAGATCTTTATGGGAGATATTGAAGATCTTTCACCACGATTAGAAGATTACGTTCCGAGTTTCCAAAGACACTAAACTATTACGATCCTTGTGTGTGTGTTTTTGTTATGTACTAAGTATTCCGCAAAAGTAATGTAATGTCTATGTACGTCAAGCTTTGGGTCTCTACAAGTCATTTGTGATATGTATGAATCAACCCCACTACAATCCGACGAACTGTGTGACCGGTATGACTAAAAGTGTCCGCTATCAGTTTAAAATTGACATTTTAGCTCAAACCGTGTCACTCACTAAAAACCAAGAAAACGCATTATGATTGTCTTCAAAATTAAGGACAACGATTCGTCGGTCCATTGTGATGTGTATGAAGCAGTATCACATCAAACTGACACACAATGTGACCAGTATGACTCAAATTGCATGTTTTCAGTTTCAAATGACATTTTAGTAAAAAAATACAACTAACATACTGAAAATTGAGGAAATGCATTCTGATTGTTCTGATACTTTAGGACAACGATCTATCTGTCATTTGTGACGTGTAGGAATTAACCGCATCTCAATCCGATGCACGGTATCACCGGTATGACTCAAAATGTTTCTTGTTATTTAAAATTGACATTAATTCAAGTAAAAAAACACAACTGACAGACTGAAAACCGAGCAAACGCATTCGGATTGTTTTGATACTTTAGGACAACGATCCATGAGTCAATTGTGATGTGTAGGAATCAACCCCACCTCAATCCGACGAATGGTGTGACCAGTATGATTAAAAGCATCTGCTATCAGTTTAAAATTGACATTTTAGCTCAAAATGTGTCACTCACTGAAAATCAAGCAAACACACTCTGATTGTCTTCAAAATTAAGGACAGCAATTTGTAAGTCCTTTATGACGTGTATGAAGCAGTCTCCCTTCAAACCGATGTACGATGTGACCTGTATAACTCAAATTGCATGTTTTCAATTTAAAATGATATTTTAGTAAAAAAACACAACTGACATACTGAAAACTGAGAAAACATTTTCGGATTGTTTTGATAATTTAGAACAACGATCCATTATTCATTTGTGACATGTAGGAATCTAACTCCACCTTAATACGACGCACGGTTTGACAGATATAACTCCAAATGTGTCACTTTTATTAAATATTGACATTTTTTAATGTACTCTTCATATTAATGTTTAATTTATTTCTTTATAGTATTACTAAAGTAATATTTGTTTTCTTATATAGGTGGAACATTTTTCTCGAGTTGGGATGATTTGTTCAGCGACTATTACCATCAGTGGACGTTTTTTAGAGGTAATGCATATGTCAAAAGAGAAAACATTAATATTTTTAATTGTTTGTTGGATAATTGGAAATGTCATTTTATAAAACATTGTTCAAAATGTATATAGAAGTGTTTTTTTGGTATATATCATGAGTGAATATTTTTGTATTGATGGTGTCAATTAAATGTATATAGCGTTGTTTGTCAAACCTTTGTGTGCGCTGCTTGTTTTTCTATCATTTGCATAGTATATGTGGTTCTTTTGTATATATTATGGGTAGTTATTTTTTAGCAGGTTTTTGCTGGTTTGTGCAGGTTATTTTTGCTGGTTTGGTTATTTTAGTCTGCTGTTTGGGTGTTGTTTATTTTTTGTAGTTGGTTGGGTGTGCTGTTATATAAACATCACACCCAGGCAGAGAAGCCTTTATCATCGCTTCAAATAGAGATGATAAAGGATACATTTATCAGCGCTAATTGAAGCACTGATAAATTGCGACTTTATCAGTGCTAATTAAAGCGCTGATAAATCTAGATTTTATCAGCGCTCTGAATAGCACTGATAAAGGGGACTCCCCCCTTAATAGCGGATCTATTATCAACATTTTTTTAGCGTTATTAAAACCTTTTTTAGCGCTGATAAAAGCCTATTTTGTGGTAGTGTTGGACAAATGAACTTCATACGAAATACATTCGTTGCTCAATGTCATTTATTTCCTTCTTAGATTTCGTATTGTGGTTACTTCCTTTTATACCCGCTAATTCAAAGACTATATTATAACTGTCAAATTTTATTTTAACATATCGTGGTTTTGTTTTGGCTTAATTTTGCATATAAAACATGCTATTAAGATTATATTTATTCCAAAAAACTACTTTGTGAAATTTTGAGTCGTTACAAAACTTGGGTTCAAATAGAGATTAGGGGACTTCACGAAATGTTCCGTGACAACATGATGGCTAGTTGTAGGATTATAGAGTATAAGAGATCCTTCTAACGATTATAAAAGCAAAAGCATGGTTATTTTATGTACTTTAGAGAGATATTTTCATGTTGTTTCATATCTAATCACAAAGTTAAGGTAGGCTGAAACTCATCTATGGGTGATTTATTACATTAAGTTTAAATTTATATTTAATTATATTTGTTTAGGCTATGATGTTCATCTTTATTTATTTCCAAACAATATTTGTAAAAGGTGGGTTCCACTAGATATACTCACGCTACAAATAAAACGGCCCGGGGACTTGACCTCGTGACTGGCGCCCCACACCCAGCTCTCCCCGCCACCCCACCCTGCAGGGGCAATTCCAAACAATATTTTTTTTTGATGACCATTGAAATTAGATTTAAAGACTACAATATAACATGTAAATTAAATGATCCTTATTTAAACATGACCATTGAATAAAATTAAGATTGTTTATGTTTAAACATGATTTTAGATCACCTGAATGTTAGATAAATTTGTCATTCAAACATATACTGTATTTTCATACACACGCGCGCGCACACACACATATATATATAGACATACGTATATATGTTAAATTAATTTTTAAATTGTAATATAAATTATTAATTTCAGTTCATAATACATGGGGGGAATTTTGAGACATTCATAATCATAAAAAAATCCGTTAATTATTATAAAACATCTCATTTTGATGTCGGTGGTGATGGATTTTTTATTTGAAATTTGAGTCAACATTATTCTGCACGTGATGTCGCCGTCATGCGGATTTGTCACGCCGAAATCACTCCAATATCGGCGGGTGGGTCGATGGGTGATGTCGGTGGTCGGCGCCCCCAAACCCATGCGGAGCCAAAATAATGGTGCTATGCATAATAATTTAAAAAGCAATTACTCATTTTATTTAAAATTCTCCATTATATTTTAAATAATTATTTAATTATTTTTATCTTTTAAATACATATTTATAATTTCAAATTTTGAAAATTCTTTTATAAATCTAAAATAAATATATATGGAATCAAATAAATATATTTTATAATTTTATTACCATCAATTAATTAATATTTTTTAATTTAATCGAATTAAAAGTTATAATTCATATATAACTTTATTATGAACATAAATATAAATAAATAAATAAATATTGTAAATTTGTTAAAAAAATTATTCAATAATTAATAATAATAATTTATTTAACCGGGTTCGGTGTTAGGCCACTTGAGTTTATTAACTATACCTCAATATTCAATTTTCTAATTCTATAAATATCCAATTATAAATTCAAAATTTTAATTTCATTTATAAATTTAAAATGAACTGATGTAAAGTTAAATAAATATATTTTATAATTATATTTTCATTAAAAAAATATATAATGAATTAATTGGTAATGACGGCTTCAATCTATCAAATGTTTAAAATTAATTTTCAAATTTAATATGATTTGAACTAAAATTAAATAAACATGCTATATAAAAATATTATCATTTAAAAATATAAATTTAACAGATTAATAATAATTAATTTAATTGAAGTATAAATTAGGATATCATAATAAGTCTTTTGTGGTTGTTAAAGATTTAAATTTAATATTGAAACCTTACAAAATAATCACGAGTTTAACATTAATTAATTGTATCACGTGTTTTGAGGTATCCAATGAACGAGTATGGGCCGCCATCACAATGTGCTGGGATGGAGTAACAATTTAACAAATTGATATATTTTAAATTTCATGGAACAAAATAATATATTAATTTATTAAAAAATAAAATTATTTTAATGGTATTTCTTTTTTTCTTCATTCAAAAAGTCAAAATGGGTATTTTTCTTAACAAGCACGTGTAACAACTTTAATGAATAATTTATATCAATAAAACAATCTTATACAAAGTGTTCAAATGCATTTAAGTAGTTTTAAAACAAATGTTCTAGTAGTTAAGACTAGGATAATTTAAGCATGAATAGTTAAAATAAATAATTTGTATAAAGAAATCAAAATTACTAACTTTTGGAGAAATAATTGAAATTGCCAAAATCATTTATAATTTATCAAAAAAACACATAATAAACTAGGCACAATTATTAAATTAAAACAAGTTTTAATGATAAAAAACAACTCTTCTAATATAAAAATTGTGAGTTTATTCGGTGAGAAGAAAAATTACAGTCTATTAAACGAAAAATATATATTCAATTTATAAATTTAATCAATTAAATGCAATTAATAATTGAAAAATTTACTAATAAATCATGTTTTTGATGTGCGTGCACCATCACACTCAAACATTTTCACTAAACCAATATGGTAACTGTTGTTTTTTTAATGACCTTTTACAGAGATTATAGAACATATGCTCCATTATTTGACACATAGCCTATGTTCTAACACGATTCGACCCCTTCAAAGCCCCATATGGGTTGGTGACAATATCAAAAGTGTAACATCCCAAGTAAGTAATGAATAATAGATATTTTTATCTATGCCTATTAATGAATTAGATAGTGTTTTAGAGGCTTAAAATGAAAATAAATCCAATCTTAAGCATGAAATACACTAATATTTTTAAAATATTGTTTTACTGCCTTTTAATGGCAAACCATTTTTAAATATATCTTTTGACAATTTTATAAGTTACGTTTGTCAAAATAAACTTATTATTTATGATTGGGACATCAAAATTTACTTTGTGTGAATTTTTGGTATTTTTCCGATAAAGTTCATTTGTTTAATGAATAATGAAAATGTTGTATTTTAATTCAAAACCTCTTTTTAATCTAATTTATTTATATTATTAGATTATCTTTTGAATTGGTTTTGAAGTGGAATTAGAATATATTTTTACCATTTAATCCAATGGTGGTCATTGGAATCAATTTCACTTTGAAATTGGACTTAAACTGGTGTCAATCTTTTGATACTTATTGTTTCATAAAAACACGCTATTTGTCATGACAGCGGGAATTAATTATTAAATTAATTAATGTAACTTATATGATTTGAATTTTGTAAAATAGACATCATTTTTGAATTCAGAATATCAAATATAGCTTAGGGTGAAGTTTTGGTATTTTTCTGAAAAACTTCAATTTTTGATGAATAGTGAAACCACTAAGTGGTATTAAAGAAACTGATTTTTCGTTTAAATGAAACTTTTTCACTTCTGTGATTTGATTTTCAAAAATCCGACATACATGGTTGTCATTAAGAAGTAAAATGTGGTTCAATGTGACTAAAATATTTTTTTGGTGAATAGTAACTTTAAAGTTTTTAATTGCGATTAGAGGTAATTAGTGTAGTTTAAGGTAAAAATAATGTTTTAATAATATGAGATGATCCTGACACATGTCCTACCCTCTTTGGATGTGTCATGACTGACCAAGACAATCCATGGGTCAACTTGGGGACCCCATGGAGCCACTTTGGTTGGGAAATGACATAAATAACTTTTTATTTAATGTAAAAGTAAAAATGACACAAACATGAAATGTTTTACTAAAATGATTTTTACATGGGGTTATACAAGTCATATTTTTGACTATAAATATTCCTTAGAAAGATAAAAAGATTTCCTACATCATGATATTTTTTTTATAATTTTTAGACATTAAATATATTAAATTATTTATGACATCATGATGATACAACGATTACCTCATTAATAAAGGATTTAAATAAAATGAAAAGATAATGTAAAATCTATGACCTACACATGTCCAAAACCTATTGGATGGGTATATTTCGAACCCTTATCACCTTATCCTCGAATTATATCAATGTGGGACCTCTTAAATCTGAATCTCATTTTAAAATAAAGTAACTTTTATTTACTTTCCAAGAGTGCCCCTCCTCTCCTCTTATAAAAGGCCCCCACCTCTACCTCCTTACCCACACTTCCAAAGCCTTTGTCTCGCCCAAACCATGCCCATTTTGTCTCTCTACTTCCCTATCTTACTCCTTGAATACTCACTTTGGGCAGAAGTCTTCCCAAGGAAGCCTTTGAGCTCAAACCAAAGAGAGTTACCCGATTTTAAGGTAATGTCTTCATTTGAGTCCTTTTGTTTTATTTTGCTTCTCCAACCCCCTAAACTCTTTTTATTCATTTATTTTGTAACAACTTCAGTATCTTCAATATAATAGGATGTTGTTATAAGAATGATTCGAGATACACTTACACACACCTACATTTAATGGTTAAAGAACATACTGTTTCCGTGGATGACGAATTTCTGCCTCCCGAAACGATGATTGTTCAACATTATTTTAACACCTTCAAAGGTGACCATTAAGATGACAATATATTTATATATGATATATAATATGTTTATTTTTTCCTTAAGCTTCTGTATTTTTTATTTTGGGCATACCTTTATGGTTTTCATTATGGGTAAACACGATATCTTCATTTAAGGAAGTGCAGACTACCGCCCCCTCAAAGTGATTTGATTCGTTAATACCATATGTGGGACGTATAAAGGATGAAGTTAGATATTATATATGATATTAAACCAGAATTATAATATACCTTTATATCATTATGATTCCATTTCATAAAATACGAAATAGAAATGGGAGCAGCGTTCATGCGTACGTACGGCTTACCGTCTCCAGGAACGGTGCATTTTATTTATTACCTCTAAATGTTATATAATATTATAAATGCATGCATGTATTGGATATATATGATATATATGATATCTACATCATGAATACCATTCTGGATATAATGGATACATGAACAACTTGTAATTATAAAGGGTTTATTTTTTACTCAAGTACCAATGATCGTTAAAACGACCGTTATTAACTTAAATAATTACATAGTGTTCATGAAATAGAAATAAGTGATATAAAATGAATAATGAATTGAAAAAGGTTCTTAAACAAGTATAAATTAACTCAAGTTTATTATTCAGGAGATTAAAGAACGACCGAGTCAAGTCGGACCCGAGGTATGGGACTTCGTCTCAATCTCCTTTCATTGAGGCATATTTTGTTTTATACAAAACCTTCTTTTATACGGTGTATAAAACCCTTTGAATTTTACATTTATCCAAAAGAAATATTTTTTATATGAAGCGTTTTACTAAACGACAAAAGGGAATGTTTTTGTCGTACGTATGCGGCGACAACGACTTCGCCGCCGTCGTGACCATTATTTGAGTTTCAGCTTCCTCTACAAGCCATACCTTTTTTTTAAAAGAAAAATAAATACCATGTTTTACTTTTCTTTTATTTTGGTATTAAAAATGGTTTTCATAATGTTTTTATATCAATGTGTTGTATTGATATCTTGTGATTGAAAGGTGGAAATGTTATGTTTCCTTTATGCATGTTTTATGTGATACGATTATGTTGAGGTTCTTGGGCATTATTATGAAGACAGGTGGTTCCGTGATAAAACTAAGGGCGGGTGAGCCCGATATAGCTACTCCAATGCATTGGGTAACGTGAAGGAGTGAAACGCTAATGTTTCTCCGAATAGATTTAGGGGAATATACTGTGATGGGTATTCCAAACGTAACTAAGAGGGTTACTCCATACGTAAGAATGTTATGAATGCCTCAAGTTACCTTTATGTATTATGATTTATATGATTTATTCATGATTTGATGAGGTATGTTAAAGTGCTTATGTTTTATGGGTAAAGTATGATTTCATTCTTATGTATATATGAACTCATGTTTCCTTTCCATATTTTTATAACCCATACTGATCTTTTTATGCTCATCCTATGTTTTTTTGAATGTTTTTTCACAGGTCAAGGGAAAGGTACATGATATGATGATAGTGTCAAGGAAGTGTCAAGAAAGAATCCATGTTTTATTTTAAATATGTTTCCGTTGATAGAAAAAAATGAATACAATCTTTATGTAACCACTTTGTTTAAATGTGGAATGTAATGCAAAGTTTTATGATCTAATTCTCTAAAACTCTAAACCTGAAAAGAATCTTCAACGTGTATCTCTTGAAGTAACTCAAGAATAAGTAAGGTTTAAGGCTGGGGCCTTATAAAAAGTGTCACCCCAACCTCAATTCCATTATGTCAAGAGCTTGTGACTAGCACCCAAATGACTTGCATACAAAATGGGAGGCATTTGCCAACAAAACTTGTATCAACATATCACTAAATCATTAACATAAACATGTGGACCAAACGTGAATATGATAAATCATACAATGAAAAAGTAAATGCATGCATGCATGTAATGCCATATATCAAACTCAAAAACGTTTCGAATCTTCCTGGTCTATTACTTTGCGTGTTTTGGGTGTCAGTGTTGAAGTTAGTGTCCTAAAACCAACATCTATGTACTTTATGATTACCTGTGTTCATTATTTTGAATATTAATAAAGTTTTTATAACATTATCGTTCTTTTTCGACGCTTCGGCGGTGGCGTAGTGGTGGGTGGTCGAGGGCCATACAACAGGCGTTCGGTGAGGTCTGGGGTTCGATTCCTGGGAGCCCACTCTTGGGGGAATTTCTGGCTCCCATGTGCCACTCGTCTTGCGGGGTCACCTGGTGTCTCACTGGGTGGGGAAAAAAGGGCGCACTTCACCTAACTGACGGATTGTTGTGCCGAACCATCGCTGAACGAGGTGTAACCTTGTGGGGACGCTCTGTCATCTCGGCTGACAACAACTCCTCCTCAGCTGCGGCTTCTCCGGATGACCTCTTCGTGGGGAGGGAGGTTCGTGGGTGTGAAGGGATCGGAAATGCCACTCCTGAGAATTCCCTTTTAAAAATAAAATATAACATTATCGTTCTTCTACGTCACTTTGTATCACTACTACAGATTGCGCTATAAATGAGCTATATCAGTGCTAAAAAAGTGATGTCTATCCATGTATCGTTAAAAGCCGACCTTTATCAACGCTAAAATAAAAGCACCGATAAAGATGTTCTTTATCAGTGGTTTTTTTGTGATTGTTGTTAAAGACACACTTTATTATCACTGATAAAAATTTCAATTGTTTTTTGGAGCGCTCGCACTCACGCCCCCTATCAGTGCTTGCAACCCTCCTTTATGAGGGATCACACCCCCCACCAATCTCGAAGCGTTCTCATTCTCATGCACCCCCCTTTATCAGCACTTGCACCCCCTTTGTCAACACTTTTATAGTGCCTGACTTTCTACCCACCAGCATGCGCGCTTGGACTCGATTCCGTGATCTCCCTTGTGGAATTCGAACCTCTTTACCACTGCCCTAAGCTTGCTTTGATGTATATTTTACGCTATTTCTATTTATTTATATATAAAATATAAATTCTTTTTATTCATATATTTGTATATTTATTTTTAAATATATTTATAAAATATATGTTTTTGTGTGTATGATATATGTATATATATACTTATATTTATTTCAATGTATTATATATTAAATTTCATTTACATATATTATAATAGAAATAGAAATATAAATATATATCTGTTTATTTTTGAAAAGAGGTACACTAATTCAATTAGACGAATGAGTGCCCAAAACAACAAGCGATAAAATACAACAAGGAAAATTATTCAGCCAAACATGAGAATCACGAGGCCATGGATGGTCAACAGATGCGCCACCCTATTCTCTTCCCTTTTAACGAAAGAGAAAGAGAAAACGAGAACGATGAGGTGTAGCGACTGAATCTTCAAAATAATCAATCCAAATGGTTGAAGCCCGTCTCCCTGAGGAGGATATTGCATTGATAATTGAGAGGCAGTCCGACTCCAAAATCAGAGCATTCCAACCTTTCTCTAGAGCGGAAAAAGGCCAATGAGAATGACTTGGGATTCCGCCACTGGTGGTGCCGATCTAGCGGCGATGAACGAGAAACAAGTTGCAACCAAAGATCCAGAGGAATCCCTAGCAATAATGCCGATGCTGGAAGTGCCACAACCAGAAAGGGAAGAATCCACATTGATCTTTATAACTCCCGATGGGGGCAGATGCTAGGAACAAGAGGCATGATGCAAACCTGGGGCATTGTGGGGCGGGTCATGCCGTTTCCAAGCATTCAGCCAAAGGGTGGTCCGATCAACCCAGAGAGAGCACGACTTAGTCATCTAGTTAAAGATGACATCATTCCCACGTGCCCAAAAAACCCATGCCAACGTGCAGACTGAACACATGCTATCTCTGGAAAGAGAAGAAGGTCGATTTAGGAGAAAAGCTGCTAATGAAGACACCTTGTCAAGGAAGACGTCTGCCTCGATACTCCATGCCCGCCACACCTCCTTAGCACTAGGGCACTGGACGATGGCATGCAGGGGGTCTTTGTTGTAGATTTACTGATCGGGTTGGTTGGATCACTACAAGCATGGCGTCGGACAAAGAAGTCCATCGTGAGGAGTATCCCCGAGGAAACCTATTAGAGAAAATACCTTGCCTTAGGAGGGATTAAAAGTCGCCAAGAAAAATTCCAAAGGTCATCCACCCCTGTGGTCGGCACCTCAATGACCGCCTTGTAAACCGACATGACCGTGTAAGCACCAGAGCAATCAAATATATATCCGTTTATCAATACACACAAATATATATATAAACATTATATATACATTTGTATAAGCATATATATATATTCATATATTTTTATAATGTAAAAGAATGATTAAATATTTTTTAAAATAAAATTGATAATAATTAATTCCATATGATTTATATAATTACTTTTAAATACATTTTTACAATATGTCTATATTGAATATTTATATATAAATTTTACACATTGCATATATATTTATATATCTATATATTTACATACATATATTTATGAATATTCACATATAATTGTATATTTATATATAAATTCTTTATAATGTATTTATAAATATTTACTGTAAATACGTTTATACACTACACTTCATGATAATTATAGAGATATATTTATAAAAATACATATATATATGACGTATTTACACAATATCGATACACAAACACATGCACACATATTTACACACACATGTACACATTTATATTTCACATATACGCGCACAAAATATTTACATATATGTATTTATTTACATATATTACAATACACACAAAGACACATATTTTCTTGATACACACATATTTGTATATAAACATTACTTTTATAAGTATATATATATATATATATTCATTAATTATATATATATATATATTCATTTTTATAAGCTAAATAAACTGGATAATTTTTTATTTTAAATAAAATGAATAATAAATATTTATTGCAATATGGTTTATAATTTTAAAAATACATTTTTAGGTAGATATGTTTAAATATTTATTATATGTAAATATATGAAAACATGCATATATTTAATTATAAATTCAACTACAATATGAAAAACGATAAAATTTCAAAACCATAATATCTATATGAATGTAATCTATGAGAATAAATTCAGTCCCCACTGAAAAAGTATAAGAAAACCCTCTTAAACGAACTTGAAATCCCATCGAATATAAAAAAATTAGAGTATCCCCACAAAAAAAACTCAATTTTAGAGGCTTTTTGGGTCTTTTTTGACCTTGAGAAAATAGTGATTGGGGCTTCCCCAATTAACATGGTGTAGATCACTTTGTAGACTTCGATTTGATACGTGCCAGAGTCCAAACGAACACCTGAATCAAAAGTTATAGACGTATGAAGTTTAAGTCACATTTTCAACTTATCTTAGACCATTCATTAATTTATTAGATTTTTATGTCATTCAATTGTTATTAAATGATCATTAATCAATAATAATTAGAAAATTATTTATTATTATTATTATTGAATTATTTTTCAAGTCATTTTTCAGTAAATATCTTATATATCAAGTGTAAATACATATTTAGTCTTCCATAAATCACATTTAATAAAATATATTATATTTATATTAATATTAATATATTTATATATTAATACATCATTTTTAATGATATATACTTCTTTTAATGAAATATATCTTTTTGCAGTGCTAAAAAAAGCGTTGATAAAAGACCCCTTTTATCAACATTTTTTAACATCGATAAAAGATACCATTTATTAACGCATTTTGCTAGCGTTGATAAAAATTCTCATTATCATCACTTTTTTAACATTAATACATACCACCATCATCAGTGCTAGCAAAAAGCGTTGATAAAAACAACATTTGTCACCGTTTTTTAATGATGATAAAAGATACCTTTATCATCATTTTTCGCTAGTGGTAATAAATGAAACCTTTATCATCGCTAGTAAAAAGAATCGATAAATGGTACTTTTATCAGTTCTAAAAAAGAACTGATAAAAGGGGTTGTTTATCAATGTTTTTTTAGTACTGATAAAAGACAACCTTTATCAGCGCTTCCAGCTAGCGCTGATAAAGGCTAGCATTGGATAAACCCTATCAGCGCTTCTAGATAGCGTTAACAAAGGATGGCACCGGATAAACCCAAATACGTAGTAGTGTATGTGATAATGACATAAGGGTACTTGTCACACTGAAAGGTCATAGCAATTCCCTGCTATGATGAAAACCTTTTAAGTGTCATGACAATATTCTTAAATTTATGTTCTATAGTCAGATGATATCATTTGATGAGACATAAATAATACAAACTATTAGGGATGAAGACTCATAGGACGTTGGGACACCTTCTCATGGTGTACGCCCTTGGAAATCTTTAGTGCAAGAGATTATGAGAACATGACTAGCCAATAAGAAATCCACACTTATACACATCATTGGATATTCCTATCTGTGGATGTGTGTAATGATCTTTAGACTTTAAAAATATTATTAATTCATGTCACGAGTCACGTAAATTTATGTATTGATGAAAACCATGAAGGAATATGCTCACATGGAAGTAGCATATATTGGGTGCATCAAGACCAACATTGTATTAATGAATAACATGAGAAACAATTTCCCCCTTTTATTCTTTAACAAAAGTTGGTATCTCAGACACTTTTATGAGAATGAAACTTCTTGATTAAGGCCATGACCATGGAGAAGTTGTCGACAAGTTTGTTTTTGAAAATTCAAAGAAAGTGTCATCGATCATATAGGTTGATGACACTATTATAAAAACTACTTGATTAGATATATCGAGATAAAGAGATTATATTGCACAGTGAATGCTTATATGAGGTTGTATGTCATGGTGACATTAACCTATTTCATTATGGGTGCCTTGACGGGTTGTTAGATGCTAACATTGGACTTTAGGAAGTTCCACCCAATGCCACTGAGAATGTCACAACCCCCCCAAAGGTATCCCTCCTATGCCGACAATGAGTGAAGAGAGATAATGATGCCTAAAACCCACCTCCAATAGGTTATAGGTTAGAAACAAATACTGATGGTTTATCATACACACAAATGGGAGACATTACCCTCTAAAATGAATATGAGGAACAAGATACAATATGGAAACACCAAACAACTTCTTCTTATAATAAATAAAAGATCCAATTACACGCATGTAATGTCATATAAACCTCAAAAATGCAAAAGAAACTACAAGTACAAAACCAAAATCCTCAGCAACAACCTCAAAGCCCAAAAAGATCCTGAGCAACTCCATGAACTAGTAATGTCCAATCCGATCACTAAACAACTCTCACTATCCTAAAAAATAGTTTATATATACATATGGTGAACATAATAAGTATACTCAGAATGATTCTCCTTAGAATCTCTCATTCAAAAGATAAATAAAGAATATAAAGGTTAGTGAATAAACAATTGAAGCTAACTCATCATCTAATCAAGTATACTAAGTCCCCAACCTCACCATGGATCACTCACCAAGTGTCGCATACAAATAATAATGTAATATCAAACATAATATCAAATGAAGGTACCCCGCTACCACTTCCCAACTGGTTTTCCGTTCATCCCCAATATTGCATGTCTTGGTTCATCTCTCTCTAATAAATAATACTGCCCAAAAATACATGGGAAACTGTAATATATCATGCACCATGTGTATCACATCATCTCATCATCAACATCCACATCTCCAAATAGTAACCAAGTAGTTTTTGGGATCCACCATAGCCTGTACATTGTGTATTATACCTTAAGTCATCACAACCCATACACAATATGCCCATTATAATCCTTAGGATACTATATCCAGAGATACATGCACATGGAATAACTACAATCCATTGCAACCCTTTACGAACATATATGGGAAGGGAAAGAACCGTTCATACTAGTAAATAAAACCACCAGGAGAAGAGAGTGGAGAAAGATGGGGTAGCCAACCATCCACTCCTCACCAACTTGGATATTGGGTGAAAATACCCTCTATAGTCTACTAGTGTCAGTCACCCTACGAACATGGGTGGGGTAGTGCATGAAATAATAAAACATATAAAATATAAATAGCTCACAACTACACTAAAGGAAACTACCAAGACTTAACCTTAACTCCAACTATCGTCTCTCAGACACCAGAATTTCACTACTATAGACTAGATATTCTATAAGCACACAAACATTTCAAAATACATTTAATTAATTATTAGGATAAAAATTTCATAATTACATCAATAATCATTGACTTCCATGCCCTCTGAGCATAATCCATACTCTTCCCAGGTTCCTTGAGAATTATTTCCATTTCAATATTCTGTTAAGCCTCCAACCCCATGGGTTAAATTATTTAACATTACTATTCTATAATTCTCGGTACTCTAGGGATCATCTTAAGCTACCATAAAATATGTATAAACCATGAACTTCTATCCGTGTTAATCAGTGGATAAAGGAAATCAAAAAACAAGCAACCTAACCATCCAAACATTAAATAAAATTTATTAACATGCAAGCATCCCAAATTCCAGAACAACAGACAATGAGAAATCCCAGCTTCAACCCACTCTATCCGTCCCAATGCTATCCCTAACACCACTATGTATATCACCATCCATCAAGCCATCTCAGGCGTCAACTATTGACATTGACCCTGGCATCCCCACCAATTTCTCATCAAACCATCATATATCCTAGGCACACTCTGTCATGACCCCACCCCCCAAAGGCACCCCTCCAATGCTAATAACGAGTGAAGAGAGATAATGATGCCCAAATCCCACCTCCAATAGGCCAAAAATTTGAGAAAAACATGTATATCATGTAACAACCCAAAGTTTTATCTATATAAATTCCCTTCTTATAATTATGTCATATGGTATAAACCCATAGAGAACACAATACAAGCTTTATAAATGATGAATGAATTAAATAAGAAGCATTTTTAGAAGTTAAGGAACCCATACCGATGAAAGAGTAACTTGACATTTGGAATAGTAATGTGACACTTATGAATAGTAAACCAGACAATTGAATAGTAATCTCACCAATGAAAGTATAAATAAAATTTATCCACCTAATAAGTGAAAATATGATATAGTTATATCATAGTATAAGTAAATAAATATTTTAAAAATTATTAATTAAGTGTTGGTAATTTTATAGGTTATAAATATTTAATTAAATTAATAATTTAAAAGAAAATTTATTTTCATAAAATGCATTCATAAATTAATATTTTGATGCCTTAATATTATAAAATAATTTTATGAGACCTTATTTAATTTTTCAAAGTGTTAGAAAAGAACTTTTAATTCTAAAATTTGTATTTTCCAAGTAAATGATGATTTTAATTAAAAATTATATTTATCATATTTATAAAATTATTTTCATAAAATGAAGTTTATTTTCGAATTTTACACGTCAAAAAATGTTTAGGGTGATTTTTTGGGATTTTTCTGAAATACTTGGATTTTTGGTGAATAATAAAATATGATAATTTACAGTATATATACATTATAGGTTAAATACACTTTTCATTTAGTCATAGATTATGTAAGAATAATTAATTTGAACTAACATGATTTAATTATTGTATTTAGTCTCAATAATAAAAAATATTTCTTGTCTTGAGAAAAATAATAAAATATTGAGTAAAATAATGAGAAAACACCCCTCTTATCCACTATAAATACCACCCTCACCACCTATTCTCCTCACACCTATCATGCCTTGAACCTCATCCAAATTATGTCCACTACTATTTAAAAACATCTCCTACACATATAGAATCTTTTTTTCTTAACAAAATACCAAAACCAATTCTCTAAGGAGGTTCTCAAGAAGAAGGAATCAAGAGGTAAAACCCTCTTCCATTTTCATTCAATTTCTTTTCAAGTTACCTTATTTTTATCTCTCTCCTCACCTCCCCTAATCCAAATGGAATTAAAACTATAGTATTTTACATATTCTGGAATTTTATATTGTTGATGGAATAATTTTCATCAAATCTCTTCTCCTTTCTCTTTTACTTTAAGAATGAAAACATCGTTCGTGAGGTGTTGATTTACCACCTTCGTGGATGATGTGCTTTCATCTTTCCATTACCATATTCAAGGCTGGTAATGAAACAATTTTTATGGTTTAACCAGATTATAATATATGTATTATATCTTATATAATGTTCTGCAATAATTTTGTACACATGATATTAATTTATAAAACAAAATGAGTTTGTTGCGATAAAAAAATTCTAAATTAATCTAAATGATTACCATAAATGATTTATCTAATGAATCATCCTCACTTTTGGAAAAAAAATGGAATTTAAATATTCTATAAGTTCATTAATAACATATAAGTTTAGTATTTGGAAACTATCCCCATTCTACATGATTTTCCACACAATTATTCAAGTAAACCGATCACGAAAACCAAGAAAATCAACGCTCCCAAATAATGAAATTTAATCTCTTAACCCATTAAAAGGGAAATAAATGAACTTAATAAAGTTATAATAAATAAAATACATGTATAAATGATTATGTAATTATTAATTAATGAATATAATTTTATTATTTATGACATTAAGATCAAGTGAATAATCATTTCAGACATAAGATAAGGGATTCTACCTGAACCTCCATTATTCCTTCAGGTTATTCTTCCTCTCTTTTTACCAAAATGAAGTTATATTTTATTTTTATGTAAATCTTATAAATGCTGTGTATATGTTCCAAACTCATGTATCAATATCCATTCATCCTTCTTTTTAGGTATATACATGTTTTTAAAAGGTTCTCTAACTATTTCTTCCCAATAAGAAAGCCCGTTTTAAGGGAACTTCCCGAATTACTACCCATTTTTAAGTGAACTCTATAATCTTTTTTGAGGCACAATTATTTTTATAAAATCACTAAATTTATTATGAAAACATTATTTGTTCACTTATAGTTTTATATAAAAGATTATGCTCTTTTCTTCTTAAAATACTCTTTAATATTTTCCTTAAACCATACTAAAATGTTTTATTTCTAAAGTTTCTTAAACAATCATTTCACTTCAGTTTGACATCGCTTATCCTAATATATGACTATATTACCTTATGAATATCCATGTATGATTTAAATCCATCATTTCATGGACACCACTATGATATTCCATTTTGATATGCCTTTTGACATAATTATGATACCCAAATTCTTTCCATGGGTAACCCTTAAGTTTATATTGATTGCTTATGTATGATTCTTTATGTGACAAACATATTAATGAACATGTTATGATGGGTTCACCCATATATAACTCTAATGCATTGGGTAATGTTTATTCTCATGAGACATTATGTGCAATGGTCTTGGTGTTTAACCTTGACTCATCCTCCTCTATGTGCAACGAGCTACGACTCATGCTCCTTTATATGCAACGAGCCTTGACCTGTACTCCTCTATGTGAAATAAGCCTTGACTTGTGCTAAAGTTGTGTTTTATGTTGATTCCACATTACTATGAATCCATTATTTTATGATACCATGTTATGATTCCTTATATTTAATCATGTTACATTCCTTTTTATATCATTATGTTATGCCTTCTAACCCATGTGCTAAGATTTATTTTAATGTTTATTCCCTTACATGGATTTTTAGATCATCCCTTTATTCATGTTATCCTCAGGTTATCCTATGTAGATGTAAGGGCTCAAAGGAAGTTGGGAGCTCATAATGGATGATAAATAAAGAAATGTTTTATTTAGTCCCACGTTTTAAGTTTTATATACCTAGTATTCAAGACACTATAATTTATGATACTTGGATTGTAATTTGATGTTTAATTATTCTTAAAATCATGTAATATTATGTGAAAATACTAGGGTCACTATAGTTGGTATCAGATGAAAGATTTAGTTATTTTTGGAGACTAGGAATAGATCATTTTAGTAAGAACCTTAGGGATAATTATAAATCTAATAAAACATTCCTAAATTTTGGTAAGTATAGAGTAAGTGGTTTATCAAGAAAATACATCCCTTTCTGGATACTACAAGTGGACGTGGTTCTAACATATATGTACCTAGGATTAACAACTCTGATAAGGTGTTCTAGTCTTGACTCAGGGTAACCTAGTACACAACAATGAGTCTTAATGTGCACCTGGTTTGACACTCCCGGGGGATATGCTTTAGTAAATTCATAAGATCATTATAAACAGTTATTAAGGGAATAAAGAAAATTCCCATAAGAATATATGTTAGTAAACAAATCATGGACAACCTAAATTGAAACCTAAGGAATCACAAGTTAGGATATACTTTTCCTTTAAGAGTTTATCCTTTTATGTTTAATGTTTCCTTTTTATACTTTTTAGCTAAGTATTCAAGCTCCCTAATTGCACTTTATTTTTCTTAGTTAATGATGGGAAATAGAAGAACACATTCCAATAATAAACATGATAGGAAATGTGACAATTTCCCTAATGATATGCTAAATATGATGGAAACAAGTGATAAAAACTTCATTATAGTACTTTCTCAATGGGTTAAAGTTATGAATAATAACTTGAATCGCGTGGAACTCCATCCTCCTAAGAAATAGAAAGTTTCAATCGAATCCTTCATATGACAAAGTCCTCCCATAATTAGTGGATCTTCCGATCCCCTTCTCATAGAATAGTGGATTAACTTTATTGAAGAGATATTCTCTATCTTCCAGTGCTCAAAAGAAGTGAAATTTGTGCTGACAATATATCATTTTTATGGGGAAGCTGATAAGTGGTGAAAATTGATCAAAAAATATGAAGTTAAAGGAGGAAATTGATTCCATGGATTGGGAAGAATTCAAGAAAATGTTTTTTAATAATTATTTTCCTCAAACACTCTATCTAAAGATAGAAATAGAGTTCCTCAAACTTAAGCAGAAGTAAGATGATCCTATCGGGGTGTATGAAGAAACCTTTACTAGGCTTACAAGATACGTCTTTGTATTTTTCATGAACATCGAAATCAAGGTGGATCACTTCTTTAGAAGACTAAAGTTGAGTCTACAAAAAGCATTGGTGATTCAAGATTTTGAAAGTTACAAGGAGATTTCATGTTGTTACATCAAGGTTGAAATGGAGATATAAGACTCTCAATGGTATTGTGGAACCATGGAAAATAAGTGGTAAATGGAGTCTAATATGGGTGGATCATCAAATAAATACCATGATGGAAAAAAACTGAATATCCCACATGTTAAAATTGCGGGAAGAAGCATCCTGGGAACCGTCTAAAGGGAACCAAGAAATGCTTCAAATGTGGAAGAATGTGGTATATGGATAAGAACTATTGAAGGGATATGTAGAATACCAATAATATGGAAGAAGAAAGTAAGGTTCATATCACTGCTCAACCAGTAGTGCAGTGTTTCAACAATAAGGAACATGAGTATTTTTCGAACCAATTCCCTAAGTCCAGGGTTTTTAGAGGAAATCAAGAACAACCTTCAAGAAAACAAGGGCTTATGCTATCACTACCAATAATGTAGATCCGGACAATAATGTAGTGACAGGTATGCTGGTTATTCATTCAAAAATAATGAATGTACTATTTGATTCATATTCTACACATTTTTTATATTTTTCAAGTTTATTAGAACTATTCAAACACAACCTCAAAATTTAGAGGTTGATTTATCTATGAGAATAGCAAATGGGGAAATTATTGCATCCAAAGTACATAAATACTCCCTGATTAATGTTTATGGATTGAACCTCCCAGAAAATATCTTAATAATTACTTTGGTAGAGTTTGATGCTATTTTGGGAATGTATTGACTATATTTATACAAGTCCAACATCAATTGTCGGGAAAGGGAGATCACTCTTCACATCTCAAAGCATCCTCTAATTCTTTACAAGTTTAAAGAGGAAGATGAATCTCCTTCATAATCATCGTCTCAATTATGGATAATATTGCCTTATGAGAAAACATATCTAGCTCAAATGATTGATACAAAGGAGAGAATCATGCTCGAAAACATTCCCATTGTGAGGGATTACACTGATGTATTACGTGAAGAGTTGCCCGATCTTCCTCTTGATTGAGAGGTTGAGTTATTAATTGATCTTATTCTTGGATATCTGCCTATATCAAAGACACCTTATAGAATATAAATTGTTGAACTATAAGAACTGAAGAAGTAGTTACATGAGAATCTGGATAAGAGTTTTATATGCCCAAGTGCTTCACCATGGGGTGCTCTAGTCCTTTTTATCAAGAAGAAGGATGGATCAATGTGCCTATGAATTGATTATCATGATCCAAATAAAACCATGATAAAGAACAAATATCCCCTACCTCGGATAGTTGAATTTTTCGATTATCTATGTGGGGACAATTATTTCTCTATGGTGGACCTTCGGTCGGGATATCACCAATTAAAGGTGAGGAAGGAATATATTCTAAATACTTCCTTTTAAACAAGGTATGGACACTATGAGTTCATAGTGATGCCCTTTGGACTCACTAATGCTCCATAAATTTTCATGGATTTAATGAATAGAGTCTTTAGAGATTACCTCAATAAATTTGTGGTAGTATTTCTCGATGATATTCTGATATAGTCCAAGAGCAAGAAGGAACACAAGGAGCATTTGAATACTGTGCTAAAGACTTTGAGAAGGGAGAAAATATATGCAAAGTACAATAAATGTGAGTTCCGGATGGATGAAGTATCATTATTAGGGAATGTTATCACCAGCAAAGGGATATCTGTATACCCTTCTAAGACAAAGGAAATCAAAGAGTGACCCATGACAACTTTTGTAACAAATATCCATATTTTCCTTGGCCTAGCTGAGTATTACCGACGATTTCTAAAGATCTTTGATCAATTGACAAACCCAATAAACAAGATGACCTAGAAGGGAGTGAAGTTTTTCTGGACTCAATAATATGAGGAAATCTTTAAGGATCTCAAAATGAGTCTTATCACTACACCAGTATTCACACTCCCAACAAGTGGAGAATTTTTTGTGGTATACAACGATTCTTCAAAGAAAGGACTAGGATGTGTACTAATGAAAAATGATAAAGTGATAGCCTATGATTGAAGGCAGTTGAAAATCCATGATAAAAACTATTCCATACATGATCTGGAGTTGGCGGTTATAATCTTCACATAGAAAATCTAGCAGCATTATCTCTATGGGGAGAAATGTGAGATATATACTGATTATAAGAGTCTCAAATATATATTCACACTTAAGCGTCTTAATATGAACCAACTAATATTGTTATAGCTTATCAAGAATTATGAATGCTCAATCCACTACCATCTTGGTAAGGAAAATAAGGTAGAAAATGCTCTAAGTAGAAAGGATCTTGCGTCTTTATTAATGATGAGAATTGAGAAGGATACAATATTCTTAGACTTAAAAATGTTGTACATGGGAATCATTAAGTGAGGAACATCATCAATCCTTTCTCAAATGATTTCTCAACCATCCCTTAGGGAGAAAATAAAGGATGCTCTAAGAAATGATGTGGAAATTTAGAAAAGGGTGGAAGATATCCGAAATTGGAAATCCTCTAAGTTCAAGATTGATGAGGATGAAGTTGTAAGATCTGGGTCACGACTATGTGTACCATACAGTCCAGAGATAAAAAAGATCTTCTGAATAATGCACACAACTCAAACTTCTCTATTCACCCAAGGAGCCCAAAGATGTATCGAGATGTCTAGGAGAGCTTTTGGTGGGACAATATGAAAAAAGAGATCACTAAATAAAGATCAAAGTGCTTGGTATATCAATATGTGAAGTCTCATAGGTAAAAGTATAAAGGGATGTTGCAACCATTACCGATAACAACATGAAAATGGGAAAACACAACCATGGACTTTGTCATAGGACTTCCAAAGACATCTAGAGGAAACAATGCTATATGAGTTATTGTGGATTATATTACAAAGACATATCACTTTATCACAATTTGAGAGGACTTCTCACTAGATCAAATTTCATGAATATACATCAAATAAGTGGTAAGGTTGTATGAAGTATCACTATCTATTATATCCAATCGGGATATGAGATTCCCCTCCAAGTTCTGGAAAAGTCTCTAACATGATCTAACCATTGATTTGAACTTTAGTACGATATATAATCCTCAAACTAATGTACAATCTATGTGGACTATTCAGACACCAGAATACATGTTGAGATCATGTTCTATGGACTTCAAAGGAGGATGAGACCAACATCTGCCTCTGCTTGAGTTCTCTTACAATAATAGTTTTCACTCGAGCATTCGAATGGCTCCATATGAATCCCTTTATGGGAAAAGGTACAGAACATTGGCATGATGGGATGAAGTCAGTGAACGTAAGCCATTAGGAATAAAAATGGTTGAAGAAATAGTGGAGAAGGTGAAAACCATTCAAAAACACATCAAGATAGCCCACAATCGATAAAAGATCTATGTAGACAATCGTCTATGAGACCTAGATTTTAAGGTTGGATACATGTTATTCCTCCACATATCACCCTAGAAGAGGATCACGAAATTTGTGAAGAAAGGGAAGCTAAGTCCTAGGTACATCGGCCCCTTCAAGATCCTCGATCATGCCGGAGATGTGGTCTATCAACTAGCACTTCCACCAACCATGTCTTAATTATTCTATGTATTCCACATATCCCTCTTGAGGAAGTACATACAATATCCTTCACATGTACTAACTTCAAAGGTGGTACAGTTGGAGAATGATCTTCCTTATGTGGAGTAGCTAGTGAAGATCTTGGATCATAGAGATAAAGTTATACAAAACAAGACTAATCACCTGGTCAAATTACTATGGAAGAACCATAAGTACAAGAGCCAACAAGGGAGCTGGAGGAAGCGATGAAGGAAAAGTACCAACACCTTTTTTCACCTTAGTATGAAAAATGAAATTTCTAGGATGAAATTTTATAAGGGGGGAAGAATGTAATGACTCAAAGTTTTATCTTTATAAATTCCCTTCTTATAATTATTTCATATGGTATAAACACATAGATAACACAATAAAAGATTTATAAATGATAAATGAATGAAATAATAATCATTTCTAGAAGTTAAGGAACCTATACCGATGCAATAGTAACCTGACCTTTGGAATAGTAATTTGACCCTTATGAATACTAAATTAGAAAATTGAATAGTAACCTCACCAATGAAAGTATAAATAAAATTTACCCACCTTATAAGTGAAAATATGATATAATTATATCATAGTATAAGTAAATAAATATTTTAAAAATTATTAATTAAGTGTTGGTATTTTTATAGGTTATAAATATTTAGTTACATTTTTTCGATTAATTTAATAATTAAAAAAAATATATTTTCATAAAATGTATTCATAAATTAATATTTTGATGTCTTAAGATTATAAGATAATTTTATGAGACCTTATTTAATTTTTCAAAGTGTTAGAAAAGTAGTTTTAATTTTAAAATTTGTATTTTCCAAGTAAATTATGATTTTAATTAAGAATTATATTTCTCATATTTAGAAAATTATTTTCATAAAATGGAGTTTATTTTTTAATTCTACACATTTAAAAATGGTTATGATGAATTTTTAGGATTTTTCTGAAATACTTGAATTTTTAGTGAATAGTAAAATACGGTAATTTACAAAAAGTTAAATACACTATTCATTGAGTCATGGATGATGTAAGAACAATTGGTTTGAACTCACATGATATAATTACAGTTTTTATTCTCAATAATCAACATTATTGCTTGTCTTGATCAAAATAATAAAATATTGAGTAAAACAATGAGAAAACACCCCTCTCCTCCACTATAAATTCTACCCCTCAACACCTATTCTTATCAAACCCCTCAAGACTTGAGCCTCATAAAAATTCTACCCACTAATCTTCCCAAACCTCTCACCCATTTCCAAGAACTTCTGGTCTTAACAAAAGACCAAAACCAATTCCCTAAGGAGGTTCTCAATATAAAATAATCAAGAGGTAAAACCCTCTTCCGTTTTCTTTCAATTTCTTTCCATGTTCCTTTCTTTTATTTTTATCACTTCACCTCCCATTATCCAAATGAAATAAAAAATCAATGCAAGATGCTGGTGCTTGTGGCAAGGCAGAAACCAGGAAAGGTACGAAGGGGCTCCTTCATCGGCGAGGTCGATCATTGTGAGGACCCATTTTCTGATAGTGGACTTGGTTCGGCTTATCCAAGGGTGGCGGGATGCTCCATGCTTGTGCTTTCTGCAGGCCAATATTCCCTCGACTCATCCCCCTCTCTTCATTTCTCTGGGCAGATGGGTGTGTTGGCAGCCTCCTGATCATGGTTACAAGTTGAACACCGATGGATCTTATTTGCGTGTCATAATGAGAGGAGGGGGGGGGGTTCATGGGGTTGGGGGGAATGTGGTCCTTACTTTCTCTTTGTCCTATGGAATTGGAAACTCTATCATGGACGAGGCCAAAGCCATGCTCATCGGGATCTCCCTTTGTATTCAGCAGAATTTAGTTATCTCTCAGGCGAAGACTGACTCTTTGATTCTTCATGACTCCCTACATGGTAAAGTCTCCACCCCATGGTCCATCTTTTATATTGTCTGGAAATGTATAACCCTACTCCATAACATCCAGGTTACCCATATGTGGAGTGAAGGAAATCAGGTTGTAGATTACCTTGCTTCTTTGGCGGATCAGAGCTCCATCCACACTTGTATCATTGACCCCATCAGCTTAAGGCCTGAGAGAGTTAATTTGATTAGAGACAATGCTCTTGGCTTTCACTATTTTAAGCCCCCATGAATTCGTTTTTTCTTGGTGTTTCTCCCCCCCTTTTTTAATAAAAAAATTGATTTAGAGGAGGTACCGATTTACCACCTTTGTGGACGACGTGATTTCATCTTTCCGTTACCATCTTCAAGGCTGGTCATGAAACCATTTTTATATTTGAACAATATTATAATATATTTATTATATCTTATATAATGTTATATAATCATTATGTACACATGGTATTAATTTATGAAACAAAATGAGTTCGTTGTGATAAAAAAACACTAAATTAATAGAAACGATTATCATTAATGATTTATCTAATGAATCATTCTTACTTCTGAAAAAAATGATACTTTAATATCCTATAATTACATTAATAACATATAAGTTCATTTCCGGACAATTATCCTCATTCTACATGATTTTACATACACTTATACAAGTAATCCGATCATGAAAACCAAGGAAATCAATGCTCATAAATGATGAAATTGAATCTTTTAACCCATCAACAAGGCCATAAATGAACTCACTAAAGTTACAATAAATAAAATACATGTATAAATGGTTCTTTAATTATTAATTAATTAATCTAATTTTATTATTTAGGAAATTAATATCAAGTTCATAATCATTTCGGACATAAGGTAAGGGATTCTACCCGAACCTCCATTATTCCTTCAAGTTACTATTCCTCTATTTTTACCCAAATGAAATTCTCTCTTATTTTTATGTACACATTATAAATTATTTTTATATGTTCTAGACTCATTTATAAATATCCATTCATCCTTATTTTCTAGTATATACATGTTTTTAAAAGGTTTCCTACTCAATTCTTCCCGATAAGCAAGCCTGTTTTACGTGAACTTCCTGAATTCCTACCAATTTTCAAGTGAACTCTATAATATGCTTTTATCCACCATTGTGTTTCTAAAATCACTCATTTTATTATGAAAACATTTCTGGTTCACTTTTGGTTTTATATAAAATATTATGACATTTTCTTCTTAAAATGCTCTTTAATATTTTCCTTAAACCATACTAAAAAGTTTTATTTCTAAAGTTTCTTAAACACTCTTTTCACTTCAATTTGACATTTATTATCATGATATATGCCTATATTACCTGATTAATTTCCATGTATTATTTAAATCCATCCTTTCATGGACACTACTATGATATTCCCTTTTGATATGACTTTTGACATAATTATGATACCCAAATTCTTTCCATGGTTAACACTTATGTTTATGTTGATTGCTTATGTATGATTATTTATGTGGAAAACATATTCATGAACATGTTATGATGGGTGCACCTAGATAGTGCTCCAATGAATTGGGTAATGATTAGTCTCATGAGACATTATATGAAATAGACTTGGTAGTTAGCCATGACTCATGCTTCTCTATGTGCAATGAGCCTTAGCTCATGATCCTCTATGTGCAATGAGCCTTAACTCGTGCTCCTCTATGTGTAAAGATCCTTGACTAGTGCTAAAATCATGTTTTATGTTGTTTCCACATTACTATGAATCTATGATTTTATGATACCATGTTATGATTCCTTACATTTAATCATGTTCTATGCCATTTTATATCATTATTTTATTCCTTATAACCATGTGATAAGATTTATTTTAATGTTTATTCCCTTACTGGGCTTTTTAGCTCATCCATTTGTTCAAATTATCACCAGGTTATCCTATAAATATTTAAGGGCTCAAAGGAAGTTAGGAGCTCATAATGGATGATAAATAAAGAAATGTTTTATGTAATCTCTTGTTTTCAGTTTTATGTACCCAGTCTTCAAGAAACTAGACTTTACAATCCTTGTCTTGTAATTTGATGTTCAATTATGATTAAAATCATGTAATATTATGTGAAAATACTAGGGTCTCTATATATCATACACAAAAATTTGAGGCATTACCATATAATATGAATATTACGAATGATATATAATATGGAAACAACAAACAACTCATGCTCATAATAAATAAAATACCCCAATACATGCATATAATGTTATAAAAACTGAAAAATTCCAAAAGAAACTACAAGTACCAAAAGAAAATCCTTGGTAGCGACCTTGAATCCAAAAAATATCTTAAAAAACTCCACAATCTAGTAATGTCCATCATGATCACTAACCAACTCCTACAATCCTAATTTTTTTTATATATACGCTGGGTGGGAATAATAGGCATACTTAGTAGGATTCTCATTGGAGCCTCTCATGAGAAAAATAAATCATTCTGAATCCCAATGAATAAAAAAGTGAAGCTAACTCATCACCTAGTTAGGTATACCAAGTCCCCAGCCTCACCATGTATCTCTCAAAAAGTATTTCATGTAGCTAATAATCTAATATCTAACATGATATCAGTTGAAGGTACATCACTACTATTTCCCCACTGGTTTTATGCTCTGCCCTAATGTCTTATGTACTAATCAATCCCTCTTTAATAAATAACCATGCTAGAAAGCACATGGGAAACTGTAACATATCATGAATTATGCACATCACATAATCTCTTCATCAACATCCACATCTATAGATAGTAACTAAGTAGTTTCTAGGATCCACTACAACCTGTATGTCATGTATTATACCTAAATCCATCACAACCCATAAATAATATACCTATAATATTCTTTAGGATACTATATTTGGAAATATATATGTGTAAAATAATAAAAATCCATTACAACCCTCCATAAACATATATGAGAACTCTAACCACCATGCATACTAGCATATAATACTACCAGGAGAAGAGATTGGGGAAAGAGAGTGTAGACAACCATCCATTCTAAACTAAACTAGATGTTGGAAAAAACACAATCAAGAGCCCACTTGTGTCAGTCTCCCTACCAACATGATTAGTGTAGCATATGAAATAACAAAACATATAGAATATATATAGATCACAACCACAATAAGTAAAACTAACTAGCTATAAACTTAACCACATCTATTGTCTCCCGAACACCCTATTATCACGGCTAAGGACTAGATAGCCTATAAGACCAGAAACATTTCAATATACTTTTAATTAATTATTGGGATTATTATTTCATAATCACATTAGTTTTCACTGGATTCCTATCCTATAGGAATAATCCAACCTCTTTACTAGTTCCTTTAGAATTATCATCATTTCAACAAACTATTAATCCTCCAACCCTATGGGTCTATTGGAATCCCCCTGCTAGGGGTATCAAGATCAATATTGATGTTTCTTGCTTTCTTGGCCTTATGAGTGGGGGTGGCATGGTCTGTGATCACAAAAATTCTATTTTTGTGGCCTTTATAATATTATTTGGTTAGGGAAATGCGATTTGAGATGAATCCCATGCCTTATTAACTGGTTTGGAGGTCTATCTTTCCAAGGGTATCGATATTACTATCACTGAAACTGATTCAACTATGACTTATGACTATATAAATGGATTCTCTACAATTCAATGGTCTATTTCCCACCTCATTTGAAGGTGCAAGAGGTATGTTTCTAATGATGTGAGCCTCCTTCACACTTGGCAGGAAGGGAATAAAGTGGTAGATTTTATGGCTTCTAGGGGTAGAAAAGACACTCCTTGAATGATATTCTCCAATCGTGTATCCCTTCACCCCAGATATGGTAGCCTCATTTGTGATGATTCGCTTTGGATTCACTATTTACCCCCCTTAGTTTCTTCAGCCCCCCTTGTTCTTTCACTTTTATTTCCCTATACCTACCCCCCTTTTGGATTAAATAAAAATTGAAATTTTCATTCATTTAGTACACACTGTGTAACATTTTTTTATTTCATTTAATTAATTTAACATGGAGAGAAAAATTAATGATATAATGAAACCTATTTATATGTGTTTAATTTTTCATTTATTGACAATACACACCATTTAATAAGATTATTAATTAAATATTAAATTATTTTCCATGTTAATTTATAAATTTCAAGTTATGTATGGTCTTTACTTATAGTGTGATCTATGTATATTGATATCATCACATGCCACATAATTTACATATGATTGTGTGACATTTATTAAAAAAATAACGCTTTGTAATTACGATCTATGTAATGTAATCTAGATTCCATGTGAATATATAATACACGGACCATGAAAAGTAGTTTGGATGGGTACATATAATTTCCCCAAACTATATACATATACTTTGTTAATTTTAAATAGAATTAATTAATTTAATTTGTTTAAAATGATGGATGATGGATATTTCAGGATGGTTTGAATGGAATTAAGATAAATTGAATTAATTGATTAATTAAATAATTAATCATATTAATTTATGTAGTTTTATCTTAATTAAAGAAAAAATTGAAATGAGTGCTAGATAGACTGAAAATTTATATTCATTTCATGTTCTTGTATGGTCATGAGATTGGTAAATACCTCTATATGTGATTGGTTTCCTTTTAATTTTGTTATTAAATTAAATTAAGGTTCTGCATGTCATCATCTCCTCTCATTATGTAAGGGTCAGCATACCCAATGTTTCTTTTATGTAAATCCCTAAACTAATCCTTTGGTTCCCCCTCACCTGTGTTTGAGTAAATCTTATATAATGGATATAGTTTCTAAGAGATTTGAGGCGATTAAAGGTTAGATCTAAGGCAAAACTAATCCAAGTGATACAGATGAGGAAAAATAGAAAGCCACATCATGAACTATGTTATGGTTCAAGGTGTTTTCCTATATGGAAAAAGGTTAGTTTATCATATGCTATATAAACTAACCATTAGAGAATCTAATGATCATACCACTCTTATTATTTTATTTCTGTCAAGTTACATGATTAATTTATTTATTGATGATTTATTGAAATCACATAAATTAATGAATTAACAACCATATAATATAAAATTGAAATAAATTTGATTATGCATAAATTTTTATCAATACATGGTTAATAATTCACATAAACACACTTAACATTAACAAGAATTAAATGAAGATAAAATAGTCAATTTATGCATTAATAAGGAATCCCTCAAATCAATATATTATGTCTCTATAATCTTCTACTACTTAAGATAAAAATGAAACATAGTTCAAAGTGATTGAATGCCCCAAGTAAGGGTTCTTCCAATTATTGGGGAATTTTATCTTGATATATGGGTTAACTTAACTTAGTTAATATCAAGGGTTTACTGCCCAATCAGGACTTAGTGTAACTTAAAGGTAATGGATTTATGAAATCCTTATCTAGGTTTTCAAGACCAGGGAGTCCACTCAATAGATCAAGAAGTAATGAGTTAACGCAGTTGGAAAATTATGCCCACCTAAAGGGTTAACAAGTCACTAGGTTCACAAAGGTTGAGTGTGAAGAAATTAAGTTCTACTAACAATTTTACTTATGAATAGGTTAACATGTATCTAGGTTTATAAAGGGTGATTGTGATCATGTGAATCTCTAATTGCAATTTTACATGTTAATAGGTTAGAAAGCTGTTAGGTTTACAAAGGGTGAGTGTGATGTCATTAATCCCTACTCAAAATTTTACATGTGAACAATATAGAAAGTTTCTAGGTTCACAAAGGGAGAGTGTGACAGTGTTAAGCTCTACTCACAATTTTACATTTGAACAGGTTAGTAATTTTCTCATTCACAAAGGGCGAGTATGATGACATTAATCTCCACACACAATTTTACATGCGAACATGTTAACAAGTCACTAGGATTATAAAGGGTGGGTGTGAAGGTGTTAATATTTACTCACAATTTTACATGTGAATAGGTTGGTGAGTAGCCAGGTTCACAAGGATAAGAAATCTCATGTTTATGATTGTTCCACCTTTTTATGTTATTTATCATGTTATGCCAATATTTCATGATTATGAATTATTTTTGATGTATTCATAACTTTTATATCATGATCAATTGTTTTATGAATATTTATATTTATTTTTAATCCATTTTATTTATTTTATGGTTTCTTAACTACCATCTTATGATATTATGTTTCTCCATCAAAAATTATGTTTATTATCTATGGTATTTTTAAATTTTATTATGTTATTTATATCATTATCATATTATCATTTATGGTTATGATCTAATCCTTTATGATATATCTTTTTTCTTACTGAGCATTTGAGCTCACCTCTTTCTTATGTTCCTAATCCATTTGTTATGAAGATAACTATATCATTAAAGATGTTTAGTAAGGGTTTAGATGAGGATGATTATGGAGAAATGTTCACAAGTGTAGTAAATTAAGATGTTTATGTAGCTAATAACTAGGACAATAAAACTTTCGATCTTTGGGTTATGCGACTATTTGTGAGATGTATTATTTAAATCATGATATTAATGAATTATTTAAGCAATATTTATCTTGGGTTTCTTTAGTTGGTATTAGAGTAGAGTTTAGTTATTTTTGAATATTTTTTTAGATAACCTTTGTGAAAACTATAGAGATGAGTCTGAGTATAGGATGATATCCTAAAATATTGGAAAAGTCTTGAGTAAGTGGATTTACTCACAATACATCCCTCCTTAGATACTAGCAAGTAGATGCAGATGTGACACACATGCACCTAAGGGTAATCACCTCTAAATGGACTAGTTGGTGATTAACTCGATCATCACCCTAACACATGATGAGTGATCCTAATACTTCACACCTGGTTAGAAACTCTCAAGGGATATTCTTTGGTTGATCATATGTTCATTATGAACCACTATAAAGGATTGATTTTCTAGTTACTTTGAGGAGTGTAAGATAACCCAACTTAAAGTAACCTTGGTAGAACCAAGAGTGTTATAATATTAATCAAGTATGACATAGTTGAAATGAAAGCATAATAAGATGAAATAAAGGTTTTATTGTAGAAGTCATCTTAGGATTTAAATTTTATATTCACATACTTTAATACTTTAATATATTATAATAACCTTTTTAGTATTTGATTAAATCAGGATCATGAGAATGAAGCTTAGAATGATATGTATCCAAAAACCACTATATCTTATAACCAAATAAGGGAGAATACTTAAAACAGATAAATCTTATTATATGCATTTTATCATGGAAAAGTGAGTTTTCTAGTATTACCTAAGGTAATGAGGTTGATATCCTAATAGAAATTAAATCTAGATGATTTTAGCTATTTTAATTAGTGAATTGATACACATAGATGATATTTTGTTATGTTCTAAAATTTATTGAGGGTTATGTGAAACATTTAAGGATCATACGTAAGTAATTTTGTATTAATGGTCTGAAATCATATATTAAATGGTACCAATAACCTTGAGAAATGATTTTATGGCAAGGTTACATTTTTGTAGATAACTATTGAAGAACACATGTATAAGGGATGAATATGTTTTTGGAATAGTATATTTGTAATGTTGATATAAAAAGGGTTGGGTGATTATTAAAATTCATGTTATGTAGTATCGATATCCATTGGATTGATGAAAATTTATTTTTGATGAAGTTTATCACATTTTTTGGATTATGGTATATATTTTCTAATGTGTGATTTGGTGAACAAGTGACTAATACCATTTCAGTATTAAAGATAGAATTAATTTTTTTAAGAATATTCAATTTAACTATGGTTTTATGACATGGATACTTAGGTAGTTTTGGGTAAGGTGTACTCTAGAGAATATATGATTAGGGTATAAATAATCAATGTTGCTTGAGGAAAGATAAGTATATTGATCTAGCTTAAGATAGTAAGGTAGATTTCATACTAGAATTTTATATAGAATAATAAATATGTTAATAATACCCTCTCCTACCTTCATCCATGGGTAATAATTAAAGTTGTGAGGGAACAATTTATTTTTGGGGGTATAATGTAACAACCATAGATTTTGGATCCTTTAAAATACATACTATGTTCTATAACTTGTATCACATGCTACAAACAACATCAACAAACTAAAAAATATTAAGAATAAGTTATTAATAAATATATAATAATCAATATGATGGTAATAAATTAACAATTATTACCTTTAGAAAGTAAATAATTAATTCAAGTTAATATTAACATGTTATTTCCAATAAAAACTGATTTCTTTAAATTATAAATTTTATTTTAAAAAGATAAATTTACAAATTTTAGCATTTAAATTTGATATATTAAAATTAATTTTTAATTACTCATAATAAAATCATCTTAGGATAATTTTTTTATATTTTTCTTAAATAATTGATTTTCAGGTGAATAGTAAAAATATCGATTAATGTCATCACTTTTATGAAATTATTTTATTATATAAATACATAGAATGGTTTTGAAAAATTTTTAATATAAAATTATATGTTATAAATTATAATAAAGTGTTTTAAAATACTATTTTTAATTTATAAACTCATACTCAACAATTTGAAAATTTATATAGCGTTTTAATGAAAACTATTTTTTGACCGTTCTGTATAATTAATTATAACATGATGAAATTTAGTATTAGAATTATTTAATTATTAAAGAAAAAAATCTTTGAATGATAATAATTATTTTAAATTCATTGGAATCAATTAAATTGATAATTCATTCCTAATCATAAATCCTTTTGCTTAAAAATAAACTTAAAAAAATGATTTTTATGCGTTACATGTGATAATGTTAAGATTAATTTCTATACACATATAAAGTTAATTTTATAAAATTATAATTATATTTTAGTTAATAATGGTCAATTATTTAATATGGCCAATTTTATTTTTATGTATAAAATTTGGATTATTAGGATCAATGCTAATCACTATGATAATGATGAAACAAATAAATTAATAATATTGTTTTATTAATATCAAGAAATTTACATCAAATAATTAAATTTAAAACATTAATTAATGGTACTAATATAATTTATAAATACATAAATAAATATATTAACTCTAATTTAATTTTTAATCAATACTAAATATGATTAATAACCCATAATGGTCAAAATTTAAATTTTCTACTAAAATTGTTTTTATACACATTATCTGTTTTAATTTGAAAGTTAATTTTATAATATTTTGAAATTTAATTGGATTAAATAGTGATTAATTTGTTTACATCATACCCAAATTTGGTTATATGGGTTATGTTATATGTTTAATAAAACATAAAATTACATACTTAAAAACTAGTTACCTAGTTTAAAGTTAAAAAATTAAAATATAAAAAATTAATGGTAAAAACTCTATAACATGTTTAAAACATGTTTGGAAACACATTTATGTGCTTTTGTCTACCCAAAGACACGCCAAACTCAATAATTTCTAAACATTGGAGCCATTGACCTTGAGTAGTGTTATATAATTATTAAATTGTAAAGGGTGTTTCCAAAGGTGTGCATTTTTCCTTTCTTCAAAAAGGGAATCAATTACAACCTTTAAAACACACAGCTTAATTTTGAATAATTCCTCGAAAATATTCCCATTTAATCTCACTGGAAACCTCTCCCACAAAAAGAGTCATATATTCAGTCATAGTTACCCTAAACCCTTTAATTTTTAGGGAACTTCTAAGGGAAAAATCACGTCTCCGATGTAATTATTATCACATATGAAGATTTTCTTATTAATATTACTCTTAAAAACATATTATCACCATAATAATATTATTAATTCAGTATCATTAGTATAATTTATTGGTACAACTGTTATTTATTCATTTTCATCAACTTATAAAGACAAAATAACACCATCAATGTCTTGCGCAGACTACCACCTCCACTAAGAGATGTTGTTTGTTTTTTATTAAATACTTTCATGGTAGGTATTAAAACTTGTAATTATGAAAAAAAATATATGATATTATTATGTTTATCAAATTTCAATTTAATATCAAACTTCACCCCTCTCTTGTGTTGTGAAATTGGAACACTAATCATTTATACATGCAGATTACTGTATCCACAGTGAAACATTTTTTGTTTAAATTTTTATAAATCATCTAAAAATATTAAAATATAGTTTATAAAAATAAAAAAATAAAAATAATATCATTATTTTTATCTTATAATGATATTATGTCAAGATAAACTCTTCTTAACCATAATTTCCAATCAAGTTAAAGCGTGTTCGAGTTTGGGTTGGTTTAACCACCTATGTGAACAATGATTTAAAATCTGATTATGGATGTATACGGGAAAATGAAAACTAATATTATTATAATTTATTAAGAAAATATTTATTTTTATATTGTTATAGAAATAATATATTTTGTATTTAACTTATTATTAATGTAATTTATTTTTTTCTAAAATTACTAAAATAAGTCATTATCAATTTAGTTTTCAAATGACATAACCAAAACACATATGGAATGAAATAAGAACATTTTAAATAAATATAGGTTATATATTAGATAATAATAAATTATATATAAATAATTAACTTGGTATAAAATGACGAGTAATGATATCAAAATTATTAAACTTGCACAAAATAGTTAGAGTTATCGATAGCCAAAATACGTTATAATTAATTAATGTACTCATGATAAATAATTATGAATAAGGATTATAAAAAGGCTATTATTTATGAGTAATTTTAAAAAAATAGAATATTAAGTTATATATGTTTATTTTATAAGAGGTTAGAGTGTTATCAACTAAAAAAGGAAACATGGTAAGGGTCTATTGTCTCAATTTCACCTTCATTGAGGTATGCTTGCATTTTTTTGCACCAATTACTCCTTGATGTAGTATAGATACTGAAAAAACGAATTATTACATCATAAATCACCCTTGGTGATGGTATATAATTTTTTTACTGTAAAATATACCCTATAAGTTCTCTTAATCCATTCACTTCTCAAATTATAAGGGTTTCATTGTCTTAAATGTGATTTCCTTGAGACACGTTTATGCTAAACACATTTTTTTATTTTAAATGATGCAAATACCTATAAAATTTAATTTTATATCATGATTATATTATATTTCATGATATTAAATGATCTATTTAATGTTATACCACTCATGGGTTTTGGATTCAAAAGTTACAAAGGCTATAAGGGGTTTTGGTGACTTAAATATTTTCATTGGGTCATAATCACTCTTCTCTAACTATTATATTTCAATATTGATTTATATAACCGATGATGATTTTATGTTTTATTTTCACCTTATTTTCTAGGAAAATAATGTTTCACACCAAATTATTATTCTTTTATGATTCTATTATTTATTTTAAATTCATTTTGTTAAAAATAATTTGCATTACATTTATTGGATTTTTATTCCATATTCACCTTTTTTTCTTTCCAACAATTTTCTCCATTCCCTATTGGAAATTTTTTTTTCTTTATCTCTAATTATAATTTTCCCCTTAATTAATTTTAAATCAAATTTTTATGCTTTTAAAGATGCAGTATTTCAAACAATTGTAATTTCAAAATGTTCAAAAGTTTTTTCCATTATTTCAAAATAAAGAGGATTTATCATTCACACCAAGAGAAGATGAGAGGAGACACTTAATTGTATTCTTATTGACATATCTTAGTACAAAACACCTAAATATTTAAATATAAGTAGGGGAAAAGAGTGGAGGCACACCTAGGGATGTGTGGGTCAAATGGTGGAGGAAATGAGGGGTTAGGAGGGTGAAATCAGGGAGGGGTATTTTTGGAAAACCAAAATATTTAAAAATTGGACAAGCCACATGGATTTCCAGACCATACAAAAACCATGTGGGCAAATCTATCTAAATATATGGAGGCCACACAATTTGGGACACATGGTTTCAAAAGCTTTTCACCTAACCCTACGGGAATTCCGATGCCACTATCTAAACCACATGGGTTTCTAGGGCTACCAAACGGTTTCCACTAACTGTGTTTTACCCTATATCTCCATGAAACATTCATTTTTCATGGAAAAACACCATTAAAAGATAAAAAATAAAAAAGGCCAAAAAAAACCTAAAAATGGAACTGATAGTGTAAAAATTCTTCCCACCATGACACTTATAACACCATGATATTTTAAAAGAACACTATGTTTGATAGCGCACACAACACACAATGAGTCTAAAAAACCCCCAATATACTATACAAATATTATTATTTAATGTAACAATTATCGCCTAGCCATTGAATTAGAGGATACTACTAGTATTAATCAAATTATGAAATATATATAAAGGAATTGCTCAATGAAAAAGTGTAAGGAACCAGACTTTTGAATAATATATTTTTTTAGAAAAAGTATGTGTTGGTTGGATTAGATTACTCAAGAGGGGAGGGGTGAATTGATTAACTATAAAAATTGCTATAAAAAGTATTTCTAAAAAGGTTTCCCCAAAGATTAAATACAACCCAGTTAATCAAAGTTATACTATTAAAAGAGTTTGACTGTTTAAGTAACTTCTTAGAAGATTGATTAATTCTCAATAATTTTAATTTGTGTTATTAATATTTCTTTTGAAGTTATTCTACTAAGACAAGCCTGTTATAACTTCTTTCCAAGACTAACTATCAAAGTTTAATTAGTGATTTCTGGATTATATAGTAAAGCAATAAAACATAGAAAACTAAATTAAGCAGCACAGAGGATATGAAACAAGTGGTTTAGTCTCAAACCAAGACCTAATCCACTCCACTTGGTGATCACTTTCCACCAAGAAGTTTATATAAATAAACTTTGATCCACACCCTGGATCGGGGTTAACAACAGTACACAGACTGTCCAGGTCAAACAGGGACCTCTTCCACAATTTTCGTAGGGACAAAATACCAGGCCACACAAGGATCTCTTCCACACTTATCTGTGGGTATAAACAAGAGTAAGATAATGGTTGAGAAAGTATATCTTGTATCCTTCAGTTTAATGCAGGAGACAGAGTGTGTTGTTCTACAGGTACACACTCTGCTTAAAAGTTAATAAACATATACACAATAGAGCAGAAATATAGAGATGGGTTTAGATTTGCTTTGAGTGTTTGTCTTTGCAGCTTTGGACTTCTGAGATGAATCAGATGTAGAGTTCAAGTCCTTGTCTATAAAACAGAGTGTCATGATTTAGTTTGTGTTCTTCATAAGGTTCAACAGAGAGAACATGTTCTTTAAGCTTCAAATATGCTTCATGTGTTCTTCAGTAGTGTCTAGTTGCATGCGGGGGGCCTTTCCTTTGAAACTTTCTCTATGTATGTTCTTTGTTATCGTGCTCACTGCCTTGTTTTTCGTTCAGTATCGCACCTTTTGATTCTTGGCCACACTTTTCTTTTATCTTGGAATACATGTGTTGGAGCCAACAGTTTTCATGTATTCTGCACATCGTACCTCATACTATCTAATGATATGTCTACAAAGAAACTTTAATTATGTCAATGCATTAAAATCATCAAATATGACCATTATAAATTAAATTGAAAGACAAAAAAATAGTTGAAGAAACGGTGTCACAGTAAGTCATGGAAATGATGTCTCCTTCACACGGTGTCTCATGGTCACGGTGTATTGTTCACGGTGTCTCATGGTCACAGTGTCTCCTTGACAGTGTCTCATGGTCACGGTGTCTTGTTCATGGTGTCTGCTTCATAGTTTCTTATTCACGGTGTCTTGTTCACAGTGTCTTTCTTTACAGTGTCTTGATTCATAGTGTCTTGCTTCACGGTGTCTTGCTTCACAGTGTCAGAAAGATATAGCCAGTGGAAGACTCACGGTGTGTCAAACTTTTCAAAGTAACTGTGTTCAGACTTAAACAATGATGATAATAGAATGGATTAGACTTAAGCATTTGTCAAAGAAGGTATTATGAGAGTAAATCAAGGATAGTATAAAGTAATTAAACTGGATGTAGATCAATTAAGATCTTGAATGGTTCTTCTTAAAGCATGAGAATACTTTAAACATTAATACACATGATTTGATATAATTTACAGGAGTTAACTAGGTTGAATATGATTTTTGATCATTAAAACATGATTAATACATGAAGAGTCCAACAATCTCCCCCTTCTTGATGATCACAAATCATGTAAAGTTAAGGTGTATATTGGATTCAACTATAGAGATAAATGTCTAACATATAGAAATTTCTCCCCCTTTTGGGATTATCAAAATGACGGAATAAGAGAAGTAAAAAATTCTCATTCCATTAATAGAAAATAAGTTTCACTATAAAACAAATGAACATCACAAAATCAATAGCACTCCTATCAAAAAAGAGTAATCACTGTTCTTCTTCATGGGCTGGCCTTTTCTTTTCCTTTAGTTGCAGTGGAAGAAGAGGAAGCCATAGGGGTAGAGGCTGAGGTAGAAGAAGGCAGGGAGGAGGTTGATAAAGAGGGTAAAGTAAGGCCTTCAAAGACTGATTATGCCAAAGTAGGAGCAGTAGAAGATCTAGGCAGTTGTTGATCGAGAATCACATGCCTGATCTGACTGAGTGCTTGGCCGATTGACATAGTGATTGAGGCTAGGTAAGAAGTGAAGGTATGCAGCCCAGGTCTGAGAGGTGCAGCCGCTGGAGCAACAATGGATGTACTCTAGACATGAAGATAGGGATCAGGAGTTTGATGAAATTTGTAATTATCTCTCCACCATACTGCATGGCTTTCTCAAAACCATCCTTGTTATCTATAGACTTGTCCAACAATCTAGTAAACTCTTTGAGATTTTGAACTTGGGTCTTGAAAGCTTGATTCACAGGAGGAATTCACATATTTTCTAAAAGATACTTGAAATGGTTTGTCATATCGATCTTGTAGAATATTCTATTGAAGTAGAAATCCACTTTCTTGGAAATATCTTACTGAGCATCATTAGTAATTTTGAAGTGGATTTGCACTAGGTCAAGAACTCTATCACTGTTCTTGACAACTTCAAATAGAGAATCCGTATTGAAACCACTGAGTACATTTTGAAGTTATTCTTTGTCTATAGTTCTGAGCATATCACTGTCCAAGGAGGATTTAGAGGATTGAACAGATGTTTTAGAGGCATTGATAGCTATGGTCAGAGATTTTAGTTGATTTAGAACCTTCTAAAGACACCCTGTATAATGATCAGTGAGTTCATTAAGATTGACAATAAGATATCTCATTTCCTTCGTAATTTGTTTGTTCCTTTCAGCGATATTTTCATCTAAGGAAGCTAGATAAGGTTGAATATGAGACACAATAACCTATGGGATTTGATTATCAACAGGTTCTACAGGAGGAGCAACAAGCTCAGATCTCGAATGCAGCTCTCTCTACATGTCTTCAACCATACTTCTTAGGTTCTTCACTTTATTACTGAGCAACTTATTTTCAACTCTTACTTCTTGAATCTCATGAAGAATTTTAGGTTGTATTTTCCAAATTATCTTATCCAACAATAGTGAGACATATTGAAGACTAATTTCAACTGAAATATAGAGGAAATATCAAGTCCAATTGCTGTAACTTGCTGAGAGTCATCCACATCATAGAAACTGGGAATCTTATACTGAGACTGAGTGTCTACATGACTTGAATCAGTTGGTTTTGAAGCTTCAATAGACTCAAGATTTGGGGTTTGCTCCCCCTTAAAAGGTGCCTCCTTCTAAGGATTGAGAGGCTTAGGATCTTGGTCTAATTCCACAGACTCGTCTCTAAGTTCCTTACTCATTTCCTGTCTAGCTAGCTGAAAAGCTAGCTCCATCCATTCTTCAGCTGAAGGGATGATTTCAAGAATAGATTGTTCCACTGGGAGTTCCTCAAGATTGGTTTCTTGCACAACAGGTTTCTCTTCCACTATAGGATCTTCTACTATAGGATCTTCTACTATAGGCTCTACCATTACAGTCTTCTCAGATTCTTTAGCAACTGATTCTATTTCAGCTTCGGTTTGAGTTTCCAGATTAACAGCTTCTTTAGGAGTAGGAAATTATTTTTCAAGAACTACATGAGGAATAGTAGTCCTATCTTCCTTAACAATAACAACCTCCCTAGGAGTCACTTCATCCTCTTCTTCCTCTTCTTTAGGATATTAAAAAATCTCATCTGATTCTAAAGCAGGATAAAAAAATATCTCTTGCTCTTAAGGGATATCCACTGGATTGAATTTCTCATGAATTCTATCATTGTCTTCAACCCATTCCTTTTTCCAAGGATTCCAGTTTATCTTCATTCTTTTGATAATGGATTTTGAGAGACAGAATTCACAATCCTTAATCACTTCCTCATGTGGTCCAACCATACCTTTGACAAGAAGCATGGTTGAGATTAGCCGAGAGTAAAATAGGAAAGTTAACTTAGATGTGAATTTGATCAGCTCACACATATGATGAATGATATACTTGCACAGGTTGATCTTTTGCTCATTTTTCATAAGGTGGGTCAGAAAAAAATCTTGATATTTTAAAACAAAAAAATAACCTTTTCTGGTACTAACCAAATTCTATATAAACTTGAAAAGAATCCTTGATTCTCCATCTAATTCAGCAGCAATGGCTCTCCTCTAGGTGCCATTTCTAGTTAAGGTTTTCAGGGAATCTTCTAAATCAAAGAATTTGGTTGAAGGTGGAGGTCCTCTCTGATAATCCTCAAAGATTCTTTCTTGAGGTATCCTAAGGAATGAAGACCATAAACTCAAAGAGAATGAGCATCTCTGGCCATTGAACCAACTTATTACAGTGTAACTATCACCAGAATCAAAAGAGAACTATACATACTGGTAAAACTGAGCCACTAACTTAGGGTGAATGGGTCTATCTTCCTTCAAGAAACACTCTAACCATCCTTGCTATTATAACACTTTCAGTACCAGAGAATTACTAGACATAATCCATTTGGGGAAAATCTATTTCTTAGGTACAATAATGCGGTTTACTAGATTTGAATTTAAAGGCCCTTCGGGTGTCATCTTAGGAGAAATATTCTTCTTCTTCGAGCTGCACTTCTCAGGTGTTGAAGATGAAGGACGTTTCATTCTTGGCATTAACTAACGGTTCGAGCGATATAATGGTTTCAGGGATGAAGAAGGGTTCGAAAAGGGTAAGTAGAAGAAACCCCGAGTGAAGAATTGACCAATTCTTTATTTTATCATTTAGGAATACCAAAGGTCGCAAAAACAAAAACGCGGGGGAAAATAAGGAAGGGAGAAGAATAATTACTGCAATATGGGTTTTTTTACAAAAAAATTATAAAGAATTTTTATGGTGAGACCGTGTCTGGTCATTACGGTGAGATAGTAAACACATGTTACGGCGATACAGTGAACAAACTTCATGGTGAGCGTTATGGTGAGACAGTAACTGTCAGACAGTAATCATAGAATACTGACTGTGAGACTGTAAACATGAACTTTATGATGAGACAGTAAACATGAGAGATAGTAACTGAGTATTACGGTGAGACAGTAATCTGAGCAACTGTAATCATGAAATAGTAAAATATAAAATAGTAAGATATCGAATAGTAAGACCTACAATAGTAACAAGTATGGTATCTATTTGAGATTTATCATACCTAGTTCATGTATGATGTAGTCTATTCTCTTAGAATTTAATGGTTTGGTGAATATATCAGCAAGTTTATATTCAGTACCAATGAATTCCGAAGTGATATCACCTTTTTGATAATGATCTCTCAAAAAGTGGTGTCTTACATCAATGTGCTTTGTTCTAAAATGTGAAACATGATTTTTTGAGATGTTAATAGCACTTGTGTTGTCACAATTGATAGATACATGTATTAATTGATATCCATAATCTAGTAATGTGTGTTTCATCCACAAAATTTGTGCACAAAAACTGCCAGCAGCTATGTATTCAGCTTCTACAGTAGATAATGCAACATAATTTTGTTTCTTATGACACCATGATACTAGTGACTTGCCTAAAAGGTGACATGTTCTAGAGGTGATTTTTCTATCTAACTTACAGCCACCAAAGTCATCATTAGAATAACTAACTAATTCAAATGATTTTCATTTAGGATAATACAGTCCTAGATTGGGTGTATACTTGAGGTATTTGAAAATTCTATTTACAACATTTAAATGAGATTCCTTTGGGTTTACTTGAAAATGAGCACACATACACACACTAAACATAATATCAGGATGACTAGCAGTTAAGTAGAGTAAACTTCCAATCATTCCTCTATAAGTGGTTTGATCAATAGATTTTCCATCTTCATCAAGATCCAACTTACAAGTGGTACTCATGGGAGTTTCAATACTTTTAGTGATATCCTATTAAAAATGTTTTAGAAGATCTCTAGTATATTTAATTTGGGTTAAAACAATTCCATCATTATTTTGAAAGATTTGAAATCCAAGAAAGAATTTTAGTTCACCCATTAAACTCATTTCAAATTCATTTCGCATCATTTTCGAAAAATAAACACATAAAGAATTCTTCGAAGATCTAAAAATAATTTCATCTACATAGATTTTAAAAACTAAAACTTCATTAGAAATTCATTTTATAAAAATGGTAGGATCATCTATTCCTTTTTTAAAACCATTGGAAATAAGAAAAGTAATCAATCTATCATACCAAGCTCTTGGAGCTTTCTTTAAATCATATAAGGATTTTGATAGTTTAAAAATATGATTTGGAAAATGGGGGTTTGTAAATCCAGGGGGTTGTTTAACAAAAAAATACTCATCTATATACCCATTTAAGAATTCACTCTTAACATCCATTTGATATAGTTAGAAATTCAAATGTGCAGCATAGGCTTACAGGATTCTGATGGCTTCAAGTTTGGATATTGGTGCAATGGTCTCCTCATAGTTAATTCCTTCTTCTTGACTATAGCCTTGTGCAAATAATCTATCCTTGTTTCTAATTATATTACCAGCTTCATCTACCTTATTTCTAAACACCCATTTAGTGCCTATGGTGAAAGTGTCCTTAGGTCTTTCAACAAGTTTCCAAACTTTTTTCCTTTCAAAATGATTAAGTTATTCTTGTATAGCCATCACCAAAAATTCATCACTGATAGCATCATTAATGTTTTTAGGTTCAAGTTGTGACATGAAGACTTGATGTTCAACCTGATTTCTAAGAGAAGCCCTAGTTTGAGTTCCTTTGTCTAAGTCTACTACAACAGCATCTAAGGGGTGGTTATTAAGGGTTCTAATAGTTCTAGAAAAAGAGGGACTGGTAATTTAAGGTTCATCAACAGATTCTGGTTCATTGTGACTTGATTATAAGGAATTTCTAGAGCTGTAAGTTTTCACATATTCTTTCACAGAAGAATTTGAGGATTTTGAATTGATGTTCAGATTTGATACATTATGTCATGAACAGATTCTTCCACATATTTAGTTCTTTTATTGAACACTCTATAGGCTTTACTAGACATGGAATATCCTAAAAAGATACCTTCATCACTTTTGGATGCAAATTTTTCAATATTGTATTTGGTATTAAGAATATAGACTTTGCAACCAAAAACTTTGAAGTAGCTAACCTTGGTTTTTCTATTATTCCATAATTCGTAAGGAGTCCTCTTACGAATATGTCTGATCAACACTCTATTGATTATGTAGCAAGCTGTATTGACAACTTCAGCCCAAAAATAAATAGGTAGGTCATATTAACTAAGCATTTTTCTAGCAATCTCTTGCAGGGTTCTATTTATTCTCTCTACAACTCCATTCTTCTGAGGTGTTCTAGGGGTAGAGAAATTGTGACTATAACCATTTTGTGAGAAAAAGGATTCAAACTCTTGATTTTCAAACTCACGATCATGATCAATTCTTAATAATTTAATTCTAATTCCACTAAGATTTTCTATAGTCTTGGCATACTTAGTAAAATAAGAGAAGGATTCACTTTTGTGATCCATAAATAAGGTCCAACTATATCTTGAAAAGTCATCTACAAGAATATAAACATAGTGCTTTCCATTTAAGCTATAAACTTTAGATGGTCCAAACAAATCCATGTGAACCAGTTCGAGAGTTTGAGAAGTTGACACTTCTTTCTTTGGTTTGAAAGAAACTTTGTGTTGTTTTCCCTTTTGATAGGTATTACACACTTTTTCATTTGGAAACTCAAGTTTGGGTAAGTCTTTAACTAGCCTTTTTCTAGATAGATTTCTAAGGGAGTGAACATTACAGTGTCCTAGTCTCCTATACTAGAGCCAAGATTCTTTATGAAATACACTTAAGCATGAATCATTTTGAGAAGCTAAAGAATATAAATTAAAAGAATAAACATTTTCATTTCTTAATGCTGAAAATACTAATTCATCTTTAGAATTAAAGACATTACAAGCATAATTTTCAAATCTAACATGAAATACATCATCACAAAATTGTGCGATACTAATCAGATTGTATTTTAAACCATCAATAAACAATACTTTAGAAATTAAAACTGATTTAGAGTTACTGATTAGGCCTAGGACAATAATCTTTCCCTTGGAATTATAACCAAATGTGACATGTCCTCCATCTACTTTTATCAGGTTCTTGAAGCATGAGTAGTCTTCTGTCACATACCTTGAACATCCACTATCTAAGTACCATAGACTTTTGCAGGAGCTCTTTAAGCATATTTCCTTAAAAAATATTAAGAAAAAATAGATTTTGGTACCCATACTTGTTTGGGTCCAGTAATATTAGTAATAAGTGCTTTAGGAACCCATATTTTCCTCATAGGTTTCCTATAATATTTGTGTAAAGTATTTGAAAAATAAAATGTATTTGGTTCAAAAAAACTTGAAACAGTAGAATATGTATCATGAATCAAATTAGTTGTTTAAAGTCCAGAACTGGGAGTAAAACTGTATGTCCTTGATTTTGAAACAAAATTTGTTCTACTAAGGTTTCTTTTACTAGGTTGATAACCAATTCCAATGTTTTATTTAGGGGAAATTTGTTTTCCTAGCATTTGGGTAATGGTATTTTTCCTATTAGTAAACTTTTCTAAGTCACTCTTTAATTTCTCATTAGACATTTTTAATTCATTGTTTTCTTTGATTAGTTGAGCATTTTTCTCCTTTTCAGTTGTGAGTTCAGATTTAACAGTTACGGTAAGAGCATGCTATTTATTTAATGATTTATATTTGTCTTTTAGTTAATTGCATGTTTCCTCAGGCATGTTATAGTATTCAAACATTTCTTTATTAGGCATATTTTTAGAGTCACTTTAATCTTCAGAATAATATGAGTTATGTACAGAAGATTCCAGTGTTATCTCAAATGTGTTTTTCATAAAAAACATATTGGATTTGTTAGCCTGTTCATCATGTGATGTCTCTGAGTCACTTGAAATTTCCTCAGAAGCACTCGAGGTTGCTTTTATTTCCTTTTTGTACCTCCTGTCCTTGTCCTCATATTTCTTTTCGTACTTGAGCTTTGAACAATCATCCTTTATATGTCCTTTTCACTTACATTCATAGCAGGAAATTTCATCAGTTTTGTCACTTCTTTTCCAGTCCTTCTTTCAGTTTCCTTTTTGGTCATATTTTCCCATGAAGTTAGGCTTTATGAAAAAATTCTTCTTTTGTAGAATCGTTTGAATCTTCTATCTAGTTGAGCCATCTCCTTATCACTGTCAAATGATGATTGTTCATTGGTGGAGATTTCTGCAGAAGCGTCTAGTTTTCCTTTGTCTTTGTGCTTAGAGGTGGTGGTTTTGAATGCAACATATTTCCTCTTTGGTTCATCCTCCTCTTTATTGACTTTCATCTCTTCCTCATACACCATTAGTTTCCCATTGAGTTCTTTTACAGGTAGTTTGCTGATGTCACATGATTCTCTAATAGAGATAGAGGTTCCCCTCCATCTGTCAGGTATACATCTAAGGATTCTCATGATCTGTTCCTTGGCAGTGACTTCTCTTCCAAGAGAAATCATTGTGTTGACGATCTCATTGAAACTAAGATACATGTCAGAAATAGGATCATCAGGTTTCATTTTAAAATTATCATATTTAATGGTATAAGTATTAAGTCTCATTTCTTTTATACTTGATGTTCCTTCATGTGAGACAGACAGGGTATCCCAAATTTCACGGGCAGTCTTAGAAGCAAAAATTCTATTAAACTCTTAATCTCTTAAGGAGCAGTGTAAAGAGTTCATAGCTTTTCAATTGTTGTTGTTGGAAGTTTTGCTAGGTTCATCCCATGTGATTCTATCAGTAGTAGGAATTTTGTATTTATCTATAATGGTTGACAAAATTTCAAAAATCATACTGTCTAAATGCATTTTCATTTTAATTTTCCATTGAGCATAATTGGTTCCATTAAATAATGGTGGTCTGTTGGTTGCAACACCTTCCAATCTGTTATCCATAATAAAATATGACTTTAAAAGATCTATAAATTTAGAATTAACAGAAATTTATAGATATTTAAAGTACAACTACAATCATAGTTTAATAAGATTAAATAGAATCCTAATAAATATCCTCTGACACCAAATGTTTGTCGGAGTAGATTACTCAAGAGGGGAGGGGTTAATTTAGTCACTATAAAAATTTCTATAAAAAGTATTTCTAAAAATGTTTCCCCAAAGATTAAATATAGCCCAGTTAATCAAGGTTATACTGTTATAAGAGTTTGACTGTTTAAGTAACTTCTTATAAGATTTATTAATTCTCACCAATCTTAATTTGTGTTATTAATATTACTTTTTAAGTTATTATACTAAGATAATCTAGTTATAACTTCTTTCCAAGACTAACTATCAAAGTGTAATTAGTGATTTCTGGATTATACAGTAAAGAAATAAGATAGAGAAAACTAAATTAAGCATCACAACAGATATAAAACAATTGATTTAGTCTCAAGACGAGACCTAATACACTCCACTTGGTGATCACCTGCCACCAAGCAGTTTATATAAATAAAATTTGATCCACACCCTGGATTGGGGTTAACAACAGTACACAAAATGTCCAGGTCACATAGGGACCTCTTCCATAGTTTTTGTGGGGACAAAATACCAGGCCACACAGGGACCTCTTCCACACTTATCCGCGGGTATAAACAAGAGTAAGAGAATAGTTGAGAAAGGATATCTTGTATCCTTCAGTTTAATACAGGAGACATAATTTTTTGTTCTATAGGTACACAATCTTCTTGAAAGGTAATAAACAGATACACAATAGAGCATAAATATAGAGATGGGTTTAGAAGTGCTCTGAGTGTTTGTCTTTGCAGCTTTGGACTTATGAGATGAAGCAGATGCAGAGTTCGAGTCCTTTTCTGTAAAATAGAGTGTCGCGATTCATCTTGTGTTCTTCGTAAGTTTCAACAGAGCGAAGATGTTATCTAAACTTCAAATATGCTTCGTTTATTCTTCAACAGTGTCGAGTTTCATGCAGTGGGCCTTTCCTTTGAAACTTTCTCTAAGTATGTTCTTCTTTATCATGCTCACATACTTATTTTTTGTTCAGTATCACACTTTTTGATTCTTGGCCACACTTTGCTTTTATCTTGGAATGCATGTGTTGGAGCCGACAGGTTGCATGTATTCTGCACCTCATACCTCGTACTGTCCGATGATATGTCTATAAAGAAACTTTAATTATGTTAGTGCATTAAAATCATCAAATATTACCATTATAAATTAAATTGAAAGATGAAAAAATAGTTTAAGAAACTGTGTCACAGTAATTCATGGAAACGATGTCTCCTTCACACGGTGTCTCATGGTCACGGTGTCTTGTTCACGGTGTCTCATAGCCAGGGTGTCTAATTCACGGCGTCTCATGGTCACAGTGTCTTGTTCACGGTGTCTTCTTCATGGTGTCTTGTTCATGGTGTCTTGATTTATGGTATCTTTCTTAATGGTGTCTTTCTTCATGGTGCCTTGCTTCATGGTTTCAGAAAGACATAGCCAGTGGCAGAGTCACGGTGTCTCAGACTTTTCAAAGTAACTATGTTCATACTTAAACAATGATGATAATAGAATGGATTAGACTTAAGCATTTGTCAAAGAAGGTATTATGAGAGTAAATCAAGGATAGTATAAAGTAATTAAACTGGATGTAGATCAATTAAGATCTTGAATGTATCTTCTTAAAGCATGAGAATACTTTAAACATCAATACACATGATTTGATATAATTTACAGGAGTTAACTAGGTTGAATAAAATTTGTGATCATTAAAACATGATTAATACACGAGGAATCCAATAGTATGTTTTACTATGTCATAATAAATAGAAATATATGATTATAAATGAAATGTGACCATTGGGTTTTGACCATTATATTTTCATTGGTTAATATGACAGTTGGAAACAATAACAATTTTTAACATTATAATTAATGTTTATAATTAGAAATGATAATGGATAATTAATGCAAAAAAAAAAGATTCGATGGTCTCATCCAGTAGAATCTTGTCGTACGAAGTCCATTTTTCAGAACTTAGGTGGGAGTTAGCATCACTGTGCTTTTATTTAGACCAATCCTAAGACAAGGTTCAACAATTGAAGCATGAATGAAATCGCCTTCGAGAGAAGTTCAAGTTGGTGGAAATTACCACTCGGGCAATGTTATCTGGGCCTCCCTAAGACTATGTCTCCATCGAACACCTTATACTTAGGTTATATGTAGGTGTTATAATAGGTTATATTTCAAGGACTTAGATAATTAATGTATAATCCCTTTTTGTAAATAATTTTTTCCCCCATTTCTTTTTTAAGAATAGTTTTTCTTAATAAAATATAATTTTATAAATTCATAATTTTTTAACATAATTTGTTCAATCCAGAAAAGATATAAATGTTTATAATAAACTATGATATTTTGAATAATACTTATTATAATTAAATATTATTATAAAAAAACTCATGTTTAATTATAAATGATAAAATAATTTCATTTTTTTGAGAAATTTTACTACGTATTCACTATGCATTTTCTGTATGCTATTATTGTTAATAAATGAGTATTTTAATTGTTAAAACATAAATTTATCATATTTATAGATTTATTATTATAAAATAAATGTCATTTTTTAATTCATACCATCAATATTAGGTTATAGTGAATTTATTATATTTTTATAAAATGTTTTGTTTTTCACTGAATAGTAAAAATACAGTTTTGAGTTTTCATTGTGTTTAATGAAATCATAATGATGAATTATTTAATTTAAAATTTTGTTTGACTCTTGTGAATTAAAATATGATATGAGGTGTCCCAAGTGACCAATACCATGTGAAAATTCCATGGTCAAGACCATGGTTTTTCAAATACCACTAATGAGGTGTCCTCATAAATTAATAAAAACTCCCTCTCTTTTACTATAAATACCCACCCATTCCTTCATTTACATTAATTAAAAAACTACCCTCTCGAATATATGATATTATTAGCTCTAAAGGATTCCTTCCAAGGTGTTTTAAATCCCCCAGGGTCCTAATATTTGAGTTTTAAAAGTTACTCTTCAAGGTAAGGGAATTATCAACTTCTATTTTCCTTTCAAGTTCTCTTTTATATGGCATGTCTTTAAAATTTCCATACCATGTACTTATTACTATTTCATTCTATCCATATACTGTATTATGAGTCTGTTATGAATGTTAATCCCTTTATCAATCATTTTAATGTTTTATAAAACCATGTTTCATACCCATTATGCTCCATAATTTTTATCTCAAAATCTCTCTTTTTCTCAAGAAATTATTTTATTTTATTTATGTAAATACCCAAAACTATTTAATTTATAAGGGTATTCATAAAGAAATAAAAATGATTTATTTTATTCTATAATTGAAATACATAAAAACCTCATTCCCTTTTCATGGGTTATAAACAACATAATGATCAGGTTTTTAAGCACTTTTTAAAATACCAAGATTTTGATATGAAACCTATTTATTTTATTCTATATGAGTTATTTATTAAATTATTTATTATGATATATGTGGATCACATGAAAATAAATACGTATTATGAGTGCACCCTTATAGAACTCCAATTCATTGGGTAAAGAAATTAATCTCTAGATATGGCAAGTTTTAAGATACCTTAGTGAATAACCTTGGTAATTTTTATAAAACCTTGGGGATGAACATTGGTGATATGCTTATGAATGTCTAAATAAAATGTTGTAGCCATATTTTAAAGTTTTTATTCAAGTTATTATTGTTATTATATGCCTATTTATCATGAATTTATGAAATTCTTCATGTTCTTATTGATATCTCTTAAGTTCACATGTAACTATTTTCCTTATTTTCCCTTACTGGTCCTTATGCTTACCCTTTTCTTTGATCTATGTACGTAGGTTTTGAGTTGGAGTATTTATAATTAGGAAGAAAAAAATGAATAATCATTTCAAGTGGATTAGAATAATGTTTTCATGTATTTTGTACCTTATTTCCAAGAAACTAAACTTTAAAGGTCTTTTTGTTTATAAAATGTAACTAAAAGTTATGTAATAAAAAGGTAGGGTGGTGGCCTATCGACTTGCAATTAATCCAAATATAGCTCAATTTTATGATGTATTTTGTAACGACCCAAAGTTTCATTAATAGAAAATCCCTCTTGATCCAGTTAAATGTTTCTTTATGAAAAATGTTTTTATAAGATGTCAACTTCTTTAGTTTTACGTTAAGATTTGTGACCGTTACTTTTTAGTCGTTGAGCAGTGATCATCTGAGTAGTATAAATATAAGGCTTTAACGAACCCATTTCTACTCAGACAAAGGAAGCGATGGCCTCATCCAGTAGAATTTCCCCTTACGAGACCCATTTGTCAGAGCTCGGAAAAGAGGTGGCATCTTTGGGCTTTTCCCTTGACCAAGCCCAAGCTGAGCTTCATCAAGTCAAGCTCGAACGTGATCGTCTACGGGAAAAGTGGAAGTTGATTGAAATTACAACTCGAGCGATGTTATCCGAGCCACCCCAAGAGTCTGTCACCGTCGCACACCTTACCCTTAGGTCTTATGCGACTATTTTAAGGGGTTATGTAACAAATAAGTAGCACCATGTTCATGTACATTATTTTTTTTATATAACAATGAATATAATTTCTAGTCATTTTTGATACATTGTAATTAGTTTTTAAAGTACAAATGGTGTTTTTAGTTATTATTTAATTAGGAATTATATTTTATTAAATTAAAGGATTTTTGAATTAAATAATATTTTAATAAAATATTATTATTAATATTACATTAATTTTTATTAAATATAAATGATCTTATAATTTTATGAATGCAACTATATTTTTTATTAAGGTTTGAAAGCCATTTCTGTCAAAACCCGTGATTTTTTTTATAAATGTTTGTTTTTATTTTAAAAGTGAGAATTCACATATTTAGAAAATTATTTAGATAAAATAAATATTTTTTTTGGAATCAGGACGTCGAAATTATCCAATGGTGAATTTTTCATAATTTTCTGAGACAGTCAAATTTTTGGGTAAAAATTACATACCATTTAAATATATAATGTGTTTTATGACATCATAATGACCCAATGGTGATGTAATAAAATACCATAATCCTTATGTTTGGCCAATATGTGTTTTATCATTAAAATAATGAGTTTTTGGGTTTGTTTGACTTACTTTTAAAAGCATTAATGGATCCCTCAAGACTTATTCAACACTTTGCCTTTTAAAATTAATTTCCATGGGAGTGTGACTCACCTCCACATAAGCAACCCTATTTTTTTAATAAGTTCGGACCTTGGCCTTGTAAAATATTGTTTTCCTATTTCCTTTTCCAGAAACCATGGGCAAATACCATGGGATGGTTTGTGGTTTGGATTATTTTAATATAAGGGGTCCCAAACATAAATAATAAAGAATTCTCTCACCTTTCCTATATAAACCCACCCAAGCTCCCACTTACTCCTCACTAAAATCCCTTGGAGTTCATCCAAACTCTGCCCTACTCTCTCTAGAATCCTCCCAAGGTGCCCTAAGATCCCAAGAAGCCTCTCACAAGCCTCTCTCTAGCCTTTGGAAGCACACTTCCAAGTAAGGGTTTTTTTTCTTCCTTTCTCATTTTTATCAATTTTCTTTAAGTTGTATTGCCCTTTTAATTTCAATTATGAATGTTGGGGTATGGTTTCTCACCTCTCCCATACTTCCCTATTATTTTTTTAATGATGGGAGACCCCTTTCTCTCTCATTAAAAGCCTCCCATGTACACCCGTTACTATGCCGAAATTCCGAAAGAAACCTTTTTCTCCTATTTTATATTCAAGCAATACTTTTTTATCATGAATATAAATTCCTTTTCAATTGTTGGGACATGTATCTATATGACCTACTTACTGTAAATTACATGTAAATATGATGAGGAACCCCTTTCTCTCTCATCAACCTTTTTTTATGAATTCTTATGCCTCGCCGTTACACTGCCGAAATCACACTGATTTTCTAAGCCAATATCATTATGTAGTGAATACCATGCCCATTTCTCCATCAAGGGTATTTACCTTTATGCAAATTTACTTATTGATTATAATGTTTCATGTATGAATTCCACATTCCTTTATCGTGGAATAAATTATTATGTTTTATGAATCCATGTTTTATGATCCATGTGGCACACTTATGCATGAAATGAAATGTTTAAGAAGGGTGTGCCCTTTATAGCGCTCCAATGCATTGGGTAAAGTATAGTATCATGATACGTCATGTGCAATGAGTGTTGACTCATTCTAATTCAAGTAAAACGAGGGTTTACTCGTGCTTCAAGTGCAATGAGGGTTTACTCATGCTTCATGTGCAATGAGCTTTGGCTCATGCTAATTCAATGTTAAGTGTTGTTGCCACATTTCAATGTTATGGTTATCATGCTTTATCATGCCTTTATGTTCATGTTACTCTAATGCTCTATTGATGTTCCTATTTCCTAACATGTATTGTACTCCTCATGTTATTCATTTTGTACTCCCTTACTCGGCTTTATAGCTCACCCTTTTCTTATGCATGTCCTCAGGTTATCCCATGCAATGCTAAGTACGAAGGAATGTAGTGGTCATGTAAAGGAAGTTTTCAATAAAGATGTTGTATTTCAAGTTTAAACTTTTTATGTAATGATCCTAAGCCCCAAAGACACTAAACCTCTCGATCTTCTTTGTTGTATCAAGTGAAGTTTTATGTAATAAAGAATGCTTAAGTTGTAATAAAAAGCAGGGTTGTCATAGTTGGTATCAGAGGATAGGTTTAGTTATTTTTGGGATTAGGAAACCCTAGTAAAGCCTTAGATACAAGACTAAGTATAATAAAATAATCCCTAAGTTTTGGTAAATACTAATTAAGTGGTTTATCAAAAAAATACATCCCTTTATGGATACGACCAGGTAGAGGCGGATCTGACACAGATGTATCCTAGGGGTAAAACCCGAAAACACCGCTTTGAGCTAGACTCGAACGAGAACTGGTGCACGACAACGGGCCTTGCTGCACTCTTGGTTACGACACTACTGGGGGATATGTTTTGATAAATTCACAATCTTAGTATGAACCCTTATTAAGGGAAAAATGCCCCTAAGTATATATGTTAGAAGGAAGATCATGAAAAGCCTGGATTGAATCCTATTGACTCATGAGTTAAAGAGATTAAAGTTTATTTATAAGTCATCAACTTTTGTCTTTGTATTACCCTTTATGTGTTACCCCTAACTTTCCTTTTATTCCAGCCAATGGCCGGTAATAGGAGAACTCGGGCTAACAACCGTTGTGAATATCAGTGTGATGATTGTACTTATGAGATGCCCAATCCAATGGGAGCAGGAATCACGAACTTTGTCACGCTTCTCTCTCAGCTAACTCAAGTGTTTAATAGAAACACTGGTCAAGAGGAACGTTCAACCCCCCCTAAGAAATAACAAGTCTCTATCGAGAGCTTCATGAGACAAAGGCCTCCTACTTTTAGTGGATCATCCGATCCCACGATCGCTGAACAATGGATCAACTCCATTGAAAAGATATTCTCCATCCTCCAATGCTCTGAAAGAGAGAAGGTTCTCCTGGAGGCTTATCGTATGGAGGGTGAAGCTGATCAATGATGGACGTTGATAAAAAATACGAAGCCTGAGGAGGATATCGAGGCTTTGGAATGGAAGGAATTCCGGAAGATGTTTTTTGATAAATATTTTCCATGCACCCTCCGTCTTAAGAAGGAAAGGGACTTTCTTTCCGTCAAACAGAAAGATGAAGAATCTGTGGGAGCGTATGAGGTAAACTTCACAAGGCTTGCACGATACGCTTCCGTCTTTGTCGTTACCCCCGAATGCAAGGTTGACCGCTTCTTTGGTGGGCTGAAGCCTAGCTTGCAGAAAGCATTAGCGATCCGTGACTTCGACAGCTATGAGGAAATTGTCCGATGTGCCCTCAAGGTTGAAATGGAGATCAGAGAATCACAGGGGTATCATGGGGACAAGAAACGTAAGGTGGAATTCAATGCTGGTGGTTCGATGGATAAATCCAACAGCGCTAAGAAGTTCCAGCACCCCACTTGCCAAAAGTGTGGAAAGAAGCACCCTGGAAATTTCCTTAGGGGGACAAGAAAATGCTTCAAGTGTGGAAGAGAAGGGCACCTAGCTGTTAAATGTCAGCAAGAAGGACCCGCGGCTGCGATAGAGGAGAGGGACGCTCCGTTCGAACCTCAACGCATTGTTCAATGCTACAAATGCAAAGAACCGGGTCATTTTGCTAATCAGTTCCCTAATCCAAGGGTTATCGGAGGTAACCAACAACCTCCAAGACAACAAGGAAGATCTTTTGCCATCACTTCTGCCGAAGTGAACCCCGACAACGATGTGGTGACAGGTACGCTAGTTATTCATTCAAGAATAGCAAAAGTACTTTTTCATTTAGGTTCTACGCATTCTTTTATATCTCGAATGTTTAGTAGAACAATCCCAGCACCACCACAAATCCTGGAAGTAAAGATGTCGGTGAGTACGGAAAATGGGGCAATCATTGCATCCCATGAATATAAGTCCTACCCTGTTATAATTTGTGGATTGAATTTTCCTGGAGAACCTCGTCATACTCCTTTTGGTGGAATTTGATGCAATTCTTGGAATGGATTGGCTTTCCTTATATAGAGCCAACATAAATTGTCGGGAGAGGGAAATCACACTCCATATGGAGAATCGACCCCCGATTCTTTACAAGTGTCAGGAAGAAGATGAATCTCCTTTAGCTCCATCATCTCAAGCATGGATATTACTGCCTTATGAGCACACATATCTAGCTCAGATGATTGAGTCCAAGGAAGAAACCACCCTTGAAGAAATTCCTATTGTGAGGGAATTCGCTGAAGTATTTCCCGAGGAACTTCTTGGTCTTCCTCCAAGAAGAGATGTTGAGTTCTCAATTGAATTTATACCTGGGGCGCTACCAATATCCAAGACTCCATATAGAATGGCTGTTGTTGAGATTGAAGAGCTGAAGAAACAACTACAGGAGAATCTGGATAAAGGGTTTATACGCCCAAGTGCATCACCATGGGGTGCACCAGTCCTCTTCGTCAAGAAGAAGGATGGGTCAATGCGGATTTGCATCGATTATCGTGAACTTAACAAAATAAAGATAAAGAACAAGTATCCTCTCCCAAGAATAGATGACTTGTTTGATCAGCTGCGTGGAGCACAATACTTCTCCAAGGTGGACTTGCGGTCGGGATATTATCAAGTAAGGGTGAAGAAGGAAGATATCCGCAAGATTACTTTTCGTACAAGGTACGAGCACTATGAATTCATAGTAATGCCTTTTGGACTCACCAATGCTCCAGCAATATTCATGGACTTGATGAATAGAGTCTTTAGAGATTACCTTGACAAATTTGTGGTAGTCTTTATAGATGATATTCTAATATACTCCAAAACCAAGGAGGACCATGAGGAGCATTTAAAAACTGTACTAGAGACTTTGCGCAAGGAGAAGCTCTATGCAAAGTATAGCAAGTGTGAGTTTTGGTTGAAGTAAGTCTCATTCATGGGCCATATAATCACAAGCAATGGGATATCTGTGGACCCCTCCAAAATAGATGCAATTGAGGGATGACCGAGGCCAACATCAGTAACTGATATCCGTAGCTTCTTGGGGTTAGCTAGATATTATCGACGATTTGTGAGAAATTTCTCACGATTGTCCAACCCTCTTACCAAGCTAACTCGAAAGGGAGTAAAGTTTTCTTGGAGTGATGAATGTGAAGAAAGCTTCATGGAGTTGAAAAGGAGGCTTATCACTGCACCCATGCTCACTTTACCCACTAGTGGGGAGCTTTTTGTGGTATTCAGTGATGCTTCGAAGAAGGGCTTAGGATGTGTGCTGATGCAGAATGATAAAGTGATATCCTATGCCTCAAGGTAGTTGAAAATCCATGAGCAAAACTATCCAATGCATGATCTGGAGTTGGCGGCGGTGATCTTTTCCTTGAAAATCTGGCGGCATTATCTCTATGGAGAGAAATGTGAGATATATACTGACCACAAGAGTCTTAAATATATATTCACACAGAAAGAGCTTAATATGCACCAGAGAAGATGGATATATCTCATCAAGGATTATGACTGTTCAATACATTACCACCCTGGGAAGGCGAACAAGGTGGCGGATGCCCTAAGTAGAAAGGATCCAGCGATTCTATCAATGATGAGAATTGAAAAGGATCCAATCTTCTTAGACTTGATGAAGATGGACGTGGGAATCATAAAGAAGGGAACATCATCAATCCTTTCACAAATTATTACTCAACCATCTCTTTTGGAAAGGTTAAAGGATGCTCAAAAGGATGATGCCGGAATCCAAGAAAAAGTGGAAGCTATCAAAAAGGGAAAATCCTCAGAGTTTAATGTTAATGAAGAAGGAATTGTGCGGTTTGGGAAAAGAATATGTGTTCCATCAAGTTCGGAGATGAAGAAGGAACTTTTGGATGATGCACATAGTTAAAATTTCTCTATTCACCCAGGGAGCACAAAGATGTATCGAGATCTCCGAGAAAACTTTTGGTGGGATAATATGAAGAAGGAGATCGCTGAATATACATTAAAGTTCCTGGTGTGTCAGCAAGTGAAGGCAGAGAGGCAGAAGTCTAAGGGGATGATGCAACCATTGCCCATACCAGAATGGAAATGGGAGAACATCACCATGGACTTTGTCACCGGACTTCCAAGGACATCCAAAGGAAACAATGCAATATGGGTTGTTGTGGATCTTCTTACAAAGACTGCACACTTCATTGCTATTCGAGAGGATTTCTCCTTGGATCAACTGGCACAGATATATATCATGGATGTGGTATGGTTGTATGGAGTACCACTATCTATTGTTTCTGACCGAGATCCAAGATTTACCTCTAAGTTTTGGAAGAGTCTTCAACATGCTCTAAATACTGAACTGAACTTCAGTATGACCTATCATCCTCAAACTGATGGCCAATCCGAGCGGACTATCCAAACACTTGAGGATATGTTGAGAGCGTGCTCAATGGACTTTAAAGGAGGATGGGATCAACATATTCCTCTGGTTGAGTTCTCTTATAATAATAATTTCCACTCGAGCATCCAAATGGCACCATATGAAGCCCTCTATGGGAAAAGGTGTAGAACACCAACATGTTGGGATGAGGTCGGTGAACGTAAGCTGCTTGGACCAGAAATGGTCGAAGAAATGGTAGAGAAGGTGAAAACCATTCAGCAGCATATCAAGGCAGCCCAAAGTCGACAGAAGAGTTATGCAGATAATCGTTGATGAGACCTTGAGTTTAAAGTCAGAGACATGGTGTTTTTAGGCATATCTTTGTAAAAGATGTTAATGAGGTTTGGAAAGAAAGGGAAGTTTAGTCCAAGGTACATCGGCCCCTTCGAGATTCTTGATCGTGTTGGGGATGTGGCCTATCGACTAGCACTTCCACCTACTATGGCCAAGGTGCATGATATCTTCCATGTATCCCTCTTAAGGAAGTACATACCAGACCCTTCACATGTACTCTCTTCCGAGGTGGTACAATTAGAAGAGGATCTTTCTTATGAGGAGCAACCAGTGAAGATCTTAGATCATAGAGAAAAAGTTCTATGAAATAAGACAATGCCCCTCGTCAAGGTGTTGTGGAGAAACCACAAGTTTGAAGAAGCAACTTGGGATTCGGAGGATATGATGAAGCTAAGTTACCCACATTTGTTTTAGTGTGGGAAAAGGAAAATTTCGAGGGCGAACTTTCTTAAGGGAGGAATATTGTAACGACCCAAAGTTTCATTAATAGAAAATACCTCTTGATCCAGTTAAATGTTTCTTTATGAAAAATGTTTTTATAAGATGTCAACTTCTTTAGTTTTACGTTAAGATTTGTGACCGTTACTTTTTAGCCGTTGAGAAGTGATCATCTGAGTAGTATAAATATAAGGCTTTAACGAACCCATTTCTACTCAGACAAAGGAAGTGATGGCCTCATCCAGTAGAATTTCCCCTTACGAGGCCCATTTGTCAGAGCTCGGAAAAGAGGTGGCGTCTTTGGGCTTTTCCCTTGACCAAGCCCAAGCTGAGCTTCATCAAGTCAAGCTCGAACGTGATCATCTATGGGAAAAGTGGAAGTTGATTGAAATTACAACTCGAGCGATGTTATCCGAGCCAACCCAAGAGTCTGTCACCATCGCACACCTTACCCTTAGGTCTTATACGGCTATTTTAAGGGGTTATGTAACAAATAAGTAGCACCATGTTCATGTACATTATTTTTTTTATATAATAATGAATATAATTTCTAGTCATTTTTGATACATTGTAATTAGTTTTTAAAGTACAAATGGTGTTTTTAGTTATTATTTAATTAAGAATTATATTTTATTAAATTAAAGGATTTTTGAATTAAATAATATTTTAATAAAATATTATTATTAATATTACATTAATTTTTATTAAATATAAATGATCTTATAATTTTATGAATGCAATTAAAATTTTTATTAAGGTTTGAAAGCCATTTCTGTCAAAACCCGTGATTTTTTTTATAAATGTCGGTTTTTATTTTAAAAGTGAGAATTCACATATTTAGAAAATTATTTAGATAAAATAAATATTATTTTTGGAATCAGGACGTCGAAATTATCCAACGGTTAATTTTTCATAATTTTCTGAGACAGTCAAATTTTTGGGTAAAAATTAAATACCATTTAAATATATAATGTGTTTTATGACATCATAATGACCAAATGGTGATGTAATAAAATACCATAATCCTTATGTTCGTCCAATATGTGTTTTATCATTAAAATAATGAGTTTTTGGGTTTGTTTGACTTACTTTTCAAAGCATTAATGGAGCCCTCAAGACTTAAACACTTTGCCTTTTTAAATTAATTTCCATGGGAGTGTGACTCACCTCCACATAAGCAACCCTATTTTTTTTAAAAGTTCGGACCTTGGACTTGTAAAATATTGTTTTCCTCTTTAATTTTCCAGAAACCATGGGCAAATACCATGGGGTGGTTTGTGGTTTGGATTATTTTAATATAAGGGGTCCCAAACATAAATAATAAAGAATTCTCTCACCTTTCCTATATAAACCCACCCAATCTCCCACTTCCTCCTCACTAAAATCCCTTCGAGTTCATCCAAACTATTCCCTACTCTCTCTAGAATTTTCCAAAGGTGCCCCAATCTTCCAAGAAGCCTCTCACAAGCCTCTCTCTAGCCTTTGGAAGCACACTTCCAAGTAAGGTTTTTTTTTCTTCCTTTCTCATTTTTTTCAATTTTCTTTAAGTTGTATTGCCCTTTTAATTTCAATTATGAATGTAAGGGTATGGTTTCACACCTCTACCATACTTCCCTATTATTGTTTGAATTATGGGAGACCCCTTTCTCTCTCATTAAAAGCCTCCCATGTACACCCGTTACTATGCCGAAATTTCGAAAGAAACCTTTTTCTCCTCTTTTATATTCAAGCAATACTTTTGTATCATGAATCAAAATTCCTTTTTAATTGTTGGGACATGTATCTATATGACCTCCTTACTGTCCATTACATGTAAATATGATGAGGAACCCCTTTCTCTCTCATCAACCTTTTTTATGAATTCTTATGCCACGCCGTTACGCGGCCGAAATCAGACCGATTTTCTAAGACAATATCATTGTGTAGTGAATACCATGCCCATTTCTCCATCAAGGGTATTCACCTTTATGCACATTTACTTATTGATTATAATGTTTCATGTATGAATTCCACATTCCTTTATCGTGGAATAAATGATTATGTTTTATGAATCCATGTTTTATGATTCATGTGGCACACTTATGCATGAAATGAAATGTTTAAGAAGGGTGCGCCCTTTATAGCGCTCCAATACATTGGGTAAAGTATAGTATCATGATACTTCATATGCAATGAGTGTTGACTCATGCTAATTCAAGTTCAACGAGGGTTTACTCGTGCTTCAAGTGCAATGAGGGTTTAATCATGCTCTATGTGCAATGAGCCTTGGCTCATGCTAATTCAATGTTAAGTGTTGTTGCCACATTTCCATGTTATGGTTATAATGCTTTATCATGCCTTTATGTTCATGTTACTCTAATGCTCTATTGATGTTCCTATTGCCTAACATGTATTTTACTCCTCATGTTATTCATTGTGTACTCCCTTACTGGGCTTTATAGCTCACCCTTTTCTTACGCATGTCCTCAGGTTATCCCATGAAATGTTAAGTACAAAGGAATGTAGTGGTCATGTAAAGGATGTTTTCAATAAAGATGTTGTATTTCAAGTTTAAAGTTTTTATGTAATGATCCTAAGACCCAAAGACACTAAACCTCTCAATATTCTTTGTTGTATCAAGTGATGTTTTATGTAATAAAGCATTCTTAAGTTGTAATAAAAAGTAGGGTTGTCATATATTTCATGTATCTATCTTGAGTAATTACATACTTGACCCTTCACATGTACTGAATCCATATGTGGTACAATTGGAACACAACCTCTCTTATGAGGAGTAGCCGATGGAGATCTTGAATCGTAGAGACAAGGTTCTATGTAAAAAGACTACTCAACATATTAAATTTTTATGGGGGAACCAAAAATATAAAGAAGTCACTTGGTAATCAGAGGAGACTATGAGGTCAAAGTACCCACACCTTTTATCTTCCGAGGTTACGAGTTTTAATTTCAGGGACGAAATTTCTTAAGGGGGAAGAATGTAATGACCCAAACTTTTGAATAATATTTTGTTTCCTAAAAATGTATGTTTTAATATGACATAATAAATAAAAATAAATAAGTATAAATGAAATGTGACCATCATGTTTTTAATGTTATATGAACATTGGTTAATATGACCATTGGAAACAATAATAATTTTTAATTTTATAATTATTGTTTATAAATAGAAATGATAATGGATAATTAATGCAGAAGGAAGAGTAGATGACCTCATCCAGTAGACTCTTTTCATACAAAACCCATTTGTTAGAACTTGGGAGGGAGGTAACATCACTAGGATTCTCTCTAGACGAATCCCAAGTCAAGCTTCAACAATTGTAGCATGAATGAAATCGCCTTCGGGAGAAGTTAAAGTTGGTGGAAATTACCACTCACGTAATGTTATTTGATTCACCCTAAGAGTCTTTCACCATCACGCACCATACCCTTAGGTTGTGTTCATGTGTTATAAGAGGTTAGGATTCAAGGAATTATATAATTAATGTATAATCCCTTTGTGTAAATAAAATTATTTTTCCATCATTTTTGTTTTAAGAATTGTTTTTTCTTAATAAAATCTAATTTTATAAATTAATTATTTTCAAACAGAATTTATACAATCCAAAAAAGATATAAATTTTTATAATATACTATGATATTATGAATAATAATTATTATAATGAAATATTATTATAAAAACAATCACGTTTAATTACAAATGATAAAATATTTTCATTTTTTCTAGAAATTTTACTAGCATTCACTATGCATTTTCTGTCCACTAATTTATTTTTAATAAATGAGTATTTTTATAGTTAAAAGATAAAATTTAATATTTATAGATTAATTTTGATAAAATAAATGTCATTTTTGAATTCATAATTTCGATATTAAGTTGTGATGAATTTATGATACTTTTATAAAATATTTTGTTTTTCAATGAATAGTAAAAATACATTTTGAGTTTTTAGTGTGTTGAATGAAATCATAATGATGTATTATGTAATTTAAAATTCTGGTAGACTCTTGTAAATTAAAATATGATATTAGGTGTCCAAAATGGTCAATATAATAGACAAATACCAAGGGAAGGCCCATGGTTTTGCAAATACCACTAATGAGGTGTCCTCGAAAATAAATAAAAAACTCCCTCACTTTTACTATAAATACGCACCCATTCCTTCATTTAATTTCATTCCAAAATCACCCCCATAAAATATATGATATTATTAACTCCCAAGGAGTCCTCCCAAAGTTTCCTCAAGTCCCCAAGGTTCCGATCTTAGAGTTTTATAAGTTACTCTTCAGGGTAAGGGAATTCTCAACTTCTCTTTTCCTTTCAAGTTATCTTTTATGTGGTATGTATTTAAAATTTCCATACCACTACTTAGTTACATTTTATTGTGTACCTATACTGTATTATGAGTCTCTTATTAATGGTAAAACCTTTCCCCCTCTTTTTTAATGTTTTATAAAACCATGTTTCATACTTATTATGCTGCTAAATTTTCGTCTCAAAATCTCACTATTTTTCTTAAAATATTATTTTATTTTATTTATGTGAATACCCAAACCTATTTAATTTCTATGGGTATTAATAAATACATAAAAACTATTTATTTTATTTTTCTAATTTACATAAATTAAACCTTAATTCCATTTCCATGGGTTATAAATGATATAATGACCATGTTTTTAAGCACTTTTTAAAACACCATGATTTTGATATGAAACCCATTTATTTTATTCTTTATGGGTTATTTATGAAATGTTTGATTATGATATATGTGGATCACATTAAAATAAATACATATTAAGGGTTTTCTCTGATAGCGCTCTAATGCACTGGGTAAAGAAATTAATTTCTAGAGATGACATGTTTTTACGATACCTTAGTGAATAACCTTGGTAATTTTTATGAAACCTTAGTGATGGACCTTGGTGATATGATTATGAATATATAAATTAAATATTTTAGAAACATTTTCAAGGTATTATTAAAGTTATTATTATTATGATATGCCTTTTTCTCAGGCCTTTATGAAATTACTCTTGTTCTTATTGATACCTCTCAAGTTCACATGTAACTATTTTCCTTATTTTACCTTACTGTGCCTTATTCTCACCCTTTTCTTTTATGTATGTCCCAAAGTTTTTATTTGGAATAATTTTACTTATTATGAATAAATGAAGAATCCTTTCAAGTGGATTAGAATAATGTTTTCATGTTTTCATATTTTCACGTATTTTGTACCTTATTTCCAAGACACTAAACTTTAATAATCTCCTGTTTGTAAAATGTAATGAAAAGTTATGTAATAAAAATTTGGGATAACATAAAAATCATGTACTAATTCTTAGTAAATAAGTACTAAAATTTCAGAATAAATATTTTATGCTTTAGAAATAAGGTTTCTTCAAAAATAATTTTATTGATTTTTCTGAGAAAATATTATAATTAATTTATAAAACTTCTATAAGTTTTATTTTATATAAAAACTACCATTTTTTAAATAATAATGTCAAAATTTTATTTGGGTGAAATATTCAAATTTTTCTAAAAAGATTCATTTTCGAGTGAATAGTTAAAAGATCGATTTTTATTAAAAACTATATTTTTGTTTCAACTATTTGAAAAGTTAAATTTTATTTTAAAATGGATTAAAAGTAAAAAATTAGTTCAATTATATTATTAATAATCCAATTTAGTTATTTTGAATCAATTTTTTGGTTAAATTTGGTATAAAAATATTTTTATACATAAAAGGATTTTTTTTGAAAAATTGTTTTTTTTCGTAGAACATGTTTTTATCTTGATCAATATTGGTGGATGATTTTAATAAAAATTATATATTATATATTCATTCAAGTATTTTAACATTTATATAATATTCTTACTATTCATGGGATATGAATAAATCTATTTTTTGCTTAAAAACTACATTAAAAAAACAATTTTCATTGTGTTTTGCACACTTATTTTAAAATTAATTTATTCCCATTATTGTTATTGAATTTGATAAAATTTATTACATATTTAGAATAATTAGGTTCAAATTTGGTAAATAGGCCCCTTTTTTTGCTTAAAATAAATAGTAACCATAATAAAATATATCACCTCAGAAAAGGGTAAATTCAGTTAATCTAGGTTAAAACTAAGTGATAAAGACATAATTTTTCATCTTAATTATTATTAGATGAATATAATTCAACACTTATCACCTTATTCTCAAAATTTTATTATTTAATGGAAAATGTTCCATTAAAATTACCCTTATAATATTTAAATGAAAGAAAATTATAAAATGTCACTCTCTTAGTTTTAAATATCTATTATGTGGAAAAATAAGGAAAAAAAATTTATTGACGAAAATAAATATCTATTTTAATATTAATTAAATTATTTTCATGGTATAAATTTATTTATATTTTTTAGAAATTTTATAATTACATTAAATTCTTATGCAACACTAATACAATATTTATTTAATTAACTAAAAAATAAAATAAATAATTTTAAAAATATTAAAATTGATATAATTTGAATGATATAATGTGTAAATTTTCTTATAGATCTATATAAATTTTTATAGTAGTTTTAAAGGATTATATTCCAATACCCATTTTTTCTTGATGTATTTAAAGTCAAATTAAATGAATAGTTACAAAATTAACATTATTGATATTTTATCAAAATAATATTTTATTAAATTATTTACAATTATTAAAAATATCATATTCAGCCATGTGAATGTAAAATTGTTTAAATAACCTTCCATGGTATATTTATGGTCACTTGTACTTTCATAATAACATTATTGACCCTTTATGATTAAAATAGTGGTTACCGCTGTTAAGGTTAAAAATAATTAACCAAGGGGTTAATAAAAATGATAAGGATTAAAATGATATGCAAACTTTTATAAATTTACTTAGTTGATTTTATGTCAACCCTAGACACTCTTTATTTAAATTCATGCCCATTTGGAATCATTTGGATCTAAAATAGTCTTATTATATAATATTTTTTTAAGAAACCAAATGTGCCCCTCACCCCAATTATAAAAGGGCACCCCTTGCTCCACTTATTTACACCACATTGAACAATTTAGATCAACCAAACCATTCCAATTCATCTTATAAACATCTTTATCCAAGTTCTTGAGGTTTTTTCTCTCCCAAAAATACCTACACTATGTCCCCTAAGGAGATATCTAGAGGACTTCTACCTAAGAAGAGACAATTATCATTACTGAGTCCATCAAGTTTATTGATTCTTATAATCTCTCAAAAATAATTGTACCCATAATAAAATAATAACTATATTGTTATAAATATATTTATAAGTTATTGTGGTTATGGTAAAACCATATTACATATCTTTTCCATCCTCCAAAAAGCGAAAAAAACGCTCGTGCATATACATGGCTTACAGTCTCCACGTAGCATCGTAATTCGTTTTTCAACACCACTTAACATGTATGGTTATAAATATAGGAATAATGAGTATTTATGATATTTATTAAATAAATATTATTCTTGAACTATAATATTATATATATACCCTGTTACCTTTTAATCCATTAGAAAATGATAACGTCGCTCGTATGTACGTGTGGAATGTCACCTCCATAAACCGATGTTATCAATTTTTTATTTACATTTTATGTGGATGGTAATAAGTATTAATTTAATGAATATAATGATTCAATAAAGTTTAATTATTATTCACCTTTTTTTTGTTTCATCTGTCAAAATGTGAAAACAATGTTCATGCATACATACAACCTACCGTCTCTATGAATAGTGTAATTCATTTTTCTATCTCCAAATTCTATGGATGAAACTAAATATATATATATTGAATATATATTATATTTATACCATTAATAAAATTATTTATATGATGTAACCAAAATAAATATACAATTACCAGAACTACTGAATTAAAATAAAAAAGTAGTTAACACCCAAAAAAATGATACTAATAAAAGATTATTAACAAACAGGTGATAAAATGTTATAAATGGATCATATATGATATCATAAATTCTACTATGTTTATGTTATGTAATTATAATAATTTTAAATTTATTATATAGGAGGTTATAGTACCTATGTGTCAAGTCGGACCTGAGGTAAGGTATTTCATCTCAGTTTCCGCTCCATTGAGACATATTTGGTATTATGAACCTATTTATTTTTTATGTAGTGTATATATTACCCATTTTAGAAAAATAACCTGAATATATATCCCTTCATTATGATTATATTCCATTTCATTTTTACTCTCTTAAAAAGATTCCATATTTTCTTCCAACTTTTCTTCTCTTTGGAACTTGAATCAAGAAAAGAAATGATTAAAAGAAAAACCGATCATATTTCTCATTTGATCATATATATTTTTATTCCATATTCATATTTTATCTAAAATGTATTTAAAAATGTTTTTACACTTCTATAATTATTTATCAAAATAATGTTTTACCCATTTTTGACTTTTTATAAAACAATTTCAAATGATTCATTTTGTCATTTTTCAAATGAGATACTTTTGAATTTTCTAAGAGAAGTATGAACGCAATGTTTTTTTTATTATACAACATGAGAGGATTTTCCCACCATCCTGACTAATCTTTTCTCTGAAGGTTCCTTTACAAGTTTACAGTGGTTATTTTCAATGAAAATGTTTTATTTTATAATTTCACAGTTTTTATTTAAATAAGTGATTTCAAAAATGGAAAGGTTTCTTTTCCTCAAGAATTTTTTAATAATATTTTAATGGAATTTATATCCATCAATGAAAACAACTATTTAGTTTAATTATTCAAAACTTGGGATATATTGTAATGATACCATCCTTAGAAACATTCATATACTTGTGATCATTGATTATTCCTTATTTACTCCTGATATCTTTCTTTGTATGTAACCCCAATTTAAATTTGAGAACACCCTTTTATTTGTCTTCTTTTTGATAGGATATGAAGAAGGATTTTATGAATAAAATAAAGGATGAAAGATTTTTTATTCTATGTATTTTATATTTACAATGTAATATAGGAATCATGTATGTATCTAGTTCTTCAATACTACTAAAATATTCTATCCTTTGAGATGAGATTACTTGTATCTAGTGACAATGTAATAAAGTAACCATTGAATCTGAGCTAGTGGAGTCTGGGAATTTATAGTTGGTATAAGAGGAAGCTTAGTATAAGCCTTGGGAACTAGATTTATGAAAATATAGATTAGGAAATATAATCCTATGATTGACTTTGAGTATAAGTCTAAGTATAGGATAACATCCTAAAATTTAATAGTGTAGATATTATGTGGTTTCCCAATATAATTATTATTGCTCATATTATGTTATTTGGTTTTATTCAATGGAAAAAACTATGTGGAATCATGGTAACACAAAATGTGATGGAAAACGAGGTGATTTTGAGTAACCAAATTGGATTATGAATGGAGTGAAATATATTGTGATCATACCTAATCAATTATCATGATATATTTGTTGGTATCAGGGCATGCAGTGGAAGATGGTGGGATGGGGAATTTAAATTTTTATCACTGGAGCAATGAAACTTTTCATTTATGGTGATCTGAGCCTCGGTACAGTTTCAGGATATCACATAAATTAAATAGCACACAAAATATAAAACAGAACGAGTACCTTGTTCCAAATCAGATCACACTCGATAGCAGCTCATTGATGACGACTTTGTATAAAATTATCTGAATTTAAGCCCATCTAGATCATCTAAACATGATCCAAGAATCCACATGCATTTCATTCATCAAATTTTGGGTGATAGTGTGGAGCTTCGATAATCAATTTGATTTCATGATGATCACCATGATCCTGTGCCTTCAATCTATCGAAGTCATCTTGGATCATTCACTCGAGAGGGATTTTATCTCTCTAGGAATTGGGAGGAGAGATAGGCCCTCATTCAAAATGAATGAATGTTGCATGTAATGAGTCTCTCCATCACTTATGTAGTGGATTTCTCAAATACAAGGATAGGGTTCCCTGACCCCCATATATTAAACGTCCACTAAAAAATTAATAAATAAATAATTATGATGAATTAAAATTCATCATAAATATTATTTATATTTTATAAAATAATTTTAATATATATTAAATATATTACATGATAATCCTGAGTCATTAACTCGTATCTTAATTCTCGCTAATGTTAAACGAATCTTGAATATTATGTGATAATCCCAAGTCATTAAATATATTCCTTGTATTTACTTAAACACTTGTAAATACTTTTAATAAATAAATTCAACCCAATTATTCTATACTTGTATAATAATGAATTTATTTTTTTATCAGTGCTTGATAAAACTGGATAACTCTCATACCCTATAGTGGGGCCCACCATGTCCTATATACCTATTCACCCGAATAGGGTATATTCTTGAATAAGATATTACGTGTGACCCTCTAGTCCCTTATCACGATTACAGTGAATACTATTTTCAAACCAAGTGCAGTGTCTAGAAACCCATCAAGGCCCCTAAAGAGATAAGGTATAATCATATAAACAACAATCATCCCACGAAAACACACTGTGTAATGTAATCTATTTATATTTAGATATATTATAAAGTAAGATGCACATTTTTGTAATAGTCATTTCTTGATTTATTAGTTTTTTATTTATCTGGATGGATTTAATTTCGAATAGCATGACCATGAATTTATGAAGGTACTACCATCATAATCAACTAGGCCTGAGATATTACTTCCTCAACTTGGAAGAAAAAAATTCTATCTTAACCATTCAACTAATGCTATACCACCAATGACACACCCAATATAAGCTACCTCACCAAAAATTTATTATCATAGTTTTTTCCTTGCATCAAAGTACATGATCATATGACACACATTGATAATGAACCCAATTCATGATTCCAATACACATGTACATAGATTGGAACTACTAATAACACCTGGAACATGTAGTGTTATTGTTGGCTGATCTATCCCCATGATCTCACCTACAAAAGATCACCATGTTTTAACTCTATGAGAAGAAGTCTCAATGATTATGAGCCCCAAATATATGATAGTCAAACATCAACTTTGTATAATCAGTATGATGTATCTTGACCATATGAAATTTATTTAAGATTATTGTCATAGTATCTCAAGGTTCTCATTATAGTTTGGGATATGATATAACCTTTTGATACACCAAAAAATCTATGGAAATTACTATTTAAATAGTGGATGTAAAAATGTCTACACTAAGTATACATCATGTATATCTCACTATATACATGAAATGGTAATAAAAATGTACTGTTTAGTTGGGTCTAGGGAACCTATTATTACAAAAATATGATTGAAAACTTTCACCATATGCAAGGTGGGGAGCTAGGTGATCAATGACGTAGAAATATGGGGAGGGGCAGTTCAAGTGGGCTGGGACTATGGGTCATGTATTGGGCAAGGTATGCCTCTGGGCCTTCGGGTCATGTATTACGAGTTTTTCGGGCCTTGTGCCTTGGGCCTACGGGTCATGTACGAGTTCCACTTAAAACCTTAAAAGGGGGATTATCCATAATAAAAATAAAAAAGAAGGCCTTTGGGCCATTCGGGAAAAAACTTGCACCATAAGAAACTCTCAGGCTCACCAAAGAAGATAAGGATAGATTTTACTGAGAACTCAGGTAGTGGAGACCATGTAGGAAAGAAGGCACAATTTCCTTCGTGTTAGAAATATAGAAAGATACATCTTGGAGAATATATCAAAGGAATGGGAAAATGTTTTATGTGTGGAAAATAAGGTTATAAATCAATGAATTGTCAAGAAAAAAATGAAGAGTATAATGGAAGGGAACAAATTATGTCCTAATACACCATTTATAGTTCAATTTATTATGTATTGGGAATATGGAAATTATTAGAGCCAATGTACCAATCTAAGGGTTAACTCATAGACCAAGAAAATACCTATGCAATAGAAATATTTAAAGTGTAAGGATTGAAGTGTTTATATATTGGAAATTTAGAATTATTTTGTAGATATATTATAATATTATGGATAAAGTAATTATGAAACATTTAAGGACTATTCCACAATAATTTTGAAAACATATGTTGAATGGTACCAATAACATAGAAATGTGGTTTAGTGATAAGTTGGTATTTTTGGAAAACATGTTATTGAGGGTCTGATAATGATTAATATGTGTGTGATATTTTGATAAATCTAAAGTGTATTAGGATGATAAGTCTAATGTTCATCATAATTTTATAGGCATATATACCCCTCTTGAAGTTTTATGTGATGGGATTTTAATGTGATTAAAGATATTTTAGGAAATATTTATTGGAATAAAACTCTTTGGTTTAATATATGTTTTACTGAAATGGTTATTTGGTTAATAATGATTTTATATTTTTTAGAAATAAGTTTAAAGTTATTGATAACATTTAAGGCTAATATGATTTTGAGGATGAGTTATTTATGGATTATTGTGATAAAATAGTTAGTAAATTTAAGAATATATCATATAGAAAACCTTAGAGGTTTAAAAACGTTACTTGATGAGTAATGTTATTTTTTTAGGATTTTCATCATATTTTCTGGGATGTTATAGTTTTAGAAAAAGGAAAAACTGCATGCTTGGTTGTAACACCCTTACCCCAAAATCCCAGAGCCAATGCATTAATAATTACATTTTCATGCTTAGAAGAAAAGAAACCCCGATTTAATGATCAATTTAGTAGTATTTAAGAAACTATATACATACATGTAACTCATGTTACATTAGGAAAGGTTACACAATACAATACATAACTAAAACTAAGAAACTACATCCAAGAAAACTCAATATTTGATCTCCTCCTCATGACCTATCAAAATTTAAAAAATGAAATGGGTGAGATCAAATGATCAGTAAGGGTTACTAATAGTGGAATCATGAATAAAAAATAACTGAATCATAAACAAATTTTCATAGTCAATATGGCATGGTGAATAAATAAAAAACACACGCCATTAATAAACTGAGAATGAAACTGCATCCATAGGTTTTGTCATAGTAAAAACCTCATGGATAGTAATAACTGAAAATGAATATAGATAATTCTTATTAATTTAATGTCATTAATCTAGAACATGATACCACTATACCATCAAAATGGTTTAAGTCTGTGGGTAGAAACCCGTATGATTTTTGGAAAGAAACTCTAAGGGTTTGTTGCCAACTGATTTGTCTCATGAGACCTATCAATTCTTTAAGGGGATATAGAGGGCCCTACCCATTTATGAAAGTTCAAATCATTATTTATACATAGATTTAATACAATTATAATATGACTTGTCAATATCTGTATAGAGTAGAGGATACAAATTCATCAATATTTCCTTAGTTAAAACAACATTCTAAGTAAACATCGTATGTAAAAGAGTATAAGAATTAAGGAAATAATCATATACATGAGACCAGAATATGGATATATAATATATTTAAAATTTTAAATAAAAAATGATCTCAAATGGGTAGTAGTTACATCACATAATAATGATTAGGTGCACAATACCAAGTAAAACACAATGAAATGGAAACCGAAACAAAGTCCCTTACAACATTGTAATCAATCGAGGTAATAATCATCAAGTGAATCAGTGAATACCATGAATATAAAGAGAATAATGATATTATATATCAAATGTCTGTAAACATAAATCACATACAAGAAATAAGTGGTGAACAATGGAAATTTTATGAAAATAAAAGTGAGATGAGAAACCCCTTAGCTTATATCTAAAAGTGTCCTTTGACTGATCCTAATGAACTGAATAATAAAATTTGTCTTCATTAATAAATAATTTCCAAACCTCTTCCACATTTATTTGATTTATTTTAACCACATTGGGTTCATTCATGGCCTTTTTAATGGGTTCAAAATGTTTAATTTTATTATTTTGGAAGCATTTTCATCCTTGGTTTTCGTGATTGATTTACTAGTATTCATGAATGGATGTTCATTTGTAATGTGGTTAAGCTTCCATAGTTGTTAATATATATTATTAGTTACATTTATAGAGATATAAATGAACTTACAATGATTTTGGTCACATAACACGAGGATTAAATATTTGATAAAAGATAATGATAAACACTGGGTTTACTTGGCGGTTTTGTGCATAATGAACTTTTTTTATATTGTTATTTTATATTATGAGTATTTAAGGATTATAGAAAATTTAATAAGATTAAATACATATATTCTGATCTAGTTTAACCATAAAAATGGTTTCATGACCAGAATTGAATATGGTAATAAAAATTGAGAACCCGTCGTCCATGAATGTGATAAATTAACACATATCAGACGGTGTTTTCATTTTAAGTATAAGTGGAGGGGGAAAGAGAGATGATGATGATGAGATATTACATTATAATAATAAAATTATAGTTTATTTAAGGTAATATAATTAATATATCATTTGGATTAGGGGAGATGAGGAAAGAAAAAGAAAATAAAGGAACTCTAAATAAAAGAAAAATTGTGAAATCCTTCACGAAAATTCGGCAGCCTAACGACGTCACTTAAAAATTCATAAAATAGTTTGATTATAGAAAGGGGGTATCTAATAACTCTAAAATTATATGGAAATCAAGGGTATTATTAAATGACATATCCCAACATAATAAAATTGAAAATAAAATAGAACATAAAATGAAAGTTTTAAGAAAAGAGAAGGGTGGTTGATTCCCTTACCTTGTAGAATAACTCCCACAACTTGATGGTTGGGAAATTGGAGGCTTGAGAATACCATGGGATGACTAATAGGGATTTAAAACCACCAGATATTCTAGTATTATGGATTTTTATTGAGAGAAAACTATGGTATGAGTTGGTATTTATAGTAAATGAGAGGGAGTTTTTAATTAATTTAAAAGGACACCTCATTAGTGGTTTTTTCAAAACCATGGGCTTACCCATGGTATTTGCCCATGGTTTTATCCAATTGAGACATATAATGTAATTTTTTACTATAAATAAGTCTTTAATCCTTCTATGTTAATTATTACATCATTATGATGTCATTAAACTATCGAAACCTCAACATTGTATTTTTAATATTCACAAAAAATTCAAGTATTTTTGAAAAATCCCAAAAATTCACCCTAAACATTTTTCAATGTGTATAATTTAAAAATGAACTCCATTTTTTGAAAATAATTTTCTAAATATTATTAATTTAATTTTTAAATAAAATCATAATTTATTCAAAAATAGCAATTTTAAATCTACAACTCATTTTTTTATCCCTTGAAAAATTAATCAACATATCATTACCTTATAAACTAAAGAAAATAAAATAATAATATGATTTACTATTTATAAGGGTCATATTACAATTCATAAGTGTATATTACTATTCATAAAAAAAACAAGTTGGTTCTATCAGACTCCAAATAACTTACTGATCACAACTGTAGATGATCATTTTTTGAAATTCAAAACACAAATGTGGAAAATTTAAGATTAATGGATAGGTTATGAAATTATCCTATAAATAACCAAGTGTTGTTTAATATATACTCAGTGCTTCATTCAATACAATCTATCTAATGAATTAAAAGTATTGAAGAGAAACATACCGTAAAATATTTGGGGTGTTATATTATTCTCACCTTTAGAAATTACATACTCGAATTTTTTTTCATGTATAATGCCCTTAAAAAAGATGTAAGTGGTTCTTCTTCATAACATCCTTAGGTTTCCATGTCGCTTCTACTATTTTATGGTTTCTCCAAAGAACCTTTACTAGGCGAGTTGTCCAATTTCTCAATACATACTCCCTTGTGTCAAGAATCTCGATAGGCTCTTCATAGTATGAAAAATCAGGTTCTAGCTCTATTTCTCCATAGGTGAGTACATGCATTGGGTTAGACATGTATTTATTTAACAATGACATGTGGAACACATTATAAAATTTGGAGAGACTTAGTGGGATTGCTAAACGGTAAGCTACAACTCCGATCCTTTCCATAATTTCAAATGGTCTGATGTACTTGGGGCTCAGTTTCCCTTTCTTACCGAACCATAAGACACCCTTCCATGGAGATACTTTTAGAAAGACATGATCTCCTACTTGAAATTACAAATCCTTTCTTAAGTCATCAACATAAGTCTTTTTCCTACTTTGGTATTCTTTAATATTGGCCTAAATTTTCTTTACCTTTGCAGTTGTGTCTTCGATAAGTTTTGAGCCTAAAATATTCCTCTCATCAATTTCATCCCAAAAAGTTGGAGTTCGACACATCTTACCATATAATGCTTCATATGTTTCCATTTGAATACTAGAATGGAAACTATTATTGTAGGAAAATTTCACCAAAGGTAAGAATTGATCCCATATACCTAAAAGTCAATAGAGAATGATCTCAACATGTCTTCCAGCATTTGAATAGTACTTTTAGACTGTAAGTTGGTCTGGGGGTGATAAGCAGTACTCATATGAAGCTCAGTATCCAAATCCTTCGGGAGAATTTTTCATAATTTTGATATAAACTAGGGATATCTATCAGGAAAAATCGATAGAGGTGCACTATAAAGTATTAAAACTTTATTAATATAAAGTTTTGATAGGCACTCAAGTGGTAAATCCTCTATTATAGCAAGGAAATGTGCTGATTTTATGAGACAATCAACAATTACCCATATTGCATCATTCCTTCCAGGTTTCCTCAGTAGTCCATTGAAAAAATCTATCATAATTTCATCCCACTTCCATATAGGAATAGGTAGAGGCTGCATCAACCCTCTAGGATGTTGTCTCTTTGCCTTTACTTATTGAAAAACTAAACACCTTGACACATAGTCAGTAATTTATTTCTTCATATTATCCCACAAAAATTATCCCTTTATATCTCTATACATCTTTGTGCTACCCAGGTGTATATAGAAATTTGAGCTATGAGAATCATCTAAAATTTACCTTTTTAGCTCAGGTACTGATGGAATTCATAACCTCTTCCCAAATTTCAGAACTCCTTCCTCATACACGAATTCTTCCAATATCCCATCCTTGACAACATTAATTTTCTTGTGTATATTTTCATCATCATATTTAGATATTTTTATCTTCTCTAGTAAATATGGTTTAACAATCATTTGAAAGAGGAAAGATTTTTCCCCTTCCTTAAAAATTCCCATATCCGTCTTTAGTAGATCTAGGAATATAAGATCTCTCTAAATGCTCATTTGGGTTAGAATTCCATGATATTTCCTTCTTAATGAATCTACCGCCTTATTTTCCTTTTTAGGTTGGTAGTGTATTGAACAATCATAATCTTTGAGTAACTCAAGCCTTCTCCTTTTCCTCATGTTGAGTTCTTTTTGTGTAAAAATTGTATTTTAAACTCTTGTGATCCATGTATATCTCAAATATTTCATTATAGAGATAATGTATCCATATTTTTAGAGTAAAGATTATGGCTGGTAACTCAAGATCATGAGTTGGGTAATTTTTCTCATGATTCTTCAACTGCCTTGATGTATAAGAAATAATTTTATCATTTTACATAAGGAAGCAACCCAGTCTATTCTTTGATGCATCACTGTATATCAAAAATCCATCATTTCTAGATGGAAGAGTTATAATTGGAGAATTGACCAATATTCTTTTCAATTCTTCAAAGAATTCTGTACATTCTTTCTTCCATACAAAATTAACCACTTTACATGTGATCTTGGTTAGCGGGTTAGCCTATCAGGAAAAATTCTAAATAAAACACCGATAGTAACCTGCTAAGACAATAAAACTGTATACCTTGGTTATGTTCATTGGCATGGGCCATTCTTGGACTGCCTTTGTATTTTCATGATCAACTAAGATTCCATCCTTAGAGACATTATGGACAAGAAAAGAAACTACTGAAGCCAGAAATCACACTTTCTAAACTTCCCATATAATTCATTTATTATAAGAGTTTTTAGAATAATTCAAAAGTGATTCTCATGGTCTTCATAGAATTTCAAGTATACCAGTATATCATCGATAAAGACCACAAAAAAGATATCAAGATATTCCTTGAAAACTCTATTCATTAGATCCATGAAAATAGAGGGTGCATTAGTCATTCCAAAAGGCATCACTGTAAACTTGTAATACTTATACATGGTTCAAAACAATATGTTTGGAATATCTTCATTCCTCACACATAGCTAATGATATCCAGATCGAAGGTCAATATTCAGAAAATATTGTGCTCCATGAAGTTGATCAAATAAATCATCAATTCGTGGTGTAGGATACTTATTATTTATTGTAATAGAATTGATTTCCCTGTAATCAATGCATAGCCTCATGGATCCATCTTTTTTCTTGAAAAAGAGGACGTGGGGATCCCTATGGAGAAACACTAGGGATAATAAATCCTTTTCCAATCAATTCCTCTAGTTATTTATTTATCTCCACTAATTACACAATGGCCATTCTATAGGGAGTCTTTGATATAGGTATTGTACTAGTAATTAAATCAATATAGAACTCAAATCTACGCTTTGGAGGATGTCTAGGTAAATCCTCTTGAAATACATCAATGAATGTTTCACTATATGTACATATTTAATTTGAATATTTCTTTACTCACCCATAGTTAATGGGTTCTAATCATTTCCAATAATTTAATTCAGTAGAGATACTGGGGATGGATCTTGATAAGAATTATATGGCAAGGTTTCTGCTCTAAAGATAATGAATTCTACACCATTTTCGAAAATTATAACCTCCTTCTTCTGGAAATAGATCTTCGCATCATAATTTGATATCCAGTTCATACTGAGAAGTATATCAAATTTAATCCTTGGTATAATGATAATGTTATCAACTAAAGCACATACATGTGTCATGAGAGGGACTGACCGACACACCTTTGTTGCAATGATATATCCCCTAGAAGTTTTGATTGATAACTCCTTTATTAAATCAAATTGGACATGTCTATTTTTCTTGGAAAACTAGGAATATATAAATGAATGAGATGATATAGAATCAAATAAAGCATTGTATAAGTTTGAGGAAACAATTAAAGTACCTGCCACCACCTCATTAGGAACTTCAACCTCCACGGTTGTAATTGCATAAGATTTCCCTTTCTCTCATGGCCTTTTCTGAGGAAAGCTTCCTTGATGATTAAGACACTCATTTTTATAGTGTCCCATCTCTCTAAAATTGTATCATTGAACATCATCGAATTGTTTCTTCTCCTTGCATTCATTATATCGATGACCCTTTTTTCTACACTTATGGAAAACTCCCATGCCTTTCAAGCATTTCCGAGGATGATTCTTTCCACAGTTCTCATATAATAGGAATTTCTTCATTCCCTTGTTCTTCTTTTTCACTTCACCTTTCCCTTAGTTATCAGAGTACCACTTCTTATCTTGGTTTCCCTTGAAAAAATTTAATCTAGAAAATTCCTTCTCTGTTTTGATGGCACTTGATACAATTTCATCATATGATGAAAAGGTTTGAGAAGCTAGTGCCCTTCAAAGACTTATCTAATACCTTTAAATAATTGATCAATATTGTCTTCTGAGTCACGTATGTAATCTATGGAATATCCAGACAGTCTTGTAAAGGTAGACTCATACTCTTCGACACTATTTTCTTCCCTTTTCTTTAAGTTAAGGAATTTCCTCTTCATTTTGGTTCATTGCACAGAAGGAAAATATTTTTCAAAGAATATTTCCTTAAAATTCCTCCATTCCATATCTTCTATTTCTCATTCCTTAGTGGTATTATAGATCAAGGACCACCATTGTTCAACGTCACCATTGTGACAATATACTTCCAAGACTACCTTTTCATTTTCAGTGAATCTTAATGCCATGAATATCTTTTCAAGGGACTTGATTCACTGCTCAGCTACCACTAGATTAGCAGTATCACTAAAATATGGGGGTTTCTACCACATGAAATGACCCAACTTAGGTGTAGCATGGTTATTCATCACAACCTGAGTAAGTTTTCCCAATATGGTCATGATCTGATCTACTCCAACATTGACTGTGTTGACTTCCTCAGGGGGGAAATCCCTAAATATTCCATGAGTATTGATTCTCCTTCTTCCATTAGGCACCATATTTTAATAATGGAATACACTATATTAGGTTATGAATCATAATTTATAATCACAACTAGAAAATTACTTAGAATAAATTGAAATTTTATGCATATCTAATCTCATAAAAATGGTTTCTCTAAGGAAAAATTTACATTCAAATCATTCATAATGGCTTGTAAAGAAAATGTGAATTATACCAAACATATCCCCTAGGAGTGTCAAACCAAGAGTACAGTAAGGCTTGTTTTCATATACCAAGATACCCTCGGTCAAGCCTGAAACTCATTGTCAGATTATTCACTCCTAGGTTCATCTGTGCTCGAGGCACCTCTACTTGTTTGTATTCGGACATGGATTTATTTACTAGAAAAATCCACATAATAAATTCCATACAAAAATATCAGAATTATCTTATATATTTAACCTCAAAGACCATCTTAGGGGTTTGTTCTATAATCTTCATTTTCTAATCTAGTTTCCAAGTTTGATACTAAACTTCCTTTGATACCAACTATAACACCCCGACCCCAAAATCCTGAAGCCAGTGCATTACTAATTACATTGGCATGGTTAGAAGGATAGAAATCCTGAATTAATGATCAGTTTAGTAGTATTGAAGAAACCAGATACATACATGTAACTCATATTACATTGGGAAATGTTACATAATACAATACATAACAAAAACTAATAAACTACATCCAAGAGAACTCAATATATGATCTCCTTATCACGACATGTTTAAAGTTAACAAATGAAAAGGGTTAGATAAAATTCTTAGTAAGGGTTAATAATAGAGGAATCATGAATCAACAATAACTGAATCATAAATAATTTATCATAGTCAATATGGAATGATGAATAAATGAAAAACAAACGACATTAATAAACTGAGAATGAAACTGCATCCATAGGTTTTGTCATAGTGAAAACCTCATGGATATTATTAACTGAAAATGAATACAGAAGAATTTTATTAAGTGGACGTCATGTATTTGGCATATGATACCACTATACCTTTGAAATGGTTTAAGTCTATGGGTACAAACGCATATGATTTTTGGAAACAAACTCGAAGGGTTTGTCGCTAACTGATTTGTCTCATGAGACCTGTCGACACATCGAGGGCCTATAGTGGGCCCCAACCATCGCTTCAAGTCCAAATAATTATTTATACCTATATTTAATACAAGTACAATATTCCTTCTCAACATCCTTATAGAGTAGAGGATACAGATTCATCAATATTTCCTTAGTTAAAACAGCATTCCAAGTAAACATCATATGTAAAAGGGTATACGACTTAAGACAATAATCATATCCATGAAACCAGAATATGGATATATAATACATTTAAAATTTCAAATGAAAAATTATCTCAAATGGGAGTAGGTATACCACATAATAATGATTAGGTGTACAATACCAAATAAAACACAAGGAAATGGAAACCGAAACAAAGTCCATTACAACATTGTAATCAATCGAGTTAATAACCATCAAGTGTATAAGTGAATACCATGAATATAAAGATAATCACAATATTATATATCAAATGGAATTAAACATAAACCACATACAATAAATAAGTGGTGAACAATGGAAATCTCATAGAAATAAAAGTGAGATGAGAAACCCATTACCTTATGTCCGAAAGTGTTCTTTGACTGATCCTAATGACCTGAATAATAAAATTTATCTTCATTAATTAATAATTCCATAACCTCTTAAAAATTTATTTGATTTATTTTAACCATATTGGGTTCATTCATTACCTTTTTAATGGGTTTAAAAGGTTTAATTTTATTATTTTGGAAGCATTTTCATCTTTGGTTTTCATGACCGACTTACTTATATTCATGAATGGATGTTCATTTGTAATGTGGTTAATCATCCAGAATTGTAAATATATATTATTAGTGACATTTTACAAGATATAAATGACCTTTTAATTATTTTTGTTACATACCATGAGGATGGATTTTTTGATAAAAGATAATGATAAACGCTTGGTTTACTTGGCAATTTTGTGCTTAAGAAACTTGTTTTGTATTATTATTTTATATTATGAGTGTGTAAGGATTAAATAACATTTAATAATATGAAATACATATATTCTGATCTGGTTCAACCATAAAAATGGTTTCATGACCAGAATTAAATATGGTAATAAAAATTGAGAACCCGTCGTCCTTGAATGTGATAAATTTACACATCTCGGATGGTGTTTTCATTTTTAATATAAGAGGAGGGGGAAAGAAAAATAATGATGATGAAATATCCCATTAGAATAATAAAATTATATTTCATTTAAGGTATTTTAATTAGCATATCATTTGTATTAGGATATATGAGTAAAGAAAAAGAAAAGAAAGGAACTCGAAATAAAAGAAAAATTGAGAAATCCTTTACGAAAATTCAGCATCCTAACAATGTCACTAAAAAATTCATAAAATAGTTTGATGAGAGAAAGGGGATCTATCATCACTATTAAATTATATGGAAATAAAGGGGAATATAGAATTAAATATCCCAATGTAATTAAATTTAAAATAAAAGATAAAACATAAAATGAAATTTTTAAGAAAAGAGAAGGGTGGTAGATTCCCTTACCTTGTAGAGTAACTCTCAAAACTTGAAGGTTGGGTCATTAGGGGCTTGATAACAACTTGGGATGACTACTAGAGAGGTAAAACCACCAGATCATTGATTATTATTGTAAAGACCCAGAAATTTTAAGGAATTTTTTTTCTTAATTTTCTTTGGAATTTTACAAGAACGCAGTTTCTGACGGCGCCTGATTCCAAGGTCTGGTGTGCCCGGAATCAATTTCCGAAGTTTAGCTTGGGTACGTTCAGTGAACGAACGAGCGGGTTTTTCTAACATTTGAACCGGTGCTCGGAATTGAAATCTGAGGGCACCGATGAAACTGCAGCGCCAATAATTGTTTAAAAAGACACTTTCTAGAGTTGCATTTTTCTCAGAGGAGTTATTTTTTTTAAAAAAAGTGAGGAATAAAAATATAATTGTTTTACAATTATATTTTCATTTCTTGTTAAATTTATTAAGTGTTGTGTCACAACAATTTCCCCCCCTCTTATGTGGTTATAACCTAAGTAAGTTAGATGGGGGTGCGACCCACTTGTAGTTAACTACCTGTGGGAGGATTAAGGTGGGGTGGGGCCCACACGAGCCCAACCCCTCACCTTCCCCTCAAGTTCTTAACATTTTCCCTCTTAAGTTTGTAAATCTCAAAAAGAAAACCCCCTTAAAATAAAGCCAACTCATTAATTGAGTAGGTTTTCCAAAGTAATAAATTCTTGGATTCAATTTTTGAATTTCAAAATGTTTGGATTGTGTGTTAATAAAATAAGATAAGTCATATTTTATTAAAGGGGTTTCTTGTGCGAGAGGGCTAGGGAGAAATCACTCAAAGCTTGGAAGCACTCCTTCCTCGACGGAGAACGCGAAGAACGCGAAGAACGCAAAGAACGCGAAGAACGCCAACCTCCGACAAAGGTTGAAAAGAACGCCGGATCATCAGATATTGACGACGTGACGCCGACGAATCTTTTCTCTGCGACGCGATGATCCTCCTTCCGCGACGCCTTCTTCCGTGATGTGCAATTCTGCGACGAACCTTCATTCAACTTTTTCTTCGAGGTAGGGGATTATTTTCTTTTTGTTCGTGATTACCTTCTTCGCTGATTATCATCTTTAATTGATCCGCTTGATATCGCAATAATGAGAGGGGGTCGGACTGCACAAACATGGCCGACCCTCCTCCCCCCTTGAATGTTGATTTGTTTGCGGCATGAATAAGGCAGCGCGGTGCCGGTGCACCGTGCAGAATGTAATAAAGATTGGGAGAAGAAGCGCGGCGCCGTCGCGCCGCGCCGGAGAACCTGGAAGAGACCGCTGCCAGAGTAGGGCCGCGACGGAGGGATGCGGCGCTGTCGCACCACACCAGATAGACCAAGGCCGCAGTGGAGTAGAGAGCGGCGGCTGGATTCCGACCACCGGTGCCGGAGCAGGAGGGCGGGACTGCGGGGTCCCGCGGCAGCAGTAGGGCCGGCCAGCCGGGCCGGCCGGTCACCGAGAAAGCCAGGGGTCGTAACCCCCGGCTGGCTGACAGGAGCGGCCCCCAACATGGGGACCGCAGTTTCACGAACAGGTGGGGGGCACCGCACCCCCCCGCACCCCTTTCACTCGGCTGTTACGGCCGAGCCGCCCGGCCACGTGGGCCGGGCCGAGCGCGCCATGGCGGGCCGTCCAGGCCGAGCCGGGCCACACCAGCCGGGCCGGGCCATGCCCAAGCGGGCATGACCTGGACCCGAGTTGGGTCGACCCAGTTCGGGCCGACCCAGGGGTATCGGGCCGGGTCGGACCGGGCCCGAACCCCCTATTCGAGGACCTCTTACGGTCTTTTGCCCATATCTTGGGTTACGGATCTCCGATCAACGCACCGTCAGCTGTGATGCGATCCTTGGATCGAGGTGGTCATTTTGGTATATAAAACTCAAGGTTTCTGAGAACTTTGAGTATGACCGGTTGGTTCGGATACGAAACAAACCGGGCCCTCGGAGCGGAAACGCTTATATCTTGAGCTCCGGATGTCCAATTGACGTTCCGTAGACTTTGTTGGATTCCTCTTGATGAGACGGAACTTTTGACATACTTCGACTGAGTATTGGATGCATTTGCATAGTGGCTGGGTTGGATTATACCCGAAATCCAACCGGGCCTCTAGAACGGAAAAGATGATAACTTTCAGACCGGACGTCCGTTTGACGAACCATCAGTGGCGTTGGTGATCAAATTGAGAAACGGTCCCTATGATAATACCCTATGATAGTTCGGGGTATAGTTGAGATACTGTCGGGTTGGTTCTCACACGAAACCAACCGGGCCCCTGGCACGAAAAGGCTAGTAACTCAGAGATCGGGCATCCGATTGACGCGCCATCTGTTGTGTTGAGACCCCTGTGACGAGGAGGTCCTTTGAGATACTTCTTCGTGGGACTTTGTGATACTTGGAGTATCGACTAGTATCTCATGGAGCGGACCCTCCCAGAGACGAGCGTGCGGAGTACAGAGACCGTGTAGCCGACTGAGACCTGACGACTGCTTGACCGACTCGACTGGAGTGAGTCGACTAGCCCAGTGGACGGAGCACTACTTTGTTTATGTGCATACCCATGCCGGACAGAGTACTACTCAGTTTGGGTGCAGACCCGTGGTACTTGTCCGGAGAGTACCTCTGCAGGCTATTAGGGAGGATACACTATTGTGTTTGGGTGACATACCCCGGCGGGAAGCACTACTGTGTTTGGGTGGCTGACCCGCGGTACTCGATAGGAGGAGTACCTCAGCAGTCTTAGGTTAGTGAGCAGTAACTCGGAGCCGTGACATGATCACTGTACACTTCAGAGACGGGGCTCTTCAACAGTTACGGTTTCGATAATGAAAATCCTGGTTTGAGATTAGTCTATGACCTTTGTGTTTACCTCATGATTGAGATGGGTCACTTGATAACTTAGGTATATGTATGGTCATATACCTGGGTAGTGGTTATCTGTTGATTTCATAATCTTTGTGTTTCCTCATGATTGAGATGGGTTACTTGATAACTTAGGTATATGTATGGGAATATACCTAAGTAGAGGTTATCTGTTGAGATATTCTTTGTGGTTATCCTTGTTGGATTTAGTGATACCTTGATGGTATCGGGGTCCCTACTGAGTATCGTTATACTCACCCCTGTACGGGCTATGCCCGCACCTCATTGTGTTGGTTGCAGATGACGGGCAGTGCTGATGGAGGCCGAGTGTTCGAAGACTAGACGATACCCGGAGGTGGACCTCACGACGAGTCAGTATCAGGAGGTGGACTTCACAGCGAGATGATACTCGAAGGAGGTTGACGAGCAAGAGCATTGTGGAGGCTATCTGTACCTACCCTTCAGGTAGGATTCGTGGTGGACGATCCAGGAGCTGCGCTATCTGTACCTACCCTTCAGGTAGGATCCGAGGAGGATGACCCAGGAGCTGCTTCCATTCTTCCAGCTGTTGTCTTTTTCTGTTGTACTTATGTTCAGTTGTATCTGTACTTTTGATTGGGTTTGTATTCTGGCCCATCTAATTTTTCAGCACTTCCTTTTGTACTTAGTGTATTACTTCTGCTTGTACTCTATGGTGTTTTGTTTACTTTTATAAAGGAAATGCCTTCCTAGTTATCAGGAATGACACCTTTGGTGCTAGTTGCCAGCCCATGGCCTATGGAAGGCGGGCTTGGGGAAGTCACGACACGGGCCCCGAGGTCGGGTCGTGACAAATTGGTATCAGAGGAGTCGGTTCTACCGCAGAACTTATAACTATGATATTTTATTTCTGTTAAGCAATAGTGTTAAGGGTACTGAGTGTTGTCTTCAGTTCAGGGAGTCCAGTGTTGGTGCAGGCGGCCGACGTATCCATACACCAGGACCCTTACTTATGATTTCCGACTCAGTGCACAAAAACATTAATTGCGTGTGTGTTTTCAAAGGTTTTCCCTTAAAATAGCTCAAACCAGGTCATCTCACCAGGTATAAATCGTTTGACCGTGTCACGTTGTTTCTTCAGGATTCCTTTTCACAGACGACCAGCTAGAGCTCAGAGGGATGTACGTACTGACAGCCTACCGAGCGATGAGGCTTCGGTACAGGGACCTCTTACAGTTGAGGCACCAGCGGAGGCACCAGCGGTACTACCATACGTTGGGCCACCGATGCCACCAGCCCTAGCAGAAGGCGATGCACGCCGCTTGAGCGCGATGTATGTGTTCCAGCGCCAGAGGCCACCCAGGTTCCGTGGAGAGACGGACCCACATGCGGCTGAGGATTGGATGGAGGCAGTGGTGAGAGTCTTCAGGATAGTGGGGATGCCAGTAGATTTCATGGTGATCTTTGCTTCCAACCTCTTTCAGGCAGTAGCTGAGAGATGGTGGAGCCACTTGTTCCAGTTTTGCGATGGTATGAACTTCACCTAGGAAGACTTCGAGACCTTCTTCAGGGTGGAGTTTGTACCAGTAGCTCTACACCCCGAGCGTGTTTAGGAGCTGCTGCCTTTGTCGCAGGATTTTCCATCAGTAGCCGAGTCATCTGTAGGCAGTAGACAGATGATGCAGAGGTCCAAGAGGACCAGAACCAGTCGTATGAGGAGTAGAAAGTGTTATGAATGTGGCATGAAGGGTCACCTGGCATGTGACTATCCGACCCCCCGCACAGTTGATCCGCGGGTGTTAGAGGAGCCACCGAGGCAGAAGCAGCGGCGGGTACTTAAGAAACAGCCGAGCAGTGGACAAGGCAGTAGAGCTCCGGGAGCAGGTGGACATGAGCGGAACTAGTGGATAACTTTTGTTCTTGGTACTTCTAGTTCCATGTTGCTATTATTTTTGTGTCTTTTTACTATGAGCTGTAGTAATAAAAAGACACTTATCTTTGTGATGTTTTCTTTCCTGTCTTTTGTTCGGTTGATACTAAGAGGTTCCGGTTAAAAAAATGTTGACTTGACCCTCACTTTCGAGATTTCTACTGGAGGAGACCCAGTGATCTCACACTGATGCCGACAGTGTGACTCAACCCTTGGAGGCGAGAGTAACAGTTGGATCTCTTGGTAGTTACGTCGAGGCCTTACGACGTCAACCATGGCATGAATGCATCATTCATGTCAGGATTGACTGTATTAGGCAATGGGTGTGTTTCATCCGGGGGATGAGACCGAGTTTCTATTTTCGGCAAGGGATAAATCTTAGCAGCTCTTTCAGATCGTAGGCAAAGAAGGTGCATATCATCCAGGAGCGGATGAGGACAACACAATGCAGTAAGAAACAGGAAACCGACGCCAGTCTTAGAGACTTGGGCGTGTTAAATGTTTCAAGAAGAGGAAGCTTTAAGGAGATATGAGTCTGCGAAGCAGAAGACATGGAGGCAGAGGTAGGAGAGTAGCATGAGTTGGTGTACATTTTAACATGCTACAACCACCCGCCTTAGTTGTCCCCGCCAGGCTCAGGGAGATGGAGGGCGGAGGAAGAGTGCGGCTGCATGCGGTCAAGGAGTGTGACCCAATGGCTCTAAAAATGAATAAAGGGACAGTCTGTGTCCTCTACTAGCTTCCGTAGTAACAGACGTTGATATGAATCAGTCCTTACTTTCACAAATCTTGTCCCAGACCTAGAGTTTCTGGTAAGCCGTAGACTTGACCCTCATGTCTGGAGATACCTTAGGAGAAGACTCGATAATCACACTTACGCCTACAGCGTGGTCAGACCCTCTAGAAAAGAGTTTCAGTTGGAATCTCTTGGTGGCAGTGTCGAGGCCTTATTACATTGGTTTGAGTATGGACTGGGCAATCACAGTTCAAATACAAATTGACGGTATTAGGCAAAAAGGTTGTGGTTTAACTACGACGTCGGGATGGGTTTTCCTTGGTCAGAAAAAAAGAAACCCCAGACAGCACATGATAACTCATGCATAGGAGGGTGCGACCGATCAATCTTGAGTCGGTCAACCTTACGCTCATGGTAGCAGTCGTTTTGAGTTTCAGTTCTAACAGGAATTGGAGACCTCTAGAGTTCGAGGATGACGATCACGTCCTTATACGGGTCTCACCTCGACGAGGTTTACGGAGATGTGGACGAGGCGAAAAGTTATCTCCGAGGTTCAATGGACCTTTATAGGTCCTTAGCAGGGTAGGCGAGGTGGTTTACCGCTTGAACCATCCACCTCAGTTGCACCAGGTGCACGATGACTTCCACGTATCTCAACTGAGGAGAAATGTTCTTGACCCAACGCATATCATCGACCATGGGGAGCTGGACTTCGGTGATGGGGTGACTATCACGGAGGTTCCAGTGGGGATTGAGGATCAACAGGAGAGGATCCTACGAGGATGGTCGATTCCTTGGGTGCGCTTTCACTGGCAGTACAAGAACCTTCAGGTAAGCACATGGGAGCGGAAGGCTCAGATGTGTGCTCAGTACCACTTTTGTATCCCTAGTTTGTGTTGAAGCTTTACAGGGACGTAAAGCCCTAAGGTGGGAGTAATGTAAAGATCTGGAAATTTCATGGGAAATTTTTTCTTAATTTTCTTTGTAATTTTACAAGAACGCAGTTTCTGACCGCGCCTGATTCTGAGGTCCGGTGTGCCCGGAATCAATTTCCGAAGTTTAGCTCAGGTACGTTCAGTGAACAAACGAGCGAGTTGTTCTAACTTTTGAACCGGTGCTCGGAATTGAAATCTGAGGGCACCGATGAAACCGCAGCGCTGATAATTTCTTAATAAGACCCTTTCTAGAGTTGCGCTTTTCTCAGAGGAGTTGTTTTTAAAAAAAAGTGAGGAATAAAAATATAATTGTTTTACAATTATATTTTCATTTCTTGTTAAATGGATTAAGTGTTGTGTCACAACACTTTCCCCCCCTCTTATGTGGTTATAACCTAAGTAAGGGAGTTGGGGGTGGGACCCACTTGTATAGAACTACCTGTGGGAGGATTAAGGTGGGGTGGGTCCCACACGAGCCCAACCCCTCACCTTCCCCTAACGTTCTTAACCTTTTCCCTCTTAAGTTTGTAATTCTCAAAAAGAAAACCCCCTTAAAATAAAGTCAACTCATTAATTGAGTAGGTTTTTCAAAGTAATAAATTCTTGGATTCAATTTTTGAATTTTAAACTGTTTGGCTTGTGTGTTAATAAAATAAGATAAGTCTTATTTTATTAAAGGGGTTCGTTGTGCGAGAGGGATGGGGAGTAATCACTCAAATCCTAGAAGCACTCCTTCTTCGACGAAGAACGCGAAAGAACGCGAAGAACGCCGACCTCTGACGAAGGTCGACAAGAACGCCGGATCCTCGGAGATCGACGACTCGACGCCGACGAATCTTTTCTTCGTGACGTGACGATCCTCCTTCAGCGACGCCTTCTTCTGCAACGTGAAATTATGCGATGAAACTTCGTTCAATTTTTTCTTCGAGGTAGGGGATTATTTTCTTTTTGTTCGTGATTACCTTCTTCGATGATTATCATCTTTAATTGAGCCATATGATATCGCAATAACGAGAGGGGGTCGCACCGCACAAACACGACCAACCCTCCTCCCCCCTTGAATGTTGATTTGTTTGTGGCACGAATAAGGCAGCGCAGTGCCGGTGCACCGCGCAGAATGTAATAAAGATTGGGTGAAGAAGCGCGGCGCGGTCGCGCCGCGCCGTTGAAGTAGAACAAGCCGCGACGCCGTCACGCCGTTCCGGAGAACCTGGAAGAGATCGCGGCCAGAGTAGGGCTGCGGAGGAGGGACGCGGCACCTACGCGCCGTGCCAGACGGACCAAGGCTGTGGCCTTAGGCCGCGGCGGATCAGAGAGCGGCGACCGACTTCCGGCCGCCGACGCCGGAGCAGGAGGGCGGGAACGCGGTGTCCCGCGGCAGCAGCACAACCGACCAGTCGGGCCTGCTAGTCACCGAGAAAGCCAGGGGTCATAACCCCCGGCTGGCCGACAGGAGCGGACCCCCACATTGGGGCCGCGGTTTCACGAACAGGCGGGGGGCAGCGCCCCCCCCCCCCCCCCCCACCCACACCCCTTCCGCTCGGCTGTTACGGCCGAGCCGCCTGGCCACGCGGGCCAGGCCGAGCGCACCAGGTCGGGCCTCCCAGGCCGGGCCGCGCAGGCCAGGCTGGGCTGTGCCCAAGCGGGCCAGACCTGGACCTGGGTCGGTTCAATCTGGTTCGGGCCGACCCAGGGGGTATCGGGCCAGGTCGGACCGGGCCCGAACCCCCTATTCACGGACCTCTTATGGTCTTTTGCCCATATCTTAGGTTACGGACCTCTGATCGATGCACCATCAGCTGCGATGCGATCCTTGTATCGATACGGTCGTTTCGGTATATTACACTCAAGGTTTCGGAGAACATTGAGTACATCCGAGTTGGTTCGGATACGAAACTAACCAGGCCCTCAGAACGGAAACACGTATATCTTGAGCTCCGAACGTCCGATTGACGTGCCGTCGACTTTGTTGGATTCCTCTTGATGAGATATAACTTTTGGAATACTTAGAATGATTTTTGGTTATAGTTGGATAGTGTCTAGGTTGGATTGTACCCGAAATCCAACCGGGCCCCTGGAACGGAAAAGCTGATAACTTTCAGACCGGACGTCCGTTTTGACGAACCGTCAGCGGCATTGGTGATCACGTTGAGAAACAGTCCCCATGAGCATACCTTATGAGAGTTCTGGGTACAGTTGAGATACGGCCGGGTTGGTTCGCACACGAAACCAACCGGGACCCTGGGACGAAAATGCTAGTAACTCACAGACCGGGCGTCCGATTGACGCGCCGTCTGTTGCGTTGAGACCCCTATGACGAGGATGTCCTTTGAGATACTTCTTCGTGGGACTTTGTGATACTTGGAGTATTGACCAGTAGGTCATGGACCAGACCCTCCCGGAGACGAGCGTTCGGAGTACGGAGACCGTGTAGCCGGTTGAGACCTGACGACTGCTTGACCGAATCGACTTGGAGTGAGTCGACTAGCCCGGTGGACAGAGCACTACTTTGTTTTGGTGCAGACCCATGGCAGACGGAGCACTACTTAGTTTGGGTGCAGACCCACGATACTCGTCCGGAGAGTACCTCTACAGGCTATTAGGGGGAAGCACTACTGTGTTTGGGTGGCATACCCCAGCGGGAAGCACTACTGTGTTTGGGTGGCTGACCCACGATACTCGATAGGAGGAGTACCTCAGCAGTCTTAGGTTAGTGAGCAGTACCTCGGAGTCGTGACAGGATCACTGTACACTCCATAGACAGGGCACTTCAGCAGTTACGGTTTCGATAATGAAAATCCTGGTTTGTGCTAAGTCTATGACCTTTGTGTTTACCTCATGATTGAGATGGGTCACTTGATGACTTAGGTATATGTATGGGCATATAATTGGGTAGTGGTTATCCGTTGATTTCATAATATTTTTGTTTCCTCATGATTGAGATGGGTTACTTGATAACTTAGGTAAATGTATGGGCATATACCTAAGTAGAGGTTATCTGTTGAGATCTTCTTTGTGGTTATCCTTGTTGGATTTAGTGTGACCTTGAGGGTCTCGGGTTCCCTACTGAGTATCGTTATACTCACCCCTATACGGGCTATGCCCACACCTCATTGTGTTGGTTGCAAACGACGGGCAGTGCTGACGGAGGCTGAGTGTTCGAAGACTTGAAGATACCCGGAGGTGGACCTCACGACGAGTCAGTATCAGGAGGTGGACTTCACAGCGAGACGATACTCGGAGGAGGTTGACGGGCAAGAGTGTTGTGGAGGCTATCTGTATCTACCCTTCAGGTAGGATCCGTGGTGGACGATCCAGGAGCTGCGCTATCTGTACCTACCCTTCATGTATGATCCTAGGAGGACGACCCAGGAGCTGCTTCCATTCTTCCAACTGTTGTCTTTTTCTGTTGTACTTTTGTTCAGTTGTAGCTGTACTTTCGATTGGGTTTGTATTCTGGCCCATTTAATTTTTCAGCACTTCCTTTTGTACTTAGTGTATTACTTCCGCTTGTACTCTGTGGTGTTTTGTTTACTTTTATAAAGGCAATGCCTTCCTATTTATCAGGAATTACGCCTTTGGTGCTAGTGACCAGCCCCTGGCCTATGGAAGGCGGGCTTGGGGAAGTCATGGCACGGGCCCCTAGGTCGGGTCGTGAAAATTATGGATTTTTAATGAGAGAAAATTAATGGATGAGTGGGTATTTATAGTAAATGATAGGGAGTTTTTAATCAATTTTAAGGGACACCTTATTAGTGGTTTTTGAAAAACCATGGGCTTGAAAATGGTATTTTCCCTTGGTTTTATCCACTTGGGACACCTCATGTAATTTTTTACTGTAAAAAAGTTGACCAAAATTTTATATTAATTACTACATCATTATGATGTCATTAAACAATTGAAAACTCAACATTGTATTTTTACTATTCACAAAAAATTCAAGTATTTTTGAAAAATCCTAAAAATTTACCCTAACCATTTTTTAATGTTTAGAATTCAAAAATGAACTACATTTTTTTGAAAATAATTTTCTAAATATTATTAATTTAATTTTTAAATAAAATCATAATTTATTAAAAAATAACAATTTTAAATCTATAACTCATTTTTTAATACCTTGAAAAATTAATCAACATCTCATTACCTTATAATCTCAAGAAAATAAAATAATAATATGATTTTCTTTTTATAAGGGTCATATTACTGTTCATATTACTCTTCATAAGTGTATGTTACTATTCATCAAAAAAAAACAAATTGGTTCTATCAGACTCCAAATAACTTACTGATCACAACTGTAGATGACCATTTTTTGAAATTCAAAACACAGATGTGGATTTTGTTTATTTAATGGCTAGTTTATGACATTCTCCTATAAATAGCCAAGTGTTGTTTCATAGAGACTCAATTCTTAATTCAATATAGGCCATCTAATCAATTAAAAGTATTGAAGAGAAACATACCATAAAATGTTTGGGGTGTTATACTAGGGACAATCCGTCATATATGGAAAGGCTATAGAGCTTAAACCCAAAACTGATGGGAAACAAGGGTGTGACGCCTTCCACTAGCCTATGTGATGTCTTGGTTAGTATGAAATTGTTTTTACTTAAATGATTTGAAAAATAAATATTAAGTTGATTTTGTAAAGCATAATATAGGATCAAATATTTTTATTTTTTGGGATTTTGAAGTGATTAATTAAATTTAGAGAGGCACTTAATTGGGTTAAAGTATATGTAAAATTTAGTTTTAATATAAAGGATTATTTGGGAATAATTATATTATGTTTTTTGGAAGTGAAAGCTAAAGGGATTGAGATGATATTTGATGTTAAAGTATGATTTATCTTATTGGATAAACTGTGCTAACCATTTTTTATTTCATAAATATTTAGAGGATGAAGGAATGAATTATGGATTTTGATTCATTAAATGTGATTCAGGCATGAAAAATTCACCTCGAATATTAATTTCTTGGTGAAAGAGATGAAGTGGAAATATATCGTGGCACAACCAAAAGATGAAATTTTTTTATGGCATGAAAATAAATCAAGTAAGATTATTTTATCAAGTGATTTATCTTGAAATTAAAATAATTCCTTGACTTTAAGAAAATGACATTGAAATAAAAATGTTATCTATTTACTTATCTTACTATGAAATCAATGGTCTTTTCACCCATCTTAGATTTATGATTCTTTAATGGCTACCTTTATTATTACCATGTTCTATATCACTCTATATTAAAACATGGGCATTATTTTTCTCTTCCATATCCATATTTTCACTTCCCACTAATTTTATTCTATCCAGAAACTCATTTTTGCGGTGACCTTCACATTTTTCTTTCCCACTTTTTAAGAGGATGTTTTGTTAACCCTTTCTATGATGTGGGTTTTATATAAAGTAATTTTCAAATTTGAAACCTTTTATTACCAAATAAAAGTTCAAATTACTAGGGAATAATTTATTTAGAGGGTGTGGGATGTAACACCCCAATATTTTAAAATAATTCTCTGTTTGATAGCATACACAACACACAATAATGAGTTTAAATGAATCCCAATATATTATTAAAATATTATTATTTAATGTAACAATTATCACCTTACCGTTGAATTGGTGGGCATGAATAGTATTAAGTGAATTACGATATATATATATATATATATATAAATTACCTACTCAAATAAAAATAATTGATTAAAACTTATGAAATAATTACTCAATTTTTAGTACAATGATTTTATGATGCATAAATAAGTTTTCTCCAAAAATTATTTTATTAATTTTTGTGAGTAAATATTATAATTAATTTATGAAACATATATAAATTTTATTTTATATAAAAAAAATATAATTTTTGAAATCATAATATCAAAATTTTCTTATTGTTAAAGTTTTTTATTTTTCTAAAAAGATTCATTTTCCAATGAAAAGTGAAAAATACAGATTTTTATTTAAAATCATATTTTTATTTCAACCATTTGACAAGTTCAATATTATTTTAAAGTGGTTTAAAATTAATAATTAGTTATATTATATTATTAATAATACAATTAAGTTAACTGGAATCAATTATATTTTTAAATTTGGTATAAAAACATTTTTATATATAAAAATACATTTTTATGAAAAACTATTTCTATGAATGTAATGTCTTTTTCTCTTGATCAATATAGGTGAATTATTTTAATTAAATTTAAATATTATATATATTTAATCAAATATTTTAATATTCATAAAATATTTTTACTAAGCATGAGATAAGAATAAATTCAGTTTATGCTTAAAAACTATATTTTTCTAAAAAACGATTTTCATCGTGTTTTGCACACTTATATTAAAATTAATTTATGCCACTTTCTGGTATTGAATTTAATATAATGGATTAAATATTTAGAATCTGTATTTTTAAAATGTATAAAAATACCTCTTTTATTTTTGGTCAATATGAATAGTAACCATGGTTAAATTTATCACCTTGGTAAAGGGTAAGTTTTTTTAATCTAGGTTAAAACTAAGTGATAAGGCCATAATTTTTCATATTATTTATTATTGTATAAATATAATTCTACTATTATCACCTTATTCTAAAAATATACCTTTTTATGGACACTTTTCCATGGAAATGACCCTTATAATATTTAAATCAAAGAAAGTTACAAAATTCCACTCTCTTAGTTTTAAATATCTATTATGGGACCACATAGAAAAAAATCAATATATGAATGAACTTAAATGTTTATTTTTATATTAATGAAATTATTTTCTTGATATAAATTTATTTCAAATTTTTTATAAAAAATATAATTTCCTTTAATGCTTGTGCAACACTAATACAATATTTATTTAGTTAACAAAAAAATGAAATAAACGATTTTAAAAAAATTAAAATTGATATAATTTGAATTAGATAATGTGTTAAAAAAATTTCATAAATCTATATGCCATTTTCAAGCAATTTTAAAGGATTATATTCAAATTCCACTTTTTATTGATGTATTTAAAGTCAAATTAAATGAATAGTGTCAAAATTGAAGTTAATGATATTTTATCAAAATAATATTTTATTAAATTATTTAAAATTCATAAAAATATTATCTTCAGTAATGTGAATGGAAAATTATTTAATATATCATACATGGTATATTTATGAATCACTTGGAAATTTATAATAACATTATTAACCCATTGTGATTAAAATAGTGGTTTTCACTGTTAAGGTAAAAAATAATTAACAAAGGGGTTAATAAAAAAGATAAGTATTAAAATGATACAAACACTTATATAAATTTCAATGGTTGATGTTATTTAAACCCTAGACACTTTTTTATTTGAATTCATTATCATTTCAAATCATTTGGATCTAGAATAGTCTTATTATATTTTATTTTTTTTAAGAAATTCCAAAAGTGCCCCTCACCTCAATTATAAAAGGGCACACCTTCCTTCACTTCATTACACCACATGGATAAATATAGTTAAAAAAACTAAAAATTAATCTTATAAAAGTCCTTATATAAGTTTATTCGATGTTAGTTTTTCCAAAAGACCTGCCATAGGTTCCTTAAGGAGTGATCTAGAGGACTTATACCAAAGAGGTAATCAGCTTTACTAAGTACTTCAAGTTTATTTATTCTTCTAATTCATAAAAAAGTGTTGTAACAATACTAAAATAATAACTATAGTATCATAAATATATTTATATATTATTATTTTAATGGTACATCTATATTCCATATCTTTTTTATCCTACAAAAAGTGAAAACATCACTCGTGCGAACGTATGACTTACTGTCTCCACATAGCGGTGTAATTAGTTTTTCATAACCAATTTACTTGGATGGTTATAAAGATATAAATAGTAAGTATTTATTATATTTATAACATAAATAAGACTCTATATCTATAATATCATATATACCTCCTTATCTTCCTATATGTTAGAAAGTGATAACATCGCTCATGCGTACGTGTGGACTACCACATCTACGAAGCAATGTGATCTATTTTTCATTTAATTTTTACATGGATGGTAATAAGTATGGATTTAGTGAATATATATAATATATATTATGTAATATTATTCTGAAAATATTAATTATTATTCACCTTTCTTTCATTCCATCCATCAAAAAGTGAAAACAACGTTCATGCGTACGTACGACTTACCGTCTCCATGAACAATGTAATTAATTTTTCATTATCTATAATTTTGGATGATAATAATTATATATATATTTATTATATATTATATTTATACCATCAGAAAAACTATATATAATATGAAACCATAATAAATTTACAAGTATCATAAATACCGAATCAAAATAACAAAGTTGTCAACACAAGAAACAATGATAATAATAAAATATTATTAAGAAATGTGTGATAAAATGTTATAAATGGATCACATATGATATCATAGATATTAATATGGTTCAATTATTTAATCATAATAAATTTAAATTTATTATACAGAAGGTTAGAGAACCTATAAGACAATTCGGTTCTGATATAAGAGATTTCATCTCAGTTTCCACTCCATTGAGATATATTTGGTATTATGCACCTGTTTATTTTTTTGTTGTGTATATACTTCACCTTTGAGGTAATTAACATGAATATATATATATATATATTTATTTATTTATTCATGATTATTAAAGTTAATTTAATGTTTACTCTCTGGAATATTTTCCATATTTTCTCCCAACTTTTCTTTTCTTTATAACTTGAATCAAGAAAAGAATCATTTAAAAGAAAAAATGATATTATTTATCTTTTGATTGGATATATTTTTATTAAATATACAAATTTTATCTATTTTTTTTAATTTTTTACACTTTTATAATTATTTATCAAAAGTAATTTTTACCCATGATTGAATTTTTAGAAAATAGTTTCAAAGGAATGTTTTTTTATTTTCCAAACAAGGCACTTTGTGACTTTTCAAAAAAAATTATGTAAGAAATATTTTTTAACTTATAAAAAATGAGTGGATTTTCCCACTATCATGAATAATCTTTTCTTTTAAGATTACTTTACAATTTTACAAGGTTTTTTTCAAATAAAATTTTTTACTTTATAATTATATAGATTTTTTTTGAACAAGTGATTTCAAAAATTGAAATCTTACTTTAATCAAGAATGTTTTAATAATATTTTAATTTAATTTATATTCATAAATAAAAAAAACCTTAATTTTATATATTCGAAACTAGGTATATTTTTTAATGATACCATCCTTTGAAACATGCACTTACTTGTGATCATCGAATATAAACTTTCTCTTAAATATACATATTATATGTATTATGGATATGATTATTTCCTAAATCATATACCAATTCTATATACGGTGCTATAGTTTGAACGTATTTTATTTACTGAGGAATTATTGGTAATTTTATAGTATTTACTCAATATAGACATTTTTTGATAAGGCATGTTGATTATGAATTAAATTGATCATTTGATATATGAGGAATGCATTAGATATGCTATGATGGGTAGGGCCCATAATTATATATCCCCCCGATGCATCAATAGTTCTCATGAGACAAATCAATAATCTAGTATTAAATGGATTTTTTGTGTATTCCTACCCATAGTTTTTAACTATCTTGACAAAAGGCCTCTATGGTATATATACCATGATGTCTGAGATCTTGGTATCCAATATTAAGTATTTCCTTTATTGAGAATTCAGTTATTATTATCATTCATGATATTACTACATTGATATTATATGTGGATTCATTTTATGCTCAATTTATTGATCAAATGGAATGTTTTTTAGTTATTTATCTTTCCATATTGATTATTCCTTATTTAATCATGATAAATTTCTTTTTATGTAACCCTTACCGAGCATAATATCTCATCCTTTTATTTGTATTCTTTTCCTAGGATACAAAGAAGGATTTTATGAATAATATCAGGGATCAAAGAATGTTTTTATGTTATATATTTTATATTTCCAATGTAATATAAGAATCATGTATGTATCTATTTCTTCAAGACTACTAAACTATTTGGTCCTTTGGGATAAAATTACCTGTATATTGTGCCAGGGTAATAAAGTAACCACTGACTCTGGGTTACTGTAGTTGGGGTATTTACAACACTTTATTCCCTCAGAAATTAAATCCATAGTCTGATATGAGAACATATAAGGATACCACTCCTCTACTTGCGACTTCCATTCCAATGCCTCATGCTCATCATTCATGTGCTACCATAGGAATTGAACTAACAAAATAGATTTTCCTCAAAGTACTGTTACTTGGGAATCCAAAATCTTAATTGGCTATTTGGTCACTGAAAAATTAGGTTTCAACTAATTATATTTCCAAATTAGAACATTAAAAGTTTCCATATTATACCTTTTCAACTAAGAGATGTATAAAATTTTATGAATTGTTGTCAATTAGGAAGGAAACACCAAGTGGTATGCCACATTACCAATCCTATTTGTAATCTCCAAAGGCCTAACATACCTTGACATAAGTTTATCCTATTTCCCAAGATGGAAATAAACTAAACAAGGTTTTAACTATATAAACACCCAATTACTCATTGATAATTAAAAATCTTGGTGCCACTAATCAGCACATGACTTATAAAAGATTTGACCTATTACCGAACACTTTCTAATCTTCTAAATCTTTCCAGTCATTTTCTGAATAATGCTTGGTCCCACTAAAGAAGTATCATCTACATATATCCAGCATAGGGGAGACCAACATGGTTGACCATATAAGGCTTCAAAGGGAGACTTATTGATTGAGGGTTGATAACTATTATTGTAATAAAATTATGTCAACCTAAGATGGTGATCACATGAGCCTCTAATGTATAACGCACAAGCATAAATCATATCTTCCAGAATAGTATTATCTTGATATATTTGGATATTTTTTTAAGGATGGTATGTAATGATAAGATTAAAATATGATCTCATTGACTTCTAGAGGACTTCCTAGAATTGAGATGTAAAATATGGGTCTTTTTCAGAAACGATAGTAGAGGGAACACCATGTAGTCTCATGATCACCTGGACATATAACTTTCCTAGATCTTCTACTTTGTCTATATATTTTTTTGGGATAAAATGGGAAAATTTGGTCATATGATCGATAACCACCCAAATCACATTCCTTCCCTAGGCTATATGGGGTATCCCAATAATGAAATCCCTAGCTACCTCATCCCACTTCCAAGTATTAATGGAAGGAGGATAAACTAATCCTGAAGAATTATAGTGATCATATTTTACCAATCGATAAGTATAATATTGAGATACAAAGTCAGATATATAACACCTCATACCTAGCCACCAGAATTGGTGACACATATCATAAAACATCTTATTGGAGCACATATGGACAAATCACTAAGACTGTTGATAGTCCTACTTCACCATATTACTTAGAAACAATGGTAAAATAGAGTGACACTTGAAATGGATAAATCTTATAGGAGAAAAATACCATTCACCAAGAAACTCCCCACTATTTAGAAACTAGGTAGAACACTAGAACATCTCATACTTCACTTTTTCATCTCGAATCAGTTCTAGAATGGAAGGTGTCAACTGCATGTTATCCGAAAGCATAAAACCTCAATATTCTTTGGATTCTAGGTGGATTAAATTCAAATTAACCATATGATTGCACTCACTAATAGAATACTTCAGAGTTAGGGTTGTAAACTTCCTATTTAGGGTATCAAAAACTAAATTTCCCTTAGATGGGGTGTATATAATGTCAAAGTCAAATACTTTAAGGTACTCGATCCATCATTATTTAATTAGGTTCAAATAATTCTAGGAGAATATATAAATTAGTATTTTTTGGTTCAATTAGGCCATAATAATTTTCCTGAAAATATAGTGACACCCTAATTTAAGGGAATCCATCACTACTGCAATCTTTAGGTCATGGTTTGGGTAATTCCATTCGTTTCCTCGAAGTTTGTGAGATCCACATGACACTACATGGTCACCCTACATAATCATGCAACCCAAACCCATAATTAAATCATAAATGTAGAAAACAAATTTATATCTAGGATTAGATAATATCATGATATGGGTGGTGTTTAACCACCACTTAAAATCCTCAAAGGAAACATTGAATTTTGGAATCCATGAGAAATTCACCCCATTTCAGGTGGGGGATGTAATCGGAAAATCATGTTGAGAGAAGTCCCTAAAAAACCACATATAGTAACTTTATAGGCCTATAAAACTTATTATCTCAAATACATTACTCAATTATTCCCATGAAATCACTCCCATGACATTTTATGGATCAACTGAAACCCCATGTTTTGAGATCACATGTTCCATAAGCTTAAATTCCTAGATCCAAAAACTATATATCAATTTTTTATTATAAAGGTGATGGTCTCATATAATTACAAGAAAAAAACTAAAATGTTTCTTGTGTAACTACTCTAATATTTATTAAACTAGGATATCATAAAGAAAACCACAATAGATTCGAGGTATCCATAGAACACCCAATTCATAAGAACTATGAAAAATTCAGGAATAATAATCAACATGAACGACATTTCCAAGTATTCAAAGTGGTTGTATCGACTTATAAAAGAGGTATTGGAAAATTTTATTCTATCACCCTAATCTAGAGGTACCCTAATTAGTGTTAAATATTTGGAAACCATCACCCCCTTTGATCTGGAAAAAAATACCATAAATTTTAGGTAAATTATATTTATTCTTTATGGAAACCCAATTCAACTTCTGATAGCCAATATAGAGCAGAAGATATCCATTGGATTTCTTAGAAAAAATCAATACAGTGTCCCTAGGAGATACATTTAGGTGAATGAAACATTTTTATTCCAAATCATCTAGATATATATTTAATACCATAAATTAGGTGGGGGCCATATTATATGAAGGAAGAGATATCAGTTGTGACCCTAACACCAAATTAATGGTGAAATCCACATCCCATTCAGTCATTCATGAGGAAAACCTGAGAAATACTCTAGGAACACTTTGGGGAACTCAAAAAACACAAAAGGAAACCCTATCCAAAAGTTTTTTCTATTATCAACTAATAAGAGAGAATACACCTAACAATCAAGCTTTCCTAGATCTAGAAGTAGAGGTCTAGGTTATCCTGAACACTGATCCCATTATCCTTGAAAAACTCAAGTGATCCCATCAAGGGAAATGAATTTTACCCAAAAATGGTAGTAATCGATACGGTAATTGAATAAAATCATCTAATAGATCTATAGGATCACATAAGAAAGTCCCTTCTCTAAGATAAAAATATACTATTTTAGCTCAACCTCTGATAAGGATACACTATATGACAAACATTGGAAACCTCACTTATTTCTATTACCAATAGGTTTAACCATCTCCATGACATACTATATAAGCTCAATAGAGAGTTTTAGAAAATCCATGAGTCATAGATGGAGAAGGATTGGGATCATAATTTTTTAAAGCATAAAACTCCTTTCATTTGGGGAATCACTAATCCCGAGGAAGTGGAATACTATGTGGAAAAGATTGAGAGGATTTTTATGTTCCTTAGGACTCCTAAATCCTTTAAGGTTAAGTGTGATACATTTATATAGAAATTACCTAGTTATGTTTAGTGGGAGATAGTGATTTATGTAGGGAAGAATGAGCACAATGGATGGAAGGACTTGAAGGCCATCTTCACAGAGTAGTTTTGTCTTGAAACTTTTTCCCTCGCCAAGTCCCAGAAATTCTTGTCCCTCCATCAGAGAGAGTGTTCAGTGATGGAGTATTCCAAACAATTCACATAGATAACAATCTTTTCTATTGATATGATCACCAAAATATAGATGAAATACCACCAGTTAAAAATGATTTTGAGGCTAGATATTTGATATAAAGTCTTCTTATTTAAGTTATAGACCTATGTGGAGGTGGTTTATTGAGCACTGATGGTGGAGGTTGACTAGTGTGGTATTTCATGATTAACTAGGATGATTAAAAAACTAATATAGAGTGGGGTTATCCCATTTTATAACAAAAGTAAGTGTGAGGAGAAATGTAAGAAGGGTGGTAGTAGCTCTGAATATTCACCCTAACTACCTCCGTCAGCAGCTATAGGTGGTGGAGTTGATAGGTGTCATCAGTATGGGATGTTTGGGAACATGTATAATTATCACCATGTTTGTTTCATTTCACTTATTTTTTTATTTCTTGTATTTTTAGAATTTTTGGTTGTTTTGCTTAAAAAATGGAAGTTTTAGGGAGATACAAGGTGGTGTACAATTGGCGCACAATTAGTGGAAATTGTGTGTAGACTTAGTAAACCATGAATCTTAGATAATGGTACTAAAATTCTCACATGATTTGGTGCATGGTTTTTGAAACAATATGGACAAAACCATGAAGCCTCCATCTATTGAGGTAGATACACCCACATAGTTGGTTCATGGTTTAGAAAACCATGTGTCCAAACAATTTGGAATGCCCAATTTTTAAATTTTTTGTTTTTTCTAAAAATAATTACGCCCAATTTAAACCTCATAACCCATAATTTCCTCCTCTATTTGACCCAAACATCCCAAGGCACACCTCCACTATTCTCTACTCCTCCCCATATTCAAATATTTGGGTTGTTCTGACCTATATAATTCAAGAATACTATAAGTAATTATCTCCTCTCTTATCTTATTAGTTGCTTCTTTATTATTTCTTGAATTTTTTCTTTAGTGGGTATGTTTAACTTGGGTTGGTATAATACAAATGTATTGTCTTTGGTTTTTATTTTTTGGTGTATTCTTTATTATATAGGACCTCCTCTCATATTAGCTTATGATTTAAAACAAGTTGGCAGTGATTTCAAAGGGAACGATAAGTTGTTCTATGTTGTGGTGTTATTTGATGAGTTAAATATGCTTGAACATATTTTTATTTGTTTCTCACAATTGTGTTATGTGTAGAAATGGGTTATTTTAATGGTTTTGGTGTGTGTATGGTTCTATAAATGGTTTAAACCCCATGGAATTGGTTGTTAATGGTGTTCTTTGACATGCGGTGGTTTAGTTTTTGTGATGAAATGGGATTTTTGTGGTTTTATAAATGAGATAGATCCCATAGGAATTCTAGGTACCTAGGATGGATAATTAGGAACATTACATTACACTTGACATACTATAACTTTCAATATTATGTTACCACACTAAAAAAACTATGTTGATGATATAGTTGGTTGGATTGAGAAGGAGAAGGACCTTTACATTCATGGTTGATCCTTGAGAGTATGAGGATCCTAGGTCAATAGTAACCCTAACTACTTAAAGATTTCCCATGGTTCTTATGTTATGTTTTTAATTTTTTTCAGTTATCCTTTCATCTCTTACCTTCCTTTAAAAACTAAAGCATGTTTTCAAATAAAATTGTTCTCTTTCATTAAAAATTATTATTTTTTATTTGTTAAATAATGAATATACATGGAACACTTAGTGGGATTATACTGGTCAAGTGAGATCACAACCTTCATATACCCAATGGGTATATATAGAACATGTTTTTTCTAAATCAAATAAAGGTAAGTGTAATGTTCTTGATTTTCCATGTATTATTTTTAAATAATATATGGATTAATTTCACGACTAGATCCTAAGTTGACGTGAAATTCTGAGGCCCGGTGTTTCTGGAATAAATGTTTAAATAATATTAAAATATTAACTATCACGCGTACATTGTTTTCTTGAAAAAGTGGAATAAATTATAAATTGATACTCGAGATAGAAATATGAAGGAACCGTTACCTTCAGAGCAGTAGATTTACCCTAGACGTGTTCTAATATTGGCCAGTGCGGGTCAGTTGTGAAAAATAGTTTCAATGTTTTTAATGAATAAAATAAATTCTGAATTTATTTTATTTTACTGTTTCGTAAATGCAGCGACGCTTCTTCTTTTAATTAATCCTTTATAAAGGGATCTAGGGTTAGGATCATAACCCTTTAATTCCCTAAAGGCTCTGGAGAGAAACCCTAGAGATTTCTCTTTATAGGTGATGATGGAATCACGGATCAAAAATTGATAAGCATCGTTCTTAATGGATCTCGCCAGTGGAAATCGATATTCAATAGTGAATGATCAAATTCCCAAGTAGGTTATGTTGTTTTAATATTCTTTTCCTTATTATTAGATTCAATGATGAACACAGACTGACCAACGAATAAGTTGATATGTGGTTTAATCGTTCTTCCAGGATTAGTTTTAATTACAGTATTTATGGGGTTTTACTATTGAAAATTTATTATTATTATTTTATCATTCTTATAGGAACAGATCAATACTAGAGTAAAAATGGTCAAGGTTCATTCCTCAGGTTTTTTCCATGTAAAATTCTCTTCCCCATTTTTTACACGCATTCTTCGTTCATTGTGGGGTTATGAATTAACGATCGTTGTACCTTAATTTCATGGTGTAACAATATGAAATTGAAGATCCAACACTGGGATGACCTAGAAGTGGTGCGTTAGAGATGGAGACAAATGAATCAAAGCGATTTGAGATATATCGTTCTTTGGGCGGTTTTTGTCAGATGGATTTAAAGTTGTTTTCTGAGCCAATTGAAGGCCCAAAACACCTCGATTCGGTGTTAGGGTGATTAGATGAACCTCAATATTGAGTTTCAAGGTGAAAATACCACCAAAGAGGAACCCAGAAGATTATATGATAGGTAGGAGGAAGAACTTGGCTATCTAGAAAACCCTGATGAACACAGCGTGTAACTCGAGTTTACACGACATGTGGTCCCCACTGAGCAATGACTAGGGTTTCGGGAGATAGTTAAATGTCACATGGAATGTAGGACCTTCCCAAATACTTGACATGTATCTCTAGAGATACACGGACATGGGGTGGATTACATGGATTGCCTACATGATGTGTACCCCACCACATGACTTGCCCTGAACCAAGTACACGTACTACCCTGTGTACTGGTACATGGGCAGAGATACATGGGTTGACATCATGTACTGGTATATGGCCGATGTACATGGGTGGACCCTGGATGGAAGGACATGAATTGCAACTTCTTCTACACACTATGTACCCATCTTATACATGACACAGTTGGAATGACACGGGCCATTGTACATGGGTAGTATTTGAGGTCAAGGATCACGATGTGTGACCTTACTACACACCGTGTATCCCTTTCTACATGGCTTGATTATATTTTATGTCATATATTGGATAGGTTTTTTAGGTTTCTTTCCCTCATCACTTCCCTAAAGGTAATTATGAATCATTTTCTACTCATAGAACTATGATCCATTTAGTAGAACTTCCTAGATAGAGTTGTTTGAATCCCTCGAGAGGCCCGAAGCAGGATCCTCTATTTATTATTCTTTCCCTAGGTAGAGTCCTTGGAATTGATGTGGCCAACTTCGCTGGGCATTGATCCTATAATTATAAATTTAATCCATATGGATTTATTGGTATCACCCCATATCTCTGGATATGATCCTCATATGTGGTATTGTATTCTCTTCAGATTTACCAGAATATATCTCTCATGATGGTTCCCGACGAAAAGTACTTCGAGGATGTACATAATAAGTGCTATCAAACTCAAGAGTGTGTTATCCCAAATGAGTGTTTCATGGAATCTTTAGAGTGAATCCCTAGTATTGGTATATAGTGGTTATGACTTACCTCTAGACTATGTGTCTTGGATTGAGTATATCTGGATATTCTTGTTATATGTACTATAGATATATACTTTGTAGAGCCCAATGTATCTTCCTTTATATATTAATTTTTGGTTTTGAGGTGTCCTACTAAGTATTTTTATACTCTACCCTACATGGCCTTTTTCCACACGTGTCATGTCTTATGTAGACAGAAAATATTTTGATAGAGTCCTAGGCAGACCAAGACCGAACAGAGCTTTGTGAGATCCGGAAGGATAAGGTGTGTTCCTACAGATTCAGTTAGCATTCCCAATACCTTTGCTTATAGTTTGGATTTGTGGTTACAGAACTCTTTTTGGTGGTCTTTTATTATATCCTGGTTTAGTTTATTACACTTTATTTTCCTATACTCTGGTTGGGATGTAGTGATATGCATGCATTTAGTTCTTAGTGAATTTTACATTTCAAAATTTTATGGGCTTGGAGATGTGTGTGTGCATATAGTTACATGGGAAATGCCTCCCATGTTAGTAATATGCCTACTAGGTAATAGTCACCAGCCCCTGGCCTATTGATGGTGGTCTTGGGGGGTCACGACACAGGCCCCACTGGGACGGTTCGTGATATAGTGGTATCAGAGGTGATAGATTCTACTATAGGACCAGGAGTCTGTGAGATTGGTTTGGGGAAAAAATGTTAAGTGTTTTGAGTTCTACTTTCAGTTTAGGGACACTAGTATTGGTGTGGGAAACCTACATATCCATACAATAGGACTTTTTATAACCTTCTTTTCGACTCGGTACATGAGAACACTGGTTGCAGGGGAAATAATGGTACATGAATCATATAGGAGTGGGTTGTGGTTCCTTGTCCTTATTGAATCATCTCTCTATATATACTCATTGAATTTGGTACATATTGTTTTCTTATAGGATGCACTCAAGATTCATACCAACTAGGATTTAGTAGCTTGATCACAAGGATGACCCCCTAAGTGATGAGGCTTCGATATTAAGACTAGTTCCCCAGATTTCACATCCAGGTAGTACACCATCTATACCACCACATATGAAGCAGCATGTGGTACCCTCAGTACCAATATAAGAGGAGTGAAGTCTGAGCGCACTTCATGTGTTTCATAGATATATACCCCTCAGCTTCTAAGGAAATCCCAAACCTCAAGAATTTGGGGACTGGCTTGAGGACGTGACCTTTGTTTTCCACCTTGTCCATACACCATCAGATCAGATGGTGGTCCTATCAGCGAGCCTTCTATAAGGTTTAAAAGTTTGATGGTGGAGATTTTATTTCTAGACTCATGACGAGGTGACTCTTTCATGGAAAGAGTTTGATCATCTCTTTAGAGATGAGTTCTCACCAGGTATACTGAGAGGTATGTGTATCCAGAAGCTTCTCCAGCTTCAGCAGGGTAGCATGAGAGTGGATGATTATTCATCGAGGTTCACCAACCTTTCTTGGCACTTGATGGATATGGTTAAATATTATTACTTCAAGGTTCAGACCTTTGAGCGAGGTCTGCATAGAGATATCCAAGCCATCGTTATCCCTCATTGCATTCTTACTCATGCTGGGGTGCTGGAGTGAGCTTTTGTGGTTGAAATATTCTTGGATGAGCAGATACTGGCAGTGATAGTCAGTAGTGGACGAGCAGGTGCATAGACCTAAGAAACAAAAATTTGATGTCAGTCTCAGGGATCCGGATGTGGGTGAAATTTCAGGAGGAGGTCTCAGGATAGAGGATCTGTAGTTAAGGGCTCACAGGGTGGGTCTAGTCAGCCTTGGGAGAGGGAGTTCTATTCATGTGATGGCAGGGGGGATCTCACTCGAGATTTTCAAACCTGTTTTCCATATAATAGGGAGAAAGTGGATGGAACACCGAGGCAGAGAAAATGACAGGAACATGTAGATCCACATGGCAGTAGATGTGGTAGAGGAGCTGGGAGACTAGCATGAGGTGGTTTACGTTTTGACATGTTACCACCATCACCCCTAGGTGGTCCATGCTGGGGAGAGGGAGATAGAGGATAAGGATAAGGATTACTGCATGTGGTCAAGGCATATGACCCAAGGATTCCAAGAATGATTCGAGGTACAGTCTCTGTCTTTTCTACTTTAGTTATAGTATTGATAGACATAGTTTCTAGTCATTCCTTTCTTGCCACATATCTTGTTCAAGACCTAGATATTCTAGTTGAACTATTGAATTGACCCTTACGCTTGGAGACACATATCAGAGAATGCTCAGTGATCACACATCTGTGCTGAGAGTGTGACCTAACCCTTAGAGGTGATAGTTTTGTTCGAAATATCTTGTTGGAAGTATTTATGTCTTATGACATCATTATTAGTATGGATTTCTTATCGACATTCCATGCCCATATTTAGTCTTTTTGGAAAAGGGTATGGTGTTTCCATAGGGATGGAATGCGGTTTTCCTTTGTTGGTGAAAATAAAACTCTAGCAGCATAAGATGGACTCATGCATATGAGGGTGAAACTGAATACTCATCAGTTGGATAGCTAACCCTCAGTGAAAAAAATGTTATGAGCTTCCAGTTTCTTGTGGTGGTGGAAGAGTATGAGGATGTATTTCTTAAAGATGTTTCAAGATTACCTCCCCACTAGGAGATAGACCTCTACATCGATTTACACCATGAGATGACACTAATATCTGCACTAGAATATCATACGGCTCCTGTACAGATTCATGAGTTGGGGGTTCAGTTTAAGTACTTGTAGAAGAAGGGCTTCATGGGACCCAATGTTTCACCCTGGGCAACTCCAGTTTTATTTTTGAAAAAGGCAGACAAGATCTTGAGGTTGTGTGTTGAATATCGACACCTAAACTAGGTGACCATGAAGAAAAAGTATCCACTACCGCGAGTCAATAAACTATTTGATCAATTAATAGGGGAACATTGGTTCTTGAACATTGAACTTAGATTTGGATATCACCAAATATGAGTATAAAATCAGGATATAACAAAGGCTTCCTTTAGATGCCATTATGGTCACTATGAGAACTTGGTGATGCCCTTTGGCAAGTCGAACACCCCAATAGTGTTCATGGGACTCGTGGAACAAAACTTTCATCCTTTGTAACGACTTGATGTTTTATCAATGGAATTCCCTTTTTATAATTAGTTCATATAGTATAATCACATAAAATTACATTAATAATGCAATAAAAACTTTATAAATGATTAAGGAATGAAATAAAAGGTATTTATAGAATTAAGGAACATATACCAATGAAATTGTAACTTGACCTTTGAATTGTAAAGTGACCCTTATGAATAGTAAACCAACCAATGTAGTAGTAACATAACCAATGAAATTATAAATAAAATTTATCTATCTTATAAGTGACAATATGATATAATTATATCATAGTATATGTAAGTAAATATTTTAAAATTTATTAATTAAGTGTTGGTATTTTTGTAAGTTATAAATATTTAATTACAATTTGATGACTAATATAATAATTTAAAAGAAAATTTATTTCCAAAAATTATTGTTTTTATGTCTTATGATTATAAGATAATTTTACGTGACATTAATAAAATTTTCAAAGTGTTAAAAAGCAGTTATAATTTTAAAATTTGTATTTTCCAAGTAAATAATGATTTTAATTAAAAATTAAATTTATCATAATTAGAAAATTATTTTCATAAAATGGAGTTAATTTTTTAATTCTACACATCATAAAATGGTTAGGAGGAATTTTTTGAATTTTTCTAAAATACTTGAATTTTTTGGTGAATAGTGAAATACAATAATTTATAGTTTATGTAAATAAATAAATTTTTGAGTCATGCTTGAGTCATGGATGATGTAAGTGACCATTTATTTTAATTAATATGCACACATTATTGTATTTAGTCTCAATAATTAGCACTATTTCCTGTCTTGAACAAAATAATAAAATAATGATTAAAATAATTGAAAAACCCTTCTCTCCTCCACTATAAATACCACCCCTCACCCACTCTTCTCCTCACACCTATAAAGCCTTGAACCTTGTATATATTCTACCCAATAGTCTTCCCAAACCTCTCACCCACATCCAAGATATTTTTTATTAACAAAATACCAAAAACCAAACCCTTAAGGAGGCTCTCAAGAGGGAAAAAATCAAGAGGTAAAACCCTTTTCCATTTTCTTTCAATTTCTTTTCAAGTTCCTTCACTTTATTTTATATCCTCACCTATCCTCATCCAAAAGGCATGAAAACATAAATAAATTACATATACTAGAATTTTTTTTATTCTAATGTAATAATTCATCATCATCTCACCTTCCCCCTCCTTTTATACTTGAAATGAAAACACCACCCGATATGTGTTAATTTATCACATTCAAGGACGATGGGTTTTCAATTTATATTTCCACCTTCAATTATGGTCATGAAACCATTTTAATAATTAAAAAATATTATTATATATTTAATACATCTTATTTAGTGTTCTTGAATCATTTTTTACAAATAGTATTAATTTATTAAACAGAACAAGTTCATTGTGAGAAAAACTACTCAAAATAATACAAGCGTTTATCATCAATGATTTAGCTAATGAATCATCCTCACTTCTAGAAACAAAAAGGTATTTTAAAATTATGTAATTCCATTAATTATATACAAGTTCAGTTATGGACAACTATCCTAATTCTACATAATTTTCCATACTCTTATACAAGTAAACCCATAATGAAAACCAAGGAAATCAACGCTCCCAAATGATGAAATTGAATTTCATAACCCACCAAAAGGGACACAAATGAACTAGATAAAATTGTAAAAAAACAAATACATGTATAAATGGTTTTTTTAATTATTAATTAATGAATCTAAATTTATTATTTAGGACATTAATATTGAGTGTATAATCGTTTCGTACATAAGGTAAGGGATTCTACCAGAACCTCCATTATTCCTTTAGGTTATTCACTCTCTATTTTTAGCCAAATGAAATTATCTTTTATTTTTATTTAAGTATTATAAATTCTGTATATATGTTCTAAAATCATGTATCAAGATCCATTAATCCTTCTTTTCTGAGATATACATGTTTTTTGAAGGTTCCCTACTCAATTATTCATGATAAGCAATCCCGATTTAAGGGAACTTCCAGTATTCTTACCCATTTTTAAGTATTCTCAATAATATATTTTAATCCGACTTTATTTTTATTGAATAATTAATTTTATAATGAAAAATTATCTTTTTTTAATTCTAGTTTTATATAAAGAATTATTCCTTTTCCATTTTAAATAATCTTAACAGTTTTCCCTTCAACCGTACTAAAATGTTTTATCTCTAAAGTTTCATAAACACTCTTTTAACTTTAGTCTAAAATAACTTATCATGAAATATGCCTATATTACTTTATGAGTTTCAATGTAATATTTAATTCATTTTTTTCTTGTTCACTTTTATGATACCCCATTTATTATGCTTTTGACATGATTATGATAACCAATTCTTTCCATGGGTAACCCTTATGTTTGAGTTTGATTACTTATGTATGATTATTTATGTGGAAATAATAATCATGAACATGTTATTATGGGTGCACCTAGGTAGCTATCCAATGCATTGGGTAAATTTTTGCCTTATGAGGTGTTATGTGCAACGATCTTGGTGGTTAGCCTTGACTCGTGGTCCTCTACATGTAATGAGCCTTGACTCGTGCTCCTCTATATGAAACGAGATTTGAATCATGATAAAGTTAAGTTTTATATTGATGATACATTACTATGAATCCAGGATTATATAATCCCATGTTATGATTCCTTATGTTTAATCCTGTTCCATTCCTTTTTATTTCATCATGTTATGTATTCTAACCCTTGTGTTATGATTTATTTATTACCTTATTGGGATTTTAAGCTAATCCCTTTATTCATGTTATCCCTAGGGTATCCTATAAAGATGTAAGGGATCAAGGGATGTTAGGATATCTTTATAAAGATTAAATAAAATATGTTCTTATTTTGAAATCATGATGTTTAATTATACACCTAATCTCCAAGACACTAGAACTTACGATCCTTGTCTTGTAATTTGATGTATAATTTTGCTTAAAATCATGTAATGATATGTTCAAAAGATGGGGGATTATATAGTTGGTATCAAAGAAAAATTTTAGTTATTTTTGGAGACTAGAAATAGATCACTTTAGTAAGAACCCTAAGGATAAGACTAAGTATGAGAAAACATCCCTAAATTTTGGTAAGTATAGAGTAAGTGGTTTATCAAGTAAATACATCCCTATTTGGATAATATAAGTGGACATGGTTCTGGAACAAATATACCTAGGTGTGAAAACTCTGACAAGGTGTTCCAGGCCTAACTAGGTGTAACCTAGTACATGACAACGAGCCTTACTACACACCTAATTTGACACTCCCAGGGGATATGATTTGATAAATTCATAAGATCATTACAAACCATTATTAATGGAGAAAATAAAATTCCCATAAGAATATATTTCATGAAAAAGATCATAAATAACCTAGACTTAAACCTAGGAAATCAAAATTTAGTATACAATTTTCCTTTAAGATTTTATCCTTTTATGTTTAAAGTTTCCTTTTTATGCTTATTAGATAAGTATTAAAGCCCCCTAATTGCACTTTCTTTTCCATAGCTAATGGAAGGAAATAGAAGAACACGTGCCAAAAATCCATTTTATAGGTAATGTGATGACTACCCTAATGAAATTCCAAATATGATGGGAATGGGTTCTCAAAACTTTAGGATAACACTCACTCAACTGGATCAAGTTATTAATAATAACAATAATCATGTGGAACACCCTACTTCTCCAAGGAAAGTGTAAGTTTTTGTTGAATACTTTATGTGGAAAATGTCCCCCATATTTAGTGAGTCTTCTGATCTTATCCTTGAGAAACAATGGATTAACTCCACTGAAAGGATATTCTCAATCCTCCAGTGCTTATAATAAGAGAAAGTTTTGCTGAAGGTCTATCATTTTGATGGGGAAGCTGATCAGTGGTGGACACTAATAAAAAATATGAATATCAAGGAGGAAATTGATTCCATGGATTGGGAGGAATTAATGAAAATGTTTTTCAATAAATATTTTCCCCAAAACCTCCATCTAAAAATGGAATGAGAGTTCCTTAGACTTAAGTAGAAGGAAGATGATTCTATCAGGGAATATGTAGAAAACTTTACAAATCTTGAAAGATATGCCTATGGATTTATCCTAAACATTGAAATAAAGGTAGATATCTTCTTTAGAAAACTAAATCCGAGTCTCTGAAAAGTGTTGGTGGTTCAAGAATTTTATAGCTACGAAGAGATTTTACGTTGTTCCCTTAAGGTTGAAATGGAAATCGAAGACTCTCAGTGGTATCATGGACCCGATGACAAAAAGAGGAAAATAAAGACTAATATGGGTGAATTAATAAATAAATACCATTATGGAAAGAAGCCTGAATATCCCACGGGTCAAAATTGTGGGAAGAATTATCCTGGAAACTCTCTGAAGGGACTTGGAAATGCTTCAAATGTGGAAGAATGCAGAATATGTCTAAGAAATATATAAGGGATATCAAGAATTCCACTAATGTGGAACAATAAAGGAAGGTTCAGGTCAAAACTCAGCCTGTAGTGCAACATTTCAACTACAAGGAACATGGGAATTTTATAAACGAATTCCCTAATCCTAGGGTTTTCGGAGCCAATCAACCACAACCTCCGAGGAAACAATTAAGGGAATATGCTATCACTACTACTGAGGTGGATTCAGACAATTTTGTGGTGATAGGTACACTGGTTATTCATTCAACAATAGATAATGTACTTTTTTGATTCTGGTTCTACGTATTCTTTCATATCTTACAAGTTTAGTAGAACTATTCAATCACCACCTCAAAATTTGGATGTTGAGTTATCTATGAGAACTAAAAATGGGGAAATTATGGCATCCAAAGTACATAAATCCTCCCTGGTTAATTTTTCTGGATTGAACGTCCCAAAAAATATTTTCATACTCCCTTTGGTGGAGTTTGATACTATATTGGGAATGGATTGGATTTCTGTATACAAATCCATCATCGACTGTTGGGAAAGGGAGATCACTCTTCACATCCCAAAGAAGCCTCTATTTCTATACAAGTGTAAGGAGGAAAATAAATATACTTCAGAATCATTCTCTCAAGTGTGGATATTATTTCCCTATGAGAAAACATATCTAGATCAAATGATTGATACAAATAAGAGAATAGTTTTCGAAGATATTTCCATCATGATGGATTATAGTGATGTATTCCCTGAAGAATTTCCTAGTCTTACACCTAACTGATAGGTTGAATTCTCAATTTAACTTATTCCTAGATCTATAATTATATGAAATAAACCTTATAGAATGGCCACCATAGAGATGGAAGAGCTAAATAAGAAGTTATAGAAGATTATGGAAAAAGGGTTTTATACACCCAAGTGCTTCACCATGGGGTGCACCAGTCCTCTTCATTAAGAAGAAGGATGGGTCAATGTGCTTATGCATTGATTATCGTGAGGTCTATAAAATCCTGATAAAGAACAAGTATCCCCTTACACATATATATGAATTGTTCAATCATCTACGTGGTACTAGTTATTTCTATAAGGTGGACCTTCGGTTAGGATATCATCAATTAAAGGTGAGGAAGAAAGATATTCCAAAGAATACCTTTCAAATGAGGTATAGACATTATGAGTTCATAGTGATGCCCTTTGGACTCACTAATTCTCCCTTAATTTTCATGGATTTAATGAATAGAGTCTTTATAGATTACCTCAAAAAAAATTTGGTAGTATTTATTAATGATATTATGATATAATCCAATAGCAAGGAGGAACAAGAGGAGCATTTGAATACTGTGTTGAAGAGTTTGTGAAGGTATAAACTTTATGAAAAGTACAACAAATGTGATTTATGGATGGAGGAAGTATCATTCTTAGGGAATGTTATCCCTAGAAAAGGGATATTTATAGAACCTTTTAAGATAATGGAAATCAAAAAGTGGCATAGACCAACATCTGTAATGGAGATCCATAGTTTCCTTGGACTAGATGGGTATTACCTATGATTAGTTAATAAATTATCATAAATTTAAAACCTAATGACCAATATGAAACATAATGGAGTGAAGTTTTTCTGGGCTCAATAATGTGAGGAAAGACTTAAGGCGCTAAAAAAATAGGTTTGTCATTTCTCCAAGACTCACACTACAGACAAGTGGAGAACTATTTTTGGTGTAAAAAGATGCTTCAAAAAAGTTCCTAGGATGTTTACTAATGAAACATTATAAATTTATATCCTATTCCTCTAGATAGTTGAAAATCCATGAGAAAAACTACCCCACACATGATCTGGGATAAGAAACTATGATCTTTGCACTGAAAATATGGTGGCATTGTCTCTATAGGGAGAAGTGTGAGATATATATTGATAAAAAGAGTCTCAAATATATATATTAACATAGAAATAGCTTATTATTCACTAGAAAAGATGGTTGGATATCATCAAGGATTATGACTGCTCAATCCACTACCATCCTGGTAATAAAAATAAGGTGGTAGTTTCTCTAAGTGGAAAGGATCTTGCATCTTTGTCAATGATGATAATCGATAAGGATCCAATATTCTTAGACATTTATAGGATGGACATGGGAATAATTAATGGTGGAACATCATCAATCCTTTCTCAAATGATTTCTCAACCGTCCCTTGTGTAGAAAATAAAGGATTCTCAAAGAAATGATATATAAATTCAGAAAATGGTTGAAGCTATCAAGAATGAGAATTTTTCTGAGTTCAAGATCGATGAGGATGAATTCATACTATTTGGGTAATGACTATATGTACCATACAATCTAGAGTCAAATAAAGAGATTATAAATTAAACACATAGTTCAACCTTCTCTATTCACCCAGGGAGCACAAAGATGTATCAAGATCTCCAAGAGAACTTTTTGTGGGATAATATGAAAAAGAAGATCAATGAATATATATCAAAGTTCTTGGTATGTTATAAAGTGAAGGATGAAATAAAAAAGTATATAGGGATGATGCAACCATTTCCCATTCCAACATGGAAATGGGAAAACATCAGCATGGACTTTGTCACTAGACTTCCAAAGACATCCAGAGCAAACAATGATATATGAGTTATTTTGGATCATATTACAAAGATAACTCACTTTATCTCAATTGGATAAGAATTATATTTGGATCATCCTTAATGGATATACATAAAAAAAGTTGTAAGGATGGATGGAGTACCACTATCAATTGTATCCAATCATGATCCAAGATTCACCTTGAAATTTTGGAAAAGTATCCATCATGCTCTAAGTACTAAGCTGAATTTTAGTATGACCTATCATCCTCAATCTAATGGCCATTCTAAGAGAACTATTAAGAGGATGGAAGACATATTGAGAGCATGTTCTATGGACTTCAAAGAAGGATGGGACCAACATCTTCCTCTGATTGAGTTCTCTCATAACAACAATTTCCACTATAGCATCCGAATGGATCCATATGAAGCCCTTTATAGGAAAAGGTGTATAACACCGGCATGGTGGGATGAAGTTAGTGAATGCAAGATGATAGGACATAAAATTGTTGAATAAATGGTGGAGAAGGTGAAAACCATTCAGCAACACATCAAGGTAGACCAAATATGACAAAAGAGTTATGTATAAAATCGTCAATGAGACCTTGGGTTCAAATTTGGAGACATGGTATTCCTCCGAATATCTCCGTGGAAGAGTATCATGAGATTTGATAAGAAATAAAAGCTAAGTCCCAGGTATATCGGACCCTTCGAGATTCTTGATCATGTCGAAGTTGTGGCCTATCAACTAGAACTTCCACCTACCATGTCTAAAGTACACAATGTATTCTATGTATCCCTCCAAGGAAAGTACATACCAGATCCATCACATGTGCTGACTTTAGAGGGGGTATAGTTGGAGAATGATTTTTCTTCTAAAGAGAAGCCAGTGGAGACCATGGATCATAGAGATAAAGTTATATTCAACAAGACTACTCACCTGGTCAAAGTAATATGGTAGAACCATAAGTATGAAAGAAGCAACATGGGAACAAGAGGAATCAATAAAGGAGAAGTACCCACACTTATTTCATCTTAAAATGTAAAACGAAATTTCGAGGGAGAAATTTTATATTGGGGGAAGAATGTAATGAACCAATGTTTTATCAATGAAATTCCCTTCTTATAATTATTTCATATAGTATAATAACATAAAATAACATTAATAACACAATAAAAAATTTATAAATAATGAATAAATGGAATAATAGTTATTTCTAGAAGTTAAGGAATATATACCAATGAAATAATAACTTGACCTTCAGAATAGTAATGTGACTAGTATAAATAGTAAACCAGCCAATGTAATAGATACCTCACTAATGAAATTATAAATAAAGTTAATACATATTGTAAGTGAAAATATGATATAATTATATCATAGTATAAGTATGTAAATATTTTAAAAATTATTAATTAAGTGTTGGTATTTTTGTAAGTAACAAATATTTAATTACAATTTTAGGACTAATTTAATAATTTAAAAGAAAATTTATTTTCATAAATTATTATTATTTGATGTATTATGATTATAAGATAATTTTATGATACATTAATAAATTTTTCAAAGTGTTAGAAAAACAATTTTAATTTTAAAATTTGTATTTTCCAAGTAAATAATGATTTTAATTAAAAATTAAATTTATCATATTTAAGAAATTATTTTCATAAAATGGAGTTTATTTTTTAATTCTACACATCAAAAAATGGTTAGAGGGAATTTTTGGGATTTTTTTAAAATACTTGAATTTTTGGTGAATAGTGAAATACATTAATTTATAGTATATAAAAATAAATGAATTATTGAGTCATGTTTGAGTCAAGGATGATGTAAGTGACCATTTTTATAAATTCACATGCACACATTACTTTATTTATTCTCAATAATCAGAAATATTTCTTGTCTTGAATAAAATAATAAAATAATGATTAAAATATTGGAAAACCCCTCCTCTCCTCTACTATAAATACCACCCCTCACCCCCTCTTCTCCTCACACCTCTCAAGACCTGATCCTTATCATTATTACACCTAATACTTTTACCAACCCCCCCCCCCCATGTTAAATAGATTTTGGACTTCACAAAAGATAAAAAACAATCATTTAAGTGGGCTCTCAAGAGGAAGAAATCAAGAGGTAAAACCCTCTTCCATTTTCTTTCAATTTCTTTTAAAGTTCCTTTACTTTCTTTTATTTCCTCATATATCCTAATAAAAAAGGTATGGAAAATCCATTTAATTACATATAATATAAAATTTTTATGCTAATGTAATAATTCATCATCATATCTTCTTTCCCCTCATTTTATACTTGAAATAAAAACACTATCTGAGATGTGTTAATTTATCACATTCAAGGACGATGAGTTTTCAATTTCTATTACCATATTCAATGATGGTCATGAAACCATTTTTATGGTTGAATCAGATTATTATATATGTAATATATCCTATTTAATGTTTTGAAATCATTTTTACAGATGGTATTAATCTATAAAACAAAATGAGTTCATTGTGAGCAAAACCGCTTAAAACAATCCAAGCATTTATCATTAATGACTTATCTAATGAATCATCCTAAATTATGGAAAAAAATGTTAATTTAATATTATATAAGTCCATTAAAAACATAAAAGTTCTATTCTGGACAATTATCCTTATTCTACAAAATTTTCCATACTCATATACAAGTAAACTGATAATGAAAACCAAGGAAATCAACACTCCCAAACGATGAAATTAAATTTCACAACCCACCAAAAGGGACATAAATTAACATAATAAAATTTTAAAAAAATAAAATACATGTATAAATAGTTTTGAAATTATTAATTAATTAATCTTTTTGATTATTTTGGACATTAAGATTGAGTGTAGAATCGATTCGGACATTAAGTAAGGGATTATACCCAAACCTCCATTATTCCTTCGGGTTATTCATTATATATTTTTAACAAAATGAAATTCTATATTATTTTTATGTAAATAATATAAATTTTATTTATACGTTCCAAAATCATGATTCACTATCCATTCATCCTTATTTTTACGGATATATATGTTTTTAGATTGTTCCCGACTGAATTATTCCCGATAAGCAAGCCCGATTTAAGAGAACTTCCAAAATTATTACCCATTTTCAAGTGTGCTCCATAATATGTTTTAATCCAAATTTACTTTTATAAAATGAATCATTTTATCATGAAAAACTATCTTGGTTTAATTCTTGTTTTATACAAACAATTATTCCTTTTCCATTTTAATGAATCTTGAAAGTTTTCCCTTAAACCGTACTAAAATGTTTTATATTTAAATTTTATTAAAAACTCTTTTCAATTAAATTTGACATCAATTATCATGAAATATGACTATATTAATTTATAAATTTTCATTTATGATTTAATTGTTTTATTTCTTGGATAATTTTATGATACACCCATTTATTATTCTTTTCACATGATTATGATACCCAATTCCTTCCATGGAAAAAACTTATGCTTATGTTTGATTACTTATGTCTGATTCTCTGTGTGGAAAGAATATTTATATACATGTTATTATGGGTTCACTTAGATAGTTCTCTAATTCATTTTGTAAATTTTAGTCACATGAGGCGTTATGTGCAACAGTCTTAGTGGTTAGCCTTGACTCGTGATCCTCTATGTGCAATGAGATTTAACTCATGCTCATATATGTGAAAAGAGTTTGGAATCATGCTAAAGTCATGTTTTATGTTGCTACCAAATTACTATGATTCCATGATTATATGATCCCATGTTATGATTTATTATATTTAATCATGTTTTATGATTTTTATATCATTATGTTATGCCTTCTAACCCATGTGTTAAGATTTATTTTAATGTTTATTCCCTTATTAGGATTTTTAACTCACCCCTTTGTTCATGTTATCCCCTAGTTACCCTATGAAGATGTAAGAGCTCAAGGGATGTTAGGTGATCTTTATGAATATTAAATAAAATATGTTCTCATTTTGGAATCTTGATGTTTAATTATGTACCAAATCTCCAATACACTAGTCCTTATGATCCTTGTCTTATAATTTGATGTATAATTATTCTTAAAATCATGTAATGATATGTGTAAAAGACTAGGGTTTCTATATACTTAAAACTATTTATGTTAGTCTTCGTAAACTATATCCTTATGTACTCAACATCTGATGAGGAGCACGCGAGACACTTAAGGATGGTTCTGGATATACAATGAGAGAACCAAAATTGTGGGAAACTCTCAAAGTGTGATTTATGGATTTAGGTGGTCATCTGTCTAGGACATGTTATCTTAGTGGATGGAGTGGTTGTGGACCCGACCAAGGTTGAGGCTGTGTTAGCATTGGATCCACCTAGGAGCGTGATGGAGGTGAGAAGCTTCCTTGGGATAGCAGGTTATTATCAAAAATTTATACATGATTTCTCTAGTGTATCCGCACATATGAAAACAATGAATTGAAAGGGGATCCTTTCGTGTGGAAAGAGAAGTGCCAACATAATTTTCAAAAGTTAAGGTAGAGTTTGAGGAGCACTCAAATCTTGAGATTGCTGGAGGAGGGTGTGAAGTACGTAGTGATCTGTAATCCATCATAGACCGGTCCTGGTTGTGTCCTGATGCTGAGGCAAGCAGAGATTGCATATGGTTCATGCTAGTTCAGATCCCATGAGTAGAACTACACAACTCATGATATTGAGTTAGTAGTAGTAGTATTCACGTTTAATATGTGGTGACACTACCTAATGGGCGAGCAGTTTATCATTTATGCCGATCATAAGAGTCTAAAGTATATATTCTCTTAGAAGGATCTGAACTTGAGATAGAGGTGATGACTAGAGTTCCTCCAAGACTATTAATTTTATATTTTCTGTACTCCTGGGAAGGGAAACATGGTGGAAGATTCTCTCAGTAGGATATATAGTTCATAGTTGCTGAATGAGGCATCAGAGTAATTGGCCTCATTATAGTTTTTTTGTGGTTGAAGATGGAGCAGTTTACCTCCAATCAATAGTTATTACCCCTTCAATCTTACAAAAATTTAGGGAGGCACAACTTGGAGATACTTAATGTTAGACCCTACATGCTTAGATATCCACAGGGCATGCTCCCTATGGGTATTTGAAAGGTGGGGATCACGTCATTTTTTAGAGGACGTATAGTAGTACCATTGGCGCTGCAGGAGGAGGTTCTATGGGAGTTTCATATATCCCCTTTGGTAGTACATACAAGTGTGGAAAATATGTACAAGGACCTCTGATGTCAGTTTTGGTGGGTAGGATTGAATAAAGGAGTTATATAGTTCAATTCTCTATTCCTTACATATCAGCAAGTGAAGGCTGAGCACCAGGTTCCAACGAGTTTAGCTTAACCCCTTGAGGTGATGGATTGGAAGTGGGATGAAGTATTGATAGAATTAATTATGGTTTTACTATGTACGTCTAGGGGACATGATTTAATTTGGGTGATCATTAACCAACTCAACAAGTCAGACCACTTCCTAGCTATCCGAGAGGAGAATTTAGTAGAGAGTTTGGGACACATCTACATGAAGCATATATTTTAACTACATGAAGTCCCCACAATGATAGTTTCATATCATGATGCTCATTTTACATCTCTGTTGTGGAAGGAATTTCAGGAGCCATTTGAACCCAATTGTTCTTGAGCATAGTGTTTTACCCATAGACGGATGGCCAGATAGAGCAAACCATTCCAGTCTTGGAGGAAATGCTATGAGATTTCATGTTGGACTTCAGACATAGTTTGGAGGATCACCTACCATTGGTGGATTTTTCATAAAACAAAAGCTACCATTCCACCATTGGTAAGGAACCATTTGAGGCTTTTTATGGGTGACCCTGTAGGTCACCCAATTGCTAGAATGACCTAAGAGAGTTTATACTTATGGGCCCAGAGTTGGTGTGAGATGCTAGAGAGAAGGTGAAAATCATCTAGGAGTAGTTGAAGACTGTCTAGAGCTATCAGAAGTCTTATGCTGAGAGGTGGTTGAGGACTTTGGAGTTTGAAAAAGGAGAACATGCATTCCTATGGGTCTCATCATGATGGAGATTACAAAGATTTTTTTAGGGTGACAAGTTATCTCTGAAGTTTATTGACCCTTTCCCGATATTGCGTAGAGTTTGAGAGGTGACATAACTATTAGCTCTAACTCCATAGTTAGATCGGGTACATGATGTCTTCCACATGTTTTTTCTAAGGAGATACGTGCATGGACCATCACACATCATCAATTGGGGTGATCTGGACATTGAGGATGGAGGGAATTTTGCAGAGTACCCAATAGAGATCGAGGATATGTAGGATATGATCCTTCTTGTATTATTTTTAAATATTATATGGATTAATTTAGAGACCAGGTGCCAAGACAACATGTGATTCTGAGACTTGTCATGCCCAGAATAAATGTTTGAGTAATATTAAAATATTAATTAGCACGCATGCACAGTTTTGATGAAAAAGTGGAATAACTTCTAAATGGGTACCCGATCTAGAAATCCAAGGGCACCGTTTCATTTAAAACAAATAGTTTACCATAGGAACAAACTAGCATAAAATGGCATGGGTCGGCTGTGAAAAGTAGTTTCATACATTTTTAATGAATATAATAAATTGTTTATTTATTTTATTTTACCATTTCATCAACGCAGAAAGGTAACAATGCTTATTAATTTAATTAATCCTTTAGGTAGGGATCCAAGGTTAGTATCATAGCCTTGTAATTCCTTGTATTCTCTAGAGATAAACCATGGATATTTCTCTCGATGAGAGATGATGGAATTTTGGATCGAAGATTGATGAGTGCTATTCTTGATAGATCTCTTCAGCGGAAATCGATCATCAATAGTGAATGATCCAATTCCTAGGTAGGGCATTCTTTTTTGATATTACTTTACCCATTATTAGATTCAATTATTAATGCATACCAACCAATGAACATGTTGATCTACTGTTTGATAATTATTGTGGGATGGGTTTTAATTGCGGGATTTACACAGTTTGACTATTGAGAATTTATTTTGATTTTTTGATCATTGTTACAAGAATGGATCAAGACTATAATTAACAATGGTCGAGGTTTTTTCCTCAGGTTTGTTCCATGTGAAATTATCTTCCCCATTTTCTGCATGTGTTCTTCGTTCTTTGTGGGGTTATGAATGAATGTTTGTTGCACCTTCATTTCATGTCACAACAATCTAAAATTGAAGATACAACACTAGGATGACCTATAATAGGTGTGTTGGCGACAAGAATGGATGAATATAAGTGATTTAGAAGGTATCATTCTTTGGTAAATGTTCGTCGAATCAATTTAAAGTTGTTTTTGGAGATTATTACTCACTCAAAACACCTCGATTCAGTGTTAGGGTGATTGGAAGACCCTTGATCTTGAGTTTTGAAGAGAACAGACGACCGGAGAGGAACCCAAAAGATCAGTTGATGTGAGGGAGTAAGAACATGGATTTCTAGAAAATCTCAATGAACACAGCATGTATCCTAGGGTTACACAGTGTGTGGACCCCACTGGGCAGCGGCTAGGGTTTCAGGAGATAGTTAAATGTCATAGCGTTTGAACCTATCACATGGTGTATAATCCCTTCTTAGATACTCGACATGTTTCTCAAGAGATACAAGAACCTGGGGTGGAGTACACAGGTTGCCTATAGGGCATGTACTCCACCACATGACTTGGAATGGACCATGTACATGGACTACCCCATGTACTAGTACACAGGTAGAGATAGACGAGTTAACACCATGAACCGACACATCACTAGAGTACACAGGTGGACCTCAGATGGAAGGACATGATGTGTGACTTCTTATACATTTTGTGTACCCATCTTCCACATGACACATTTTGAATGACCTGAACTGTTGTACATGATCAGTACCTAGAATCAAGGAACATGACATGTGACCCTACTACACACTATGTATCCCTTTCTACATGGCTTGATTCTCTTTTCATCCATATCATTGACAAGTTTTGTTAGGGTTTGTCCTCTTATCTATTCCCTGAAGGTAGGTATGTATCATTTCCTAATCATAGGACAATGATCCCTTCCACAAGACTTCCTTGATAGAGTTTTTGGAATCCCCCAAGAGGCCTGAAGAAAGATCCTCTATTTATTCTTCATGATCTAGGTAGAGTCCTTGGTATTGACGTGACCAACTTCACCAGACATCGATCCACTACTTAGAAGTTTAATCTTGATGGTGTTGTTGGTATCACTCCATATCCCTGGCTATGATCCTCATATATGGTATCATATTCTCTTCATATTTATAAGCATATATCTCTCATAATAGTTCTCGGATGAGAGACCTTTTGGAAGAGTCCTAGGTAGACTAGGATCGACATAGATTTGTGATATCAGGGAGGCTGAGGTGTCTTTCTACGGCTTCAGACAACAGTCCCAGAACCTTTTCTTATAGTTTGGATTTGTATTTACAGACTTCTTTTTGGTGGGCTTGTATTCTGGCCCAGTTTACTTTATTGTACTTTAATTTCCCGTTTTACTCTCGTTGGGATATAGTGGTATGCATGCATTTGGTTCTTAGTGGTTTTTACATTTTATAATTTTGTGGGATTGGAGATGTGTGTGTGCGTTTAAGTACACATGAAATGCCTCCCATGTTGATGATATTAATACTCGATGCTAGTCACCAACCCCTGGCCTATTGAAGGTGGTCTTGGGGAGCCGCCACATGGGACCCACTGAGATAGTTCGTGACTGTAAAGACTTATTTAATGGTATTAGTTACTCTTTCTAGAGGAATAATCTTTTTGGGGATATGTGATGGTAATGACATGGTGGGTGTTGGCCCTCATGGTACAAAGGGGATTGTGTTTATTTTTTCTAGTCCCCTACCCTTCTTTTGGTTACTTTTTTTGTAAATATAAAATTGAGACTCATAAATATTATTTTGTGTATATTTTTTAATGGATGTTAGTTGTGATGTTTTATGTAATTATTATAATTTCTTTTCATATGGATGCTTATTCTGATTCTTATGAGCTAAATAATTATCAAATGAGTTCTTCAATGCCCAAGAACTAGTTTATATCCTGCGGGGATTGCGAGTTCCCTTTATTATATGTCACGGTCTAGTTTCGGTTTGGGTTTATGATGGAATCCTGAGCTGGTCCATGTCAATTAATGTATGTTTAATTTTCAAGTGGCACAAAAATGTATGGATTATAAGAATGGCGGTACCTATATCTCCTTCTAATTAATTAGGTAAATAATTATATCTCATAGATAAAAATTTTATGTGAATAGGTTAGTGAGTTTATAGGTTCACAAAAAGTGAGTGTAATGGCATTAAAATTTACTCACAAATTTACATGTGAATAGGTTATAAAGTTTATAGGTTCACAGAGGGTGAGTGTGATGATGATAATCCATACTCACAATTTTATATGTGAATATGATTTCAAGTCACTTGGTTTATAAATGGTGATTGTGATGGAGTTAATCTCTACTCAAAATTTAACATGTGAACAGGTTAGCAAGTTTCTATATTTACAAAGGGTTAGTGTGATGGTGTTAAGATGTACTCATAATTTTATATGTGAATATGTTAGTAATTAAGTATTTTCATAATGGGTGAGTGTTATGGAATTGATCTCTACTCCCAATTTTATACGTGAACAACTTATAATGTTTATATATTCTTAATAGGTGAGTGTGATGGAATTAATCTCTACACAAAAATTAACATGTGAAAAAGTTATCAAGTATCTTGGTTCAAAAAGGGTGAGAGTGAAGGTGTTAAGATCTACTCACAATTTTACATGTGAATAGGTTGGAAAGTATCCAGGTTCACAAGGATAAGAAATCTCATGTTTATGAAAATGCTAAATTTTAAAGTTTTTTTATTATGTTTTTCCATGTTCTCATGATTATACCTTATTTTTAAAGTATTTTTCACTTTCATATCATTCTCACATGTTTTATGATTATTGATAATTATTTTCAACATAGGTAAGTTGTTTTATGGTTATTTAAGAATATTTTTATGATCTTATGTTGCTATATCATGTTTAATTTTTATTATCCATGGTATTTTTATATTTTATTATGTTATCTATATCATTCTCACATTTTCCTTAATGTTTATTATCTAATACTTTATGATACTTCTTTACCATTTTTTAGCATTTTGGATCACCCCTTTCTTATATTTCCAAATCCCTAGGTTATATTGATGATTATATCATATGAGATGTATAGAAAGGGTATAGTGGAAAATTATAATAAAAAATGTTCATAAGTATAGTAAATTAATATTTTTATGCAGCTAATGTACAAGACACTAAATCTTTCAGTATTTGAGTTATACAACTATTTGTGAGATGTATTATTTAAATAATCAGATTGATTTATTATTTAAACACTATTATATAAGGTCACTTCAGTTGATATAAGAGAATATTGTATTTATTTTTAGAGATTAGTTAGATAACTATTGTGAAAATCCTAAAGATTTGTCTAAGTATGGGATGATATATTGAAGTACCAATATAGTTCTAAGTAAGTGATTTTCCTTATAATACATCTATATTAGGATACTAGAAAGTGGATATGGTTGTGACACATATGAACCTAGGGGAAACCACCCCAAAAAGGGTTGGCTAGGCATTGAATCTTTCATTACCCTAATTCACAATGAGTGAGACTAATAATACACACCTAGATAGACACTCATGGGGTATGTTCTTTGGTTCATCATATACCCTTTAAAAAACACTATGGAGGATTGATTTCTTAGTTAATTTTACGAGTGTAAGATAACCCATATTAAAGAAACCTAGGTAGAACCAAGATAGTTATTGGATTAATCAATTATGAAATAGTTGAAATAAAATTATTATAGGTTGAAATAAAGGTTTGATTGGAGAAGACATCTTAGAATTGAAATTTCATATTCTTATAATTTAATTCTTTTGGATATTATCATAAAATTTTTAGTTTTAGTATTTGGTTGAAGCATGATCATGAGTATGAAGTTGAGAAGGGTATGTATCCAAAAACCACTTTATCTTATAACCAAATAATGGAGCATACTGAAATATATAAAACTTAGTATATTCTTGTTATGATAGAATAATGAGTTTTCTAGTTTTTCATAAGTTAATGAGGTTTATATCCAAATAGAAGTTAAATTTAGATGCTCTCATATATTTTAATTATTGAAGTGATATGTATCGATGGTACTTTGGTATGTTTTAAAATTTATTGAAGGTTATGTGAAACATCTAAGGATCTTTCTTTAGTAGTTTTTAATTAATGATTTGAAATCATATAACAAGTGGTATTAATAACTTTGAGAAATGATTTTATTTAAAGGTTATATTTTTTTAGATTACTACTGAACAACATGTGTTTAAAGTTTGGATAAGTTTTAGGTTTTTTGTTTTTTTAATATCGAGATAATAAATGGTTGGGTAATTTTTAAAATGTTAGTTATATAGTATGAATATCCTTGGGATTGATGATAAATCATTTTGGGAGATGTTTATCGAATTTTGGGATTAAGTTATATATTTTCTAGTTTTTTATTTGATAAACTAGTGGATAATAACATTTGAGTTTTAAATATTGAATTAATTTTTGGAAGAATATTCAATCTAACTATGGGTTTATGACTTGGAGACTTAGGTAGTCTTGGGGATGGTATACTCTTGAAAATATATTATTAGGGTATAGAAAATCAATTTTGTTTGATAAAAGATATGTATGTTGATATAGATTAAAATAGTAAGGTAGATGTCATATTAAAAGTTGTATATAGAATAAAAAATATGTTTAGAATACCCTCTCCTACCTTCATTAGTGGGTAATAGTTAAAATTGAGAGAACACAATTTATTTAATGGGGTAGAATTTAACAACCTGAGATTTTGGATCCTTTAAAATGAAAACTATATTATATAACTTGTGTCACACTCTAAACCTGATGTAAAAAAACCAAAACATATTATGAAGAAATTATTAATAAATCTATAATAAACATAATATGATAACATATTAATATTTATTACCTTTTGAAGGAAAATAATTAATACGATTTAATATTGAAAATCTTATTTCAAATATAAATTTTTTTATTTATATCATAAATTTTATTTTAAAAATCCAAATGTATAAATTATCAAATCTAAAATTTATAAAATAAATTAAAATTTTAATTCCTCATATAAAATTATCTTAAGATGAATTTTTGAGATTTTAATAAAATAAACACCTTTTAGGTGAATAATGATAACACCATTTAATGTATTCACTTTTATGAAATTATTTTATTATATAAATGGATTTAAGGCTTTTAAAAACTTTTTCCTATAAAATTATATATTATAAAGTAGAGTAAATCATTTTTAAATACTATTTTGAATTTATAAACCCATGCTCAACATTTTAAAAATTTATGTAGCATTTTAATGAAACTAATTTTTCGACTGTTTCATCTAAATAATTATTACATGATGAAATAATGTTTTTGATTTATTTTAATTTTAAATAAATATTTTTTGATTTAGAATAATTATTTTAAATTCATTACAATAGATGAAATTGATAATTCTATCCTAATCATAAATATTTTTTCAAAAAAAAAACTGTTTGAAGAAATGAGTTTTTAGTCATTACACGCGCTAACATTAAGATTAATTTCCCTTAAAATATAAAGATAATTTGATTAAATGACTCTTATATTTGAGATAATAATTTTAATATTATTTAATATGGACAATTTTATTTTTAGGTAGAAAATTTAGATTACTAGGATTAATGCTAATCACCACAATAATGATCAAATAATTATTTTAAAATTAAGGTTTTATTAATAATAATGAATTTATATCAAATAATTAAAATGAAAACCATTAAAAAATGGATATAATATGATTTATTAACACATAAATAAATATAATAACTATAACACCCCATAATTTTATTGTATTTGTCTTCTTAAAAAAATTCAATTTATTTAATAGCTTACATTGTACGCAACACCGAACTTAAATGAACTGTGATATACTATTAAATATTAACATAATAGTTGCAATAGTAATGTGCCAGTTAAGAATAGTAATGTGGCCATTAGAATAATAACCTCACCTATGAAATTATAAATAAAATTTAGGTATCTCATGAATAAAAATATGATATATTTATATTATGAAATAAGTAAATAAATGTTTTAAAAATGAAAAATTAAGAGTTAGTATTTCTGTGAAATGTAAATGTTTATTTAAAATTATATAATTAATATAATAATTTAAAATAATTTTTTTAATAAAATGGATTCATAAATTAATATTTTTTAATATTATGATTGTAATATAATTTTATAATACCATAATTAATTTTTCAAAGTGTCGTAAAATCTATTGTAATATTAAAATCAACATTTTTCAAATAAATGAAAATTTTAATTAGAAATTAAATTTCTCCTATTTAGAAAATTATTTTCAAAAAATGAAGTCCATTTTTAAAGTCTACGTATCGAAAAAGAATTATTTTAATCTCATATGCACCAGTTACTATAATTAGTCACAAGAATCAACACTATTGATAGTCTTGAGCCAAAATAATTAACAAATGAATAAAATATTCAAACACACCCCTCTCCTCCCACTATAAATACCAACCCTCACCGCCCCTTCTTATCACACCTAAAAATCATTTAAATTTTTCTAAATTATACCCAATAATATTACCAAGACTCTTAGCCACATTTTAGACCTTCTGGTCTTACCAAAAGACCAAATCCAAGTTCATTAAGAAGGTTCTTAAGGATATAATATTCAAGAGCTAAAATCCTCCCTTCTATTAATTTATTTTATTTTCTTATGCTATCATAACCTACCCTATCTAAAGTTTCATGTTAACTCCAATATAATATATATATTTTAATTTTATTGTGATAATAGAATATCCATCATCAAATCTCTTCTTTGCTATTTTTATTTTAAAAATGAAAACATCGTCCGTGATGTATCGATTCACTACCTTCATGAACAATGAGTTTTGATTTTTCTTTACCACCTTAAAGGGTTATCATAGAATAATTATTATGGATAAATAATATTATAATATTTAAATTATGAATTTTTTATTTTTTGAAAATAATATATATATATATATAATATTATATAATAATACCAAACTATTTTATAATGATTGAAAAACCACAAAAATAAACTAAAAATTTTATCTAATAAATCATCCTAATACTATATGAAAAAATGATACGTGAGACCATTTAAAATCCTATAAATATATTAATATCATTTCATTCTAATTTTGGAATTTTTCTTCTATTTCATAAACTCCCATAATTATATATAAGGGAACCGACCATAAAACCATGAAACGAACGGTCTGAGAACAATGAAATTGAACATTATAAATTATAAAAATGGCCATAAATTAACTTAATAAAATTATAATAAATACAATCTATGTTTAATATTTTATAAATTAAGTAATTATTAAGTATAAGTGTAGAACACTTTCATACATAAGGTAGGGGGTTTTTCATCTCACTTTTATTTCTGTAAGATATGACTTATTCAACAATTATTTATTATGTGTGGTGTATGTATACTACCCTTTAATTTATCATATCACAAATCTCATTATATTCATGGTATTAAATTCTTTATTTTATAATTATTACTTTTATGGGGCATACAATTTGACTGAATACAAAGTGGTAAGGGGTTTCTCATCTCTCTTTTATTTCTGTGAGATATGCCTTATTCACCACTTATTTCTTATGTGTGGTGTATGTATACTTCCTTTTAATATATAATATCATGAATATAATTATCTACATGGTATTCAATGCTTCATTTAATAATTATTTCTTTTTTGGTGTATACAATTTGACCGATTACAAAGCGGTAAGGGGTTTCTCATCCAACATTTATTTATGTGAGAATACCTCATTCACCAATTATTTCTTGTGTGTGGTGTATGGATACTAAATTTTTTATTTATAATAATAATTAAATAAGTATTTCATTATATATCAATATTTATTGTACCATGGATATGATTATTGTCTCAATTGTATATCATTTTTATATATGATGTTTACTTTAAATGTTGTTTTTGCTGGGGAAATATTAATAAACCTGTATCCTCTAATCAATAAAAATATTTTGATAAGGAATATTGTTCATGAATTAAAATTATGTATGAATAATGTTTTAAAATTTTAGTGATGGGCGGGGAATGACATTATATATCCCCTCAATGCATCGATAGGTCTCATGAGACAAAAAAAATTTGAGACAAACCCTTAGCAATTATTTGCAATCAAAATCAGACAGATTTCTACCCATAGAGTTAAACCATCTTGTGAAAGGTCTTAAAAGTAGTGTTTGATAATTAATATACATTATGTACAATAATTAATCATTTCCTCCAATCCGTATTCAGTTATTACTATCCATGATATTTTCACTATGACAAAATCTTTGGATGAATTTTAATTCTCTGTTTATTAATTAAATGGCATGTGTTTTTAGTTATTTACCTTGAAATATTAATTATTAATTATTTATTATTGTTAAATTATTATTGATTCATGTTTATTCTATATGTAACCCTTACTAATAATTTGAGTTCACCCTTTTATTTATTCTCCTTCCCCAAGTTATGAAGATGGAATCTTTGAATAATTGTCAGGGAAGCAATTTATTTTCCTTCGTTATGTTATATGTTTAATTAATAATGTAACAAGGGATCTATGTATGTTTATAGTTCCTAAAGACTAATAAACTGATTGATCCTTAGTGATGTTATATCTTGTATATATGCCATTGTAATAAAATAGCCAATGACTCTTGGATACTCGGGCTGGGGTTCTTAAAGTTGGTACTAGAGTAGGTTTAGTATAAACCTTAGTAACTAGAGGTTAAATAAACATTAGAATTATTTAGTGAATTTTTGGTTCAATAATCATGATTATTATGAGAAAAATCAATGTGTTCCATTATTTTGTGATTCCACCTAATAGAAGAAAGGTAATCAATACTCGTGTAAGGATTTCCCCACTAAGAAAGTCAACATAATTGGTGTTAGAGATGATCATATCATGACCATATTAGGGAAACCTACTCAGATTATATTGAATAACCATACTAAACCTACGTAAGATCATTTCATATGGTAGAAACCCCTATATTTTAGTGGGACTACTAATCCATTGGTAGTTGAGCAATGGATCAAGTCCCTTGAAAAGATATTTCTAGCATTAGGATGTGATGAAAGGGAAAATATAGTTCTAGTGGTATATTTCTTAAAGTGTGATGCTTATAAATGGTGGTAATTGATACAAAATACTAAGGAGGAAAATGAAATAGAAGACATAGGATGGAGAAATTTTAATGAAATATTATTCGATAAATATTTCCCTATAGTGCAATGAACTAAAATGAAGAAAAAATTTCTTAAGTTAAAGAAAAAGGAAGAAGAGTGTGTTGTAGAGCATGAGGCTACCTTCACATGACTAGCCAGGTATCCTACATATTACATACGTGATTCAAAAAAAATATTGATCATTTTTTTAAGGTGTTGAGTAAAGTATCTAAAGGGCACCGACTTATAAAACATTTTCTTTATATGATTAAATACTATTAAGTTCCATCAAAATATAGAATAAATGTGCCAGATCCTATATGTTCAAGGTAAATCAAGAGAAGAAGAAGTTTTCTGATAACCATTAAAAAGGTAAATCATTAAATAATAAGAGGGGAACAAAGAAATTCCCATTATGAAATAATTATGGAAAGAGTCATCCTTGGGAATTTTTGAATGGCGTGGGAGTTTTTTATAAGTGAAAAGAAAAGTTTCATTGAGATAATGAATGAAAGGGTAAGAAACAAATCAATGATATTCAATGATTCAACTATAAATAAATGTGGTATTATTAAAATAAATTTTACAAGAGTCATTGGAATAATCCATATAAGAGGCCAAGGGGAGATGACCAAGATTATACGATCACTATAACTGAAGTAGAAGTGCCCAATGATGTTGTGGTAGATACATTTATCTCATCTTCAAATTTAGCCAATGATTTATCTGATTTTGGATTGTCACACTCTTTTATATCTACATTGTTTTCCAAGAAAATTATACATTTCTCTTTTGATTTAATAATGGAGTTGTCTGTCAAAACTCTTAATGAAAGTCTCATTGAAATAAAAATATGATAGGAAATACCCATTATGACACATATATGTGCTTTATTTTATGAAATTATCATCATACCTTTGGTTGAATTTGATATAATCCTTGGTATGGACCAAAATTCAAAATATGATGTAAATTTTTTTTGCAATTAGAAGGAAATTATGATTTGTGAGGAATATATATATTTCCTTATATTTAGAGAAGAAACTTCATCATACAATTCTTATCTAGATACTCCCATATTAGATTAATTAAATGAAATTATTGTGGAAGAATATAAAACAACATCTAGGTGTGAGTAAAGTATTCGTCAAATTGATGATATAATAATTTTATAGGAATGCATTGATTTATTTCTTCTAAAATTACATAGACACCCCCAGAGTGTGAATTTGAGTTTACTATTGATTTAATCCTTAATTCAAGACCAATATCGAAGAATTATTATAAAATGGACACTTTACAATTAGTGGATCTGAAGAAAAAACTAGAGGATTTGATTAAAAATGGATTTATTCACCCTTGTGTTTCTCCATGGGGATCCTCTATTCTCTTTGTTAAGAAGAAATGTAGATCCATGAGGTTGTGAATTTACTATAGAGAAATCAAAGCTATTAAAATAAAGAAAAAGTATCATATTAATTGTATTTATGATTTATTTGATCAACATCATGAATCTTAATATTTTTTGAAGATTGACCATTGTTCTGGGTATCATCAATTATGGGTAAATAAGGAAGATATTCTAAAGAATACATTTCAGATGAGGTATGGACATTATGAGTTTATAGTAATTAATTTTTATTTGACTGATACACCCTCAATTTTCATGGATCTAATGAATAGAGTATTCAAGGAATATCTTGATGATTTTTATAGTATTAATTAATGATATTTTGGTGTATTCATTAATTATATTTTGGTGTATTCTAAAATATATGAAGACCATGATAATCAATTGTGAATCATTATTAAGACTCTCAAAATAAAATATTTATATAGTAAATTTAGAAAGTGTGAATTCAGGATTCAATATTTTTTTCTTGGATATATTGTCTCTAAGGATGGAATCATAGTTGATCTTGTAAAGAAAAATGATATCCAATAATGGATTATGCCAATGAATATAACCAAGATATGTATTTTCATGTGTTTAGCAGGCTACTATCAGTGTTTCGTTCATAATTTTTCCTGATTGGATAACCTATAACCAATATCACACATAAAGGGGTTGAGTTATTAGGGATAAAATAATGTGAAGAATGTTTTTAATAATTGAAGATAAGATTATCCAATGCTCTGATTTTGACTCTACCATCAAGAAATGATGGGTTTTTGATATACAATGATGTATAAAATAAAAGATTGGGTTGTGTCCTTATGAAAAAGTTTAAAGCTATTGCATATGTATCAAGGTAGTTGAAGATTCATGAAAAAAATTATCCAACTCATGATATTGAGTTAGCAGTCATAATATTTAAACTAATGACATGAAGACACTATCTCTATGGTGAAATATGTGAGATATATACAAATTACAAGAGTTTTAAATACATCTTTACATATAAAGAAATCAACATGAGGCATAGACGATGGCTCGAGTTACTCAATGATTACGATTTATCAATACACAACCACCTAGGAAAAGAAAATTAGGTAGAATATATTTTAAGCAAGAAATATTATGGACTTCTAACCCAAATGAGGAATAAAGAAGATCCTATGTTCATTGATTTAGTAAACATGGATATGGGAATAATTAAGTATGGGGAAGCATCACTACTTTTTTAAATGATTATGATATCATATTTATTGGAGAAGATAAAAATCTCCTAATATGATGATGAGAACATTAAAAAAAATTAAATCCATTAAGGATAGAAAATTAGAAGACTTCATGTATAAGGATGGAATTACAAAATTTAGAATGAGGTTATGCGTTCCATCAATACCTGAGATAAAAAGGGAACTATTAGATGATTATCGTAGCCCAAATTTCTCTATACACTATGGTAGTACCAAGATGTATATAGATCTAATAGAACATTTTTTGTGGGATAATATAAAGTGAGAGATTGATGATTATTTTGTCATGATATCTAGTTTGTCAATAAGTGAGGTCTGAGAGATATCATCTTAGAGGAGTCATGTAACATCTACCTATTTCTATGTGGAAGTGGGATGAAGTTACTATGGAATTTTTCACTAGATTTCTAAATACCCCCATACAGAATGATACAATATGGGTTATTATTGATCTCCTTAAAAAATTAGTAAATTTTCTTACTATAATAGAAACATTACCTCTTTTGCATCAATATAAACTCTATATTAATGATGTTTTAAGACTTCAAGGTGTACCTCTATCGATTATGTCTTATAGAGATGCCCATTTTACATTAAATTACAGAAGATTCTTCAGAAGGATTTGGATACTAAGCTTCAGTTGAGTACTACTTATCACCCTCAAACCGATGGAAAATATGAAAGTACTATTCAAAAATTGAAATTCATGTTGAGATAATGATAACTTGACTTTCATGGTATGTGTGATCAATATTTACCTTTGGTAGAGTTTTACCAGAATAATAGTTTCAATTATAGTATTCAAATGACGCCATACAATTCATTATATGAGAAGATATGTCGGACTCCAAATTATTGGGATGAAGTTACTGAGAGGAAACTTATAGACCTATAACTTATTGAAGAGACAAAAAAAAAGTTAAATACTATTCAGGATCATATTAAAGCATCTCAAAGTAGGCAAAAGGTTTTTCAGATAACCGGAGAAAGGATTTGGAATTTCAAATGGGAGATCATGTATTTCAAAAAGTATCTTCATGGAGGGGTGTCATATGGTTCAGTAAGAAAGGGAAACTGAGTCCTATATAAATCATAACATTTTATATTCTAAAAATAATTCAAACTATATCTTACTTATTATCAATTCCACCAAGACTCTCCAAAGTTTAGGATGTGTTCCACATATCATTGTTAATGAAGTACATGCCAGACCCAATGAATATACTCACCTATGAAGAAATTGAACTAGAACCTAAATTGTCTTAGTGTTAAGAGAATATTGAGATTATTAACACTAGATAGATATTATTTATAAATTGGACAACTTTTCTAGTAAAAGTTCTTTAGAGAAACCATAAAATGGAAGAAGCAATGTGGGTACCTGAGGATGTTATGAAGAAGCACCACCCCCATCTATATAGAAGAAAACATTCACAAAAAAATTCCAAGGAATAAATTTGATAAGGGTGGAAGAATATAAAACCCTAGATTTTATGGTATGTATCTTCTTAAATAAATTCAATTTATTCGACTGCTTATGTTGCACACACCACCAAACTTAAACAATCTGTGATATACTATTAAATACGAACATGACCATTGGAATAGTAATGTGGCTGCTAGGAATAGTAATGTGGACATTATAAAAATAAACTCACCTATGAAATTATAAATAAAATTTAGGTATCTCATAATAGAAAATATGATATATTTATATCATGGTATAAATAAATAATTTTTTAAAAAAAATGAAAAATTAAGTGTTGGTATTTTTGTGAAACATAAATGTTTATTTATAGTTTCATAATTAATATAATGATTTAAATTAAAATTTATTTTCATAAAATAGATTCATAAATTAATATTTTATTTTATTATAATTATATGACAATTTTACGAGACCATAATTAATTTTTCAAAGTGTCCTAAAATTAGTTATAATATTAAAATTGGTATTTTTCAAATAAATGATGATTTTAATTATAAATTAAATTTATAAAATTTATAAAAATATTTTCATAAAATAGAGTTCATTTTTGAAATAGATATGTTTACAAATGGTTAGGGTGATTTTTTTTTGATTTTTCTAAAATAGTTGATATTTTGGCGAATAGTGAAACGAAGTAATTTATGGTATTTAACATTTTAAGCCAAATACATGAATTTTTGAGTCATGGATGATGTAATAAAAAATTATTTAGAACTCACATTCACTATTTAATATACTTAGTCAGAAGAATCAATACTATTGATAGTCTTGTGCCAAAAATAATAAACAAATGAATAAAATAATAAAAAATACCGCTCTCCTCCCACTATATATACCACCCATCACCACCCATTATCCTCACACCTCCAAATAATTTAATCTTGTCTAAATTATTCCAAATTCACTTCCCAATAATCTTCCCCATGTACAATACCTTCTGGTCTTAACAAAAGACCAAATCCTAGTTCCTTAAGGAGGTTATCAAAGAGACAATATTCAGGAGGTAAAATCATCCTTTCATTCTCTTTTAATTTAATTTATTTTATTATACTATCCCCACCTACCATATTTAAATTAGAATGGTAACTATAATATCATATATATACTATAATTTTATGGTGCTAATGAAATACACATTATCAAATCTCTTCTCTTCTCCTTTTATTTTAAAAAGGAAAACATCGTCTGTGATGTGTTGATTCACCACCTTCGTGAATGATGAGTTTTCATTTTCATTTACTGACTTCAAGTGTGGTCATAAAACCATTATTATGGATAAATAATATTTTAATACAAAAATTAAAACTTGTTTTATGTTCAGGAAATAACATATATACATAATATTAAATAATAAAACCAAACTAGTTCACGATGATCGAAAAATCGCCAGGATAAACTAAACATTTTATCTAAGGAATCATCCTCATACCATATAATCAAATGATATATGACACCATTTAAATTTTTTTAAGTATATTAATATCATTTCATTCCACTTATAGAGTTTTGATTCCATTTGATATGAACTCCCATAATTATACATAAGGGAAACTGACCATAAAACCATGAAACAAACGATCTGAGAACAATGAAATTGAACATTATAAATCATCGGAACAACCATAAATGAAATTAATAAAATTATAATGAATAAAATATATGTTCAATTAGTTCTGAATTGAGTAATTAATTAATCTAACTTGATTATCTATGCAATTAAATATAAGTTCATAACGATTTCGAACCTAAGGTATGGGGTTTCTAATATCACTTTTATTTCTATGAGATATGACTTATTCACCACTTATTTGTGTGTGGTGTATGTATATTTAAATTTAATATATCATATAATAAATATAATTATGTTAATAGTATTTAATTATTCATTTTATAATTATTTCTTGTATGAGGTATTTGATTCAACCGATTACAAAGTGGTAAGTGGTTTCTCACCTCACTTTTATTTATGTGAGATATACCTTATTCACCACTTATTTACTATTTGTGGTGTATATATACTTCCCTTTAATAAATAATATTATTAATCTCATTATATATATGGTATTAAATCTTCATTTAATAATTATTTATTTTATGGGGCATATGATTCGACTAATTACAAAGTGCAAAGGGGTTTCTTATATCCTTTTATTTCTGTGAGATACATTGTCCACAAATTATTTCTTGTGTGTGGTGTATGTATACCACCCCTTTTTATTTATGATAAAAATTCATTGAATATTTCATAAAATATCAATATTTGTTTTATCATGTATATGATTATTGTGTTAGTCATATACAATTTTTACATACGATATTTACTTTGAATGTTCTTTTAAGTGGGGAAATATTGATAAATACATATCCTCTACTCAATATGGATATTTTGATAAGTCATATTATTAATTAATTAAATATATGTATGAATAATGATTTGGACTTGTAGTGATGGGTGGGGAAAACCATTATATAACCCCTTGATGCATAGAAAAGTCTCATGAGACAAAACAGTTAGCAAAAAACCCTTCGCATTTGTTTCCAAGAAGAATCAAATGGATTTATACCTATAGACTTAAACTATCTTGTGAAGGTAATAGTGGAAGTGGCTTATGTTCCAAATACATGATGTCTAATCACTAATCATTTTATTCATTCAATATTCAGTTATTACTATCCATGAGATTTTCATAGGACAAAATCTATGGATGAATTTTTATTCTCAGTTTATTGATTAAATAGAATGTGTTTTTAAGTTATTTACCTTGCCATATTGATTTTTTCCTTACTGATTATGCTTCAATTATTATTGATTCATGTTTCTGATATATGTAACAATTACTAAAAATTTGAGTTGATCCTTTTACTTATTTTCCTTCCCTAAATTATAAAGATGAAATATTTGAATAAGTGTCAAGTATGTGGTTTATTTTCCCTTTTTATGTTCTATATTTAATTAACAATGTAATAAGGGATTGATATATGTATCTAGTTATTTAAGACTACTAAATTGGTCAATACTTGGTGATGTGATCTCTTATATATATTCTGTTGTAATAAGAGAACCATAGACTATGGGCTACTAGGGCTGAGATTGTGACATTAAAACTTCTTTATTTTTCAATCTTTACTAAATATGATTAAGAATCCATAATGGTCAAAATTTAATTTTTATTCTAAAAATATTTTTCTAGACATTATTTGATTTAATTAAAAAGTTAATCTTATAATAGTTAGAAATTGAATTGGATTAAATAGAGGTTAAATTTAGTTCAATCACAACCAAATTTTTTTATGTGGGTTATGTTTTATGTTTAAAAATAAAATAAAATCACATAGTTAAAAACAAGTTACATAGTTTAAAAGTAAAAAAGAAAATATAAAAAATAAATGGTAAAAACTCAATAAAATATTTAAAATATGTTTGGAAACATATGGTTATGCATTTATAGACCCCAATACACCCCAAAATAAATAATTTTAAAACTTTAGAGCTATTAAACATTGAATAGTTTCATGGAATTATTAAATTATAAAGGATGTTTCCAAAAGTTTCCTTTGTTATCTCTTATAAAAGGGGATCACTTACACCCTCTAAAAAACATAACAAATTTTTGAATTACTCCTTAAAACTTGAACCATTTACTCTCCCTATAACCATATTCTATAAAAATAAGCTCCTATTCACTCATAGTTATCCCAAGCCGTTAAATTTCAATGGAACATATAAGGGAAAAATCAAGTCTTCGATGTAAGTGTTTACTCTTAAGATTTTATTCTTAATATTAATCTTCAAAATATCTGATCACCATAATAATATTTTAGATTTAGTATAATTATTATAATATTTTTTTTCATATTAGTGGTAAAAACCTTGTTTATTCATTTTAGTCCACTTATAAAAACAAAATAATATCATTAGTACGTTGCGCAGACAACCACTTTCATAAAACAACGTCGTTTTATTTTCATTACCCCCTTTCATGGATGATATAAATAGTGTTAATTTTGAATAAATATTATACATATCATATAATTATTACTCTAAAATTCTAATTTAGCATCTATATTCACCCCCTCTCACACACTTTGAAACAAGAATGTTGATCGTGCGTACATGCAGATTACTACCTCCATGATGAAGTGTTTTTGGTTTTTCATTTAGAATTTCATAAATCATCTAAACATATTAAATACATTTCATAATAATGATAAAAAAATATATAATATCATTATATTTCTATTATAATGATATTTTCTAAAATTAAACAACTCTATAACCATACTCACCAATCGAGTTAAATCGTGTTCAAGTTTGGGTCTGTTTAACCACCAATATGAACATGGTTTTAAAATATGATTATAAATTACGATGAGAAAATGAAAAATAGTATTATTATAATTTATTAATAAAATATTTATTATTATATTTGTATATAAATATTATATTAAACATTTAAATTTTTATTAAAGTAATATTTTTGTTCTCTAAAATTACCAAATTAAGTCATTATCAATTTAGTTTTCACATAACTTAACCAAAGAATATATGGAATGAAATGAGAAAATTTTAATTAAATATAAGTTATATATTATATAATATAAAAACATATATAAAAAATTTTCTTAGTATTAAATGATGGGTAATGATATGAAAATTATTAAGCATTTTTAAAACAATTAATTATTAATACTTGATAGCCAAAATACACTATGATTACTAAATGTACTCATGATAAATAATTATTGATTAGGATTATAAAAAGGATTATATTTAAGATAAAGGTTATAAAATAGTATATTAATTTATCTATGTTTTTTTATATTAGGTTATAATTCAATCAACTAAGGAAACAAGGTAAGATTTTGTTGTCTCAAGTTCACCTTCATTGAGGCATGGTTGCATGATTTTCACCAATTTCTATTTTCTGTAGTATAAATACTACCCAAATGAATTATTTAATCGTAAAACACCATTATAAATGAGAAATAAAAAATTATTTCAGAATCTATTCTATATTTTCTTCAAATCCATTCACTTCTCAAATTGTTTGGGTTTCTTTGTCTCTAATTTGATTCCCTTAAGACACATTTTTGATAAACACCATGTTTCCTTTTAAATAGTGTAAATAATACACCATTGAAATTTTGTTTCATGATTATATAATATTTTATGATATTAAATGATCTATTTAATTTTATACCACTCATTTTAATTAAATTCAAAATTTAAAAATTCTGTAATGGGTTTTCCTAAATTAAATCTTTTCTTTGGGTCACAATTACTCTTCTTTGACTATTATCTTTCAATATTGATTTATTTAACCTATGATGATGTTATTTTTATATTTAAAACTTATTTTATATTTAAACCAGGATTCATACCAAATTATTATTCCTTTATTACTCTATTATTTTGTCAAATCACATTTTGTTGATAATAATTTCTATTAATTTTATTGGATTTTCCTTTCATATTCATGTTTTTTCATTTTTACAATGCCCTAATTTACTTAATGTAAACTCAATTAGTTTTTATAATAATTATAATTTCTACCTATTTAATTTTAAATCAAAGGGTTTTTTCCTTTTAATGATGTGGGATTTCAAACATAGACTATTTCAAAATTTTCAAAAGGGTTTCTGTCCTTTTAAAATAAACAGGTTTTATTATCCACTCCACATTTTCTCTTGATAACATTTTTTTTAATTTTAAATAACCCATCATTAAATATTATTTTTAAAAGTAAATTCATTCAAATTATTCACAAATATTTTATTGAAAACATTATATATTTATCAAGTTTCTATTATTAAATATTGTTTTAAAAAGTAAAAGTTAAAAAAGTATTTTCACTTCTTTTATTAAAAACTTTATAAAATTTTCATGTTTACATTGTTATGTATTCTGTTAAAAATTAATATTTTCAAAGTATTTTCACTTCTTAATTTTGAAATATATATTTTTTATTTTCATGTAAATTTTATTAAGATATATTTATAATATGGTTTTCAAAATTCCTCTATTTCCATTCATTTTTTTGAAAGTAATTTTCACTTAAATGTTTTAAGATGTTTTTGTGAAATATTTTTTATTTTCACTTATATTTACCCTCAAAGGTTTATTTTTACAAAGTGATATTTTGATCACTATTTATATGTTATTACGATATGATTTATTTTAGAAAATTAGTGTTCTAATATTCTATGAATTCTTAAGTTCATGTTATGTGATATTTTTTAATGTTTTAAGAAACCCATTCATTTTCCATGGGTTCTTTACGAGTTGATGAATGTTTTATTTTTCTACGGCACATAAATATATGGATTATGAGAAGTGTGGGACCTATATATCCATCTAATTAATTTTTTAAAGGATTATATCACCTGATATTGAAATGTTATGTGAACTAGTTAGCAAGTTGTTAGGTTCATAAATGGTGTGTGTGATGGTGTTAACCTTGACTCACAATTTTACATGTGGAAAGTTTTCAAGTTTCTAGGTTAAAAAAGGGTGAGTATTATGGCATTGATATCTACTCAAAATTTTACATGAGAATTATTTAGAAATTCACTTGGTTCATAAAGGGTAAGTGTGATGGCATTAAGATCATCTAATACTTTTATATTTGAAAAATTTTGTAAGTCACTAGGTTCATAAAGTGTTAGTGTGAGGGAATTAATATCTACTAAAAATTTTACATGTGAATAGGTTATTAAATAAAAAGGTTCATAAAGGGTGAGAATGGTGGATTAAAATCTATGCAAAATTTTATATGTTAACGATTTAGAAAGTCACTAGGTTCAAAAAGGGTGAGTGTGAAGGTGTTATTCTATACTCACAATTTTACGTGTGAACTAGTTGGTGAATAACCAGGTGAATAAGGATAAGAAATACTATATTTATGATTGTGTCACCTTTTCAATAATTTTACCATGTTATTCCAACTTTTCACGATTGTTAATTATTTTTAAATTATTCGTAACTTTCATATCAAGATCACAAGTTTTATGATTATTGATATTTTTTTAAGCTCGGTTATTTATTTTATGGCTCCTTAATGATCTTCATACGATATTATGTTGTCCCATCATGTTTTATTATTACTATCCAAATTATTTTCATTTTTTATTATTTAATTTATATCATTATCTTATTCTCATTCATTTTAAGGATCTAATCCTTTATGATATGACTTTCCCCTTATTGGGAATTTGAGAACAACCCTTTCTTATGTTTAAAATCCCTAGGTTATGATGGTGATTATATCTTGAGATATGTATATAGAGGGTATAAAGAAGTATTATTATGAATAAATGTTCACAATATTAGTAAATTGTGATGTTTATATAACTAATATCCTAGAAATTAACCTTTAGATCATTGGGTTATGCGACTATTTATGAGATATATTTTTTTAATCACGAGATTAATTTACTATTTAGACCACATTTAGCTTAGACTGCCTCATATATATACATCCTTTATTCAATTGTAACACTTTACACTTCCTTTTAGGTAATTACCTTAACGCCTTTCCCACACTTGTTGCACATAAATAGTTTTTGTTTCTTCCTTTTTCATTCATGGTAAAATTTCTGCCCAAAATTTGGATCCATCCGTCTCTTATTATCATTCTCTACATGAGACCCTTTGAATACCCAAACTCCATATCCACTTTTAGAGCACACCATACTATTACCTTAAAACACCTAAAGTATCAAACATCCATATCCTTCCACATATGAGGTCTTAATACACCAAATAATTGGTCCGTCTTTCCACTAGGATCATTGAAAAAATGTGAATCATATCACACAAACCTTGTAATGTCCATTTCATAATTTCACATTGATTCTTTATCCTTTTTATTTATATCAAATAATTACCTCTCTATATTGGTGTAGATGGATTTAGGAAAATATTTATTGAAATATACTTTTTTGAAGTTTTGTCATTTCATAGCTTCAACTTCATCTTAGGATTTGTGTTCTTGATTAATTTTCAATATTTATCAGATTCTCCCTATAAGAGATATATTTCTAAAGTAAAAATCTACTACTTTGAGAAATATGGTGAAACAAATATCTTTTATATTGTGTTGATACATTGTTTTATGATAAAAGTATCTGAGGGTCCACTAAAATTAGTTGGTTATTAATGAATGAAGTATTCAAAAGATATTTTCTCCATAGGGAAGCTGGATGATCTACGTGGTTGATTATATTATTCACAACCTAATTTAGCATAATTATGATATTTTCAACTCTAGGTCCCATCATATTGGGATGTACATCGTTTCATTTTCCATCACATCCATTATTTAACTGGGATCTTATTTTTACAATTATTTTTCCAAAAGAAGAAAACTTAAACGAGAAAATTTCTAATATTGTAAATATTAATATAATATTTTAAAAGGGGAAGCTTAATAATAATATTTTCTAATATCATTCTTCTAGGATATTATAATTCAATTATAACCTCTAAAAAAATTATTTTAGCTATATATCCTTCATATTGGTTCATATAAGGCAAGTGATCAACAAAATAAAATCCCAAAGAGTGTATAAATAGGTGTGCAATATTAGTCCCACTGATAAAAAATCTAGCTTTTTTAGGGTGATTACCCCTATATTTAATAGAAATCCACACAATATATACTTTTCCAAATTTTAATAGGTTTTCCTATATTTATAATTTTCCCTAGGGTTCTTACTAATATTTTATAGTCCATATTTATAAAAATAACTAAACCTTATTTTGATACCAATTATGGAAACCCACCTTTTTTATATATTATTTTTAACATAATTCCTTAACACAATATTAAATTAATAACTTTTATAGATCTTTTGAGGTTTAGCATCTTGAATACTAGGTACATAGTGCATGGAGAACATAAATAAATACACAAACATAAACTTTATTTAATCTACTTAAAATACTACTTAATTTTTCCATCCTAGGCCACTTCATTATAAATGATTTCCTAGAGAAATACATCAATAGAATAGGGTGATCATAAATCCCAGTAAGGGATAAATTAATGAAATGGAACATTAGCAATCAATATGTGTATAACATGAGGCATAACATGATATTATAATCATACATATATAATACATAACATGGAAATGTGGGCACACCATAAAAAATATATTCATAAGAATATCACTAAGGTGAATCACCGATGTGTCTTCAAACCTATTACCAAGGTTTTTCACCAGGGTATCATAAATCATTACCAAATAATTATACCAAGGTATCATAACCATATCATCTGTAGAGATTAATTATTTAACAAATCCCCTGAAATGCTATCAGGGAACACCCTTTACATATCTAACTTTATGTGTGACACATAGATCATATATAATAAAAGAATTTTCATCATTTTAACCCATAATTAGGGAATGTGGGTTTCACACTTGGAATTATTCAATCAATGAAGTATAGTTTTATCTATATAGACACCCTTTAATGAATATAGTTTTGAGTATTCCCACAAATACTGAATAGAAAATGAAGGGACAATTTATCCAGTATAACAGTTGTATATAAAGTTTCATAGAAGGGTTTAATGGGATAGGAATGTAATATTAAATTATTTAGATGGTAAGGTATGATTATGAACATATGTAAACATATTCATTTTTAAATCAAAAGGTTTATAATGAATTAAGTGTTTGAATTGAAAAGAGGAGGGAGAGAACCCATTACCTTGAGAAGTTGCTTCTTAAATCTTGAGAGGAGCTCCTAGGAATCTTAAGAACTCCTTGGAAAAATTATATATATATATATAATGTGAGAGTAAATTTATGCTTAAAGTCTTGTAAGTAGAGAGGTGTAACATCCCAATGCAAAGCATCGGGTCTGAGTTGAAGTTCCACATGACCTCATGCGCACCACCCCATATGTGAGAGGTCTCTGACTAGCAGCAAGAGTTTGAATCATTCAATGGGAGACTATATCCTCTATATCATGTCTTATGACCACTAATAAAACAATAAAAAATTTAATAAATTATCAAAGTAATCATGAGAAACTAAATAAATGGTATACATATCAGAATAATAAAATAGAACTCAATGTGGAATTGTCATGACCCGTCCTCAGGGCCCGTGCCGTGACTACCCCAAGCCCGCCTTCCATAGGCCAGGGGTTGGCGACTAGCACCAAGGCATAAATCCCAACAAAAGGGAAGGCATTTCCTTTAAAAGTTAACAAACACCACAGAGTAAGCCAGCAGAAGTAAACACTAAGTAAACTAAGTACAAGTAAGTGCAGAAGTAAATGGGCGAGAATACAAACCCAAACTGAAAGTAAAGTACAACTGGAAAGAAATTACAACAACTGAAAGTAAAACAGCAACGTCGAGTCGTCCACTGGTACTCCCACCTGAAGGGTGGGTACAGATAGCCACCTCAGCTCCTCGGGTCCAGCCATCCGCTCTGTGTACGTCCGCCCAGTGGTCCACCTCGAGGTACCGACTGCTCCACTAGCCTCTACCACGATCAGTGCTGTCTGTCGTCTGCATCCAACACAACGTAGTGCGGGCATAGCTCGTGCAGGGCTGTGTATAAGATACTTAGTAGGGACCCCGATACCCCCTAAGGTCTCCCAAAATCCACAAAGGATAATCCACAAAAGAACGATACAATCAAAAAGTAACATCCAAAACTACTTAGGTATATTCCCATACATATACTAAGTCATCAATTCTAGTTCTGCTCCAGCATTCAAGCCCGTGTTCAATCACTTCCACATAGGATATCACAACAAAATAAACATAGGAAAGCAAGTAAATCATATCAAAGATAATGATTAAAATTCAAGTCTCAGCTCACATAGGATATACTTCTTCGTAAGACGATAGAGATAATCAGATGTAGCCACTAATTCATCTAAGCTGTCGGACCAACACAGGATCGATAGGTACTAACCCCCACATTGACCCACAAAGGATCGATAGGTACTAACCCCCGCAATGACCCACAAAGGATCGATAGGTAACTAACCCCAGCAATGACCCACAAAGGATCGATACGTAACTAACCCCCGCAATGACCCAAACAAGATCTGACCCACAGAGGATCGGAATGCGCTGGCCCATATAGGACCACTGAGGGATGAACCACATAGGATCTGACCCACACAGGATCGGTAGCACTGATCCACGTAGGATCGCTGAGTGCTGTATTCATCACCGTCGAATCCATGGAGGATTTCTGTACAGTCATCACCGTCGTCGCAGTCGCAGCCAACTCTAGGGTTCCCGAACACAACAAGCTCATTCAGGAGGGTCCGCTCCACGAGCCGAGGGGCTGATACATCAACTTAAAAGAAGTCTAGAGTTTATGTATCCAAAAGTTCCGTAACATCAATAGGAACTCAACATCACAGACGGCGCGCCAATCAGGCGTCCGGTCTGTGAGTTATTGGCTTTTTTGTTTCCAGGGGCCTGGTTAGTTTTTAAGTCAAACCGACCTGACCGAACTCCAATTGCATCCAAACCTCTAGAGGATTAATCCAAAAGGTCCGTCTCACTAAGAGGAATCCATCAAAGTCGAAGGCACGTCAATCAGACGTCCGGAGCTCAAGTTATAAGTGTTTCTGCTCCGAGGGCCCGGTTGGTTTCGTGTACGAACCAACCTGGCTGAACCCAAAGTTCTCCGAAACCTTAAGTGTAAAATACTGAAACGACCGTCTTGATCCAAGGATCGCATCGCAGCTGACGGTGCGTCGATCGGAGGTCCGCAGCACAAGTTATGCACAAAAGGCCGAAATAGGTCCGGAAATAGGAGGGGGGGGGGGGGCGCTGCCCCCCTGTTTGGAAAACCGTGGCCCCCATGTGGGGGGCCGCTCCTTCATTTGTCCTTGGGTTACGACCCCCGGTTCTTCGTTTGGCCGGCCTGGCTGGCCGGCTGTGCTGCTGCCGTGGGACCCCGCGGTCTCGCCCTCCTGCTCCGGCGCCGGCGGCCAGTAACTGGCCGCCGCTCCCCGCTCTACTGCGGCCAAATGCTGCGGCCTTGGTCTGACTGGCATGGCTGCTCCGGCGCCGCACCCCTCCGCCGTAGCCCCGCTCCGACCGCGGCCTCTTCTAGGTTCTCCGGCGTGGCGCGACGGCGCTGCGACCCTTCGTTGTGGTTCCCTCGTTTTTCCGCGCGGTACGATGGCACCTCACCATCTTCATTCCAAACCACAATAAGGACAACAACAGAAATAAGGGAGGAGGGTTGGCCGTATTTGTGAGGTCCGGACCCCTCCCGTTAATCGATAGAAATCAGGTAAAAGATTAACGAAGAACTTCCAAAAAATTCAAGAACCTATAATCAAACCCTTACCTCGAGGAAAAGGTTGAACGAAGGTTCGTCGCAGAATTGAATGTCGCGGAAGAGGGCGTCGCGGGAGGAGGATCGTCGGTGTCACGAAGAAAGATTCGTCGGCGTCACGTCGTCGATCTCCGAGGATGGCGTCTCTCACCGGCTGCGGAGAGGGAAGAAGACGGTACGACGAACTCCCCTTTGCGGTGATGGAGTTCTTCGTCAAAGGCTCAGCGTTCTTCGTGTTCTTCATCGAGGAAGGAGAACTTCAAGACTTAGAGCAATTCTCTCCAAGATCCTCTCGCACAACCAAAACAAATGCTAATAAAATAAGAATTGCCTTATTTTATTACACACACCAAATGTTTTGAAATTCAAAATTTAATCATTCAATTAATTGAATTAATTGAGAAGTTTAAACCACCCAATTAAAGAGGCGTTTAATATTCAGTTAAACGCAAGAGTTGACTTTCATTTAATGGGGGTGCAGGTGCATTACCTAATTAATAAGGGGGTTGAGGAAGTTTAAAGGGTGGGGTTTGTGTGGGTCCCACCCCACAAATATCCTACCTAGTGGAGTAGGATATAGTGCGACCCACTCCAACCACTTAGCTTAGGTTAAACTACTTTAAATAAAATAAAATTAGTTGCACCATTTTATTTTATTCTTTTACTTAACCCAAAATTTTAATAACCACACCCGAGAAAATGGAACTCTGGAAAAGTTGTTCCTAAGAAATTACCGGTGCTGTGATTTCATTGGTGTCCTCAGATTTCGATTCCGAGCAACGGTTCAAAAGTTAGGAAAACCCGCTCATTCGTTCACTGAACGTACCCGAGCTAAAATTCGGAAAATGATTCCGAGCACATTGGGCCTCAGAATCGGGTGCCGTCAGAAACTACGTTCTTGTAAAATCTCAAAGAAAATTAAGAAAAAAAAAATTTCCCTTAAATTTTATGAGTCTTTACATTACTCTCATATCAGGGCTTTATGTCCCTGTAAAGATACATCATAAACTAGGGAAATAAATGTGGGTACTGAGCACGCATCTGAGCCTCCCGCTCCCAAGTGCTCTCCTGAAGGTTCCCATGCTGCCATGTGATGCACACTAGAGGAATCGACCGTCCACGTAGGACCCACTCCTGTCGATCCTCGATCTCCACTAGGACCTCTGCAAAAGTCGCCCCATCATCAATGTCCAGCTCCCCATGGTCAATGATATGCGTCGAGTCGTGCACGTATCTCCTCAGCTGAGATACGTGGAAGACGTCGTGCACCCGGTGCAACTGAGGTGGTAGAGCCATGCAATAATCCACCTCGCCTATCCTGATGAGGACCTGGAATGGTCCGATGAAGTGCAGAGATAACTTTACACCTTGGCCAAATCTCCGTAATCCACATCGAGGTGAGATCCGCAAGAAAACGTGGTCGCCATCCTCAAACTCTAGTGGCCTCCGCCTCCTGTCAGCATAAGACTTTTGCCGGCTCTGAGCTATCCTCATCCGCTCCTGGATGACCTGGACTTTCTCTATCATGGTCTGGACAATCTCCAGTCCCACAAGTGCTGACTCCCCAGGGTCCGTCCAGTACAGCGGTGATCTACAAGGTCGGCCGTACAACACCTCGTATGGTGCCATCCCGATGGTGGAGTGGTAGCTATTGTTGTACGCGAACTCCACAAAGGGTGGGTGATCCTCCCAGCCATGACCAAAGTCAAGGAAACATGCGCAAAGCATGTCCTCGAGAGTCTGAATGGTCCTCTCCGTCTGACCATCTGTCTGAGGGTGAAAGGCGGTGCTGAGACGTAGCTCCGTCCCGAACTCCTCTTGAAACCCCTTCCAAAGATGGGAAGTAAAGCGAGCATCTAGATCAGAGATGATAGATGATGGTACACCATGAAGCCGTACAATCTCTTGAATGTAGAGGCGTCCCAAACTCTCCACTGATCTCTGCTCTCTGATGGGTAAGAAGTGAGACGACTTGGTGAGTCGGTCGACAATCACCCAAATGGAGTCGTGACCTCTGGAAGTGCATGGAAGTCCAATCACGAAGTCCTTAGATATCCTATCCCACTTCCACTTTGGGACCTCCAAGGGCTTTACCAGTCCTACTGGTACCTGGTGCTCCGCCGTCACCTGCTGGCAGGTGAGGCATCGAGAAACGAACTCTGCCACAACCTTCTTCATACCCATCCACCAGTGCTGTCGTCTGAGATCCTGGTACATCTTTGCCACTCCTGGATGTACCGCTAAAGGGGAAGTGTAAAACTCCCTCAGCACCTCTTCCCGTAAAGTAGCTGGTACCATGGTACGTCCTCTAAAAAGGACGACATGCACTCCTCCCACAGAGAATCAATCAGGTGCGTGTCCTGAGGATATCTGTGCACGCCGTGTCTCACAGTCAACATCCCCACGATGTGACTCTCTGACCCGCTGTAGTAGTGGAGTAGTGGCTGTGAGTGACTGTAGAAAGGCTGCTCCATCTCTATCCACGAAGGGTATCTGCAAAACGGCTAACTGCTCTGTCGCCTCCCCGAGTAGCTGGAAGCCCGACCTCCTACTGAGAGCATCGGCTACTACGTTTCCCTTTCCAGGAGTATGGACTATCTCAAAGTCATAGTCCTGGAGGAACTCGATCCATCACCACTGTCTCAGGTTCAGGTCCTTTTGCGAGAAGATATACCTGAGACTCTGGTGGTCAGAAAAGATCGTAAAGTGCTCGCCCATAAGATAGTGTCGCCACATGTTCAGAGCGAAGATCACTGCTTCTAACTCCAAGTCATGGGTAGCGCAATTCTAATAATTCTGCCTAAACTGAAGTGATCCATAGACGATCATGGCCCGCTCCTGCATCAGGACAAATCCGAGTCCGGTCCCTGATGCATCACAGTATACTACGTACCCTACTCCTTCGTCCGGTAGCCTCAGGATAGGCATGCTGGTCAATCTCTGTCTCAGCTTCTGGAAGCTCTGATGACATATGTCTGACCACACAAAGGGTTTCCCCTTCTTCGTCAAAGCTGAGAGTGGTGCCGCAACTCTGGAAAAGTCTGGCACGAATCTCTGGTAGTACCCAACTAGCCCCAAGAAACTCCGCACCTCCGTCACACTCCTGGGTGGCTCCCAAGATAGAACTTCCTTGATCATCGCAGGATCCACCGCAACTCCCGCCTCAGAGATGACATTTCCCAATAAGTGGACCTCATGTATCTAGAACTGACACTTCGAGAGCTTTCCATAAAACTGGTGCTCTCGGAGTGTGTCTAGTACAACCCGCAAGTGGTAGGCATGATCCTCCTCAGTGGTCGAGTATATCAAAATGTCATCGATGAAGACCACGAAAAATTGATCGAGGTATGGCTGAAGGATCCTATTCATGAGGCCCATGAACACTTCTGGAGCATTGGTTACACCGAATGGAATAACCAAGAACTCAAAGTGGCCATACCGAAATCTGAAGGCCGTCTTCTACACGTCCTCGTCCCGAACTCTGAGCTGATGATAGCCTGATCTGAGGTCTATCTTCGAGAACCACCGTGCTCTCTTGAGTTGATTGAAGAGGTTGTAAATCCTCGGTAGCGGATACTTGTTCCTCACGGTCACCTGGTTCAGGCGACGATAGTCGACACATAGTTGCAAGCTCCCGTCCACCTTCTTAGCGAACAATATCGGGGAAGCCCAGGGTGAAACACTGGGTCGGATGAATCCCTTTCCCTGCAAGTCCTCCAGCTGTACCCGTAGCTCTCGAAGATCGGCGGGATCCATATGATATACTGGGGTGGATATCGTGGATTTCCCGGGGTACAGGTCAATATAAAAGTCTACCTCTCTGCGAGGAGGTAGTCCTGGAACGTCGTCGGGAAAAACGTCCAAATACAGATCCACCACTTCAGGTAAGCTCGGACTCCGCACGTCAACTACTCCTAGGATGAGGCTATCCAACTGATGAGTGATGGGCTGTCCTCTCCTCTGCGTGAGTCCATCCTGCACTGCAAAGGCTCCCTTCTTACTGGTGAAGGTGAACCTGCTCCCATCGGTGCAGACACATCGCACCTTGTGCCTAATGCAGTCTATCTGAGCATGAACTGTAGTTAACCAATCCATTCCCAAGATGACTTCGTAAGGCCTCGACGCCACTACAAGAAGATCCCAGCCGAAGCTCTCACCTTCTAGAGTAAGCTCACACTGCCGACACCAATGAGGTATCGTCGAGTATGCTCCCGTAGGAGTCTCTAGCCGTAAGGATCGAGCCAATGGCTCCGTTGGAATCTACGAGCTCTGAACAAGGTAAGCGACTACGAAAGAATGACTCCATCCTGTGTCTATAAGAACTGCATCAAGGGTGGAATAGACACAGATGGTACCTCGAATCATCTCAGGCATGCCGTGGTCATAGGCCTCCGATGCCTGAAGCTGTTCCTGTCTCTGCCCGCCAGCTCCCTGTGGTCGGGGTGGACCTCCTGGTGGTGGTGTTGGTAGAGCCTCAAAGCGTCGCCCACCACCTACTGCTCGGCCAACTCCTCTGCCTCGTCCGCCTGCTCTCTATGGATTTCCACGGACGACTCTCTGCCTCTGCCTGGGTAGTCCCTCAATCGTCTGCTGCTCCTCGGCACGGCGGGTCGGGCAGTCACAAGCCATGTGGCCCTGCCCGCCGCATGCGTAGCACTGTCTGCCTCTCGAAATACTGGCTCTGCACTGTGTGCCCCGAACCTCTGAGCCAGTGTCCTGAGGTCGTCCGCCTGAGGGTCTGGTGCGCCTGGACCCATGTGTCATCCATAGACTACCAGCTGTAGAAGACTCTGCTATGTGCAGCCCTGCGGTAGGTCTCGCTGCTGATGTTGGCTCAGTAAGAAAACTCTCGATGAGAAGAGATCGCTCTAGTACCCCTGCCTGTGTCGGAATGCTGAGGGAGATCAGCGATGCCCTGATCTCATTCCTCAATCGCTGTTCGAAGGTCTGGGCCCAGAAGAATGGGTCTCGTACCATGTCCGTCAAATAGCACGAGAGATCGGTAAATCTCACCGAGTATTGGGCGACCGACAAGCTACCCTACCGCAGCTGTAGAAGCTCCTGGATGCGCACCTCACGGATGGTGGCTGAGATGAACTCCGAGCGGAAGAGGCTCTCAAAGTCCGTCCAGAGGAGAGATGCTTCGTCTTGTACTTGGAGCATCAAGATCCACCATCTGCCTACTCCTTCATGCAGGAGACTCGCTGCAAGGATCACCATGAGGTTTGCTGGTTTCCCTACCAAACGGAAAACTCGTACAACTGCCTCCAGCCAATCCTTGGATGCCTGGGGGTCCGTCTCCCTGCGGAACCTGGGTGGTCGCTAATGCTGAAACTCATGCAGTGCACTATGGCGACATGCACTATCAGCGGTTGGGGCTGGTAGCATCAGTGGCTCGATGGGTAGAGGTACCGCCGGTGCCTCTGCTGTCAAAGGGCCCTGCACCGAGGCCTCATCACTTGGTGGGCTGTCGTCACATACAAAACCCAGAACCCTAGCTGGTTGCTGTCGGGGGCCATCCTGAAAAGAAACAGGTGCACCACGGTCAAAACAGTATACCAGGTGAGCTGACACAAAGTAATCACAAAGAAAACTTGAAAGACACATGCAATCAATGTTTTCGTGCACTACGTCGGAAATCAGAAGTCAGGGTCCTGGTGTACGGATACATCGGCCACCGCACCAAAATTGGACTCCCTGGACTGATAACTTCACTCAATACTCTAAACACTATTGCTTCACATAGAAAAAGATCAGAGTCCTGAGTTCTGCAGTAGAACCGAACTCCTCTGATACCAATTTGTCATGACCCATCCTCGGGGCCCGTTCCGTGACTACCCCAAGCCTGCCTTCCATAGGCCAGGTGTTGGTGACTAGCACCAAGGCGTAAATCCCAACAAAAGGGAAGGCATTGACTTTAAAAGTAAACAAACACCACAGAGTAAGCCAGCAGAAGTAAACACTAAGTAAACTAAGTACAAGTAAGTGCGGAAGTAAATGAGCCAGAATACAAACCCAAACTGAAAGTAAAGTACAACTACAAAGAAAGTACAACAACTGAAAGTAAAGCAGCAACGTCGAGCCGTCCACTAGTACTCCCACCTAAAGGGTGGGTACAGATAGCCACCTCAGCTCCTCGGGTCCAGCTGTCCGCTCCGTGGATGTCCGCCCAGTGGTCCACCTCCAGGTACCGACTGCTCCACTAGCCTCTACCACGATCAGCGCTGTCCGTTGTCTGCATCCAACACAACGTAGTGCGGGCATAACCCGTGTAGGGGTGAGTATAAGCTACTCAGTAGGGACCCCGAGACCCCCGAAGGTCTCCCAAAATCCAGAAAGGATAATCCACAAAAGAACAATACAATCACGAAGTAACATCCAACACTACTTAGGTATATGCCCATACATATACCTAAGTCATCAATTCCAGTTCGGCTTCAGCATTAGAGCCCGTGTTTGATCACGTCCACACAGGATATCACAACACAATTCTCATAGGAAAGCAAGTCAATCATATCGAAGATAATTATTGAAAGTCAAGACTCAGCTCACACAGGATATACTTCTTCGTAAGACGATAGAGATGATCAAATGTAGCCACTAATTCATCTAAGCTATCAGACCCACACAGGATTGATAGGTACTAACCTTTGCATTGACCCACAAAGGATCGATAGGTACTAACCCCTCAATTACCCACAAAGTATCGATAGGTAACTAACCCCCGCAATGACCCACAAAGGATCGATAGGTAACTAACCCCCACAATGAACCACACAGGATCTGACCCACACAGGATCGGAATGCGCTGGCCCACACAAGACCGCTGACCGCTGACCCACACAGGACCTGACCCACACAGGATCGGTAGCACTGAACCACGTTGGATCGCTTAGTCCTGTAGTCGTAGCCGTCGAATCCACAGAGGATTTCTATACAGTCGTCACCATCATCGTAGTCGCAGCTAGCTCTAGGGTTCCCACACACAACAAGCTCGTTCGGGAGGGTCCGCTCCACGAACCGAGGGGTAGATACATCAACTAACATGAAGTCCAGAGTTGATGTATCCAAAAGTTCCGTATCATCAACAGGAACTCAACGTCACAGACGGTGCACCAATCGGGCGTCCAGTCTGTGAGTTATTGGCTTTTTCGTTTCAGGGGCCCGGTTGGTTTTTAAGTCAAAGCAACCCGACCGAACTCCAAATTCGTCCAAACCTTGAGCAGAGTAATCCAAAAGGTCCGTATCACTAAGAGGAATCCATCAAAGTCGACGACACGTCAATCGGACGTCCGAAGTTCAAGTTATAAGCGTTTCCACTCCGAGGGCCCGGTTGGTTTCGTGTACGAATTAACCTGGCCGAACCCAAAGTTCTCCAAAACCTTGAGTGTAAAATACTGAAACGACCGTCTCGATCCAAGGATCGCATCGCAGCTGACGGTGCGTCGATCGAAGTTCCGCATCCCATGTTATATGCAAAAGACCGAAAGAGGTCCGGAAATAGGGGGTTCGGGCCCAGTCTGACCCGACCCGATACCCCCTGGGCGGCCCGAACCGGGTCGACCCGACACGGGTCCGGGTCCGACCCAATAGGGCACGGCCCGGACCGGCCCAGCCGGCGCGGCGCGGCCTGGCGGCCCGTCCTGGCGCGCTCGGCCTGGCCAGCGTGGCCAGGTGGCTCGGTCGTAATTGCCGAGCGGAAGGTGGGGGGGGGGGGCGCTGCCCCCCTGTTTGGAAAATCGGGGCCCCCATGTGGGGGGCCGCTCCTTCGGCCGGCCGGGGGTTATGACCCCCGGTTCTTCGTTCGGCCGACCTGGCTGGCCGGCCGTGCTGCTGCCGCGGGACCCCGCGGTCCCGCCCTCCTGCTCCGGCATCGGCGGCCGGTAGCCGGCCGTCGCTCTCCACTCCACCGCGGCCTTGGTCCGACCGGCGTGGCGCGATGGCGCCGCGCCCCTCATCCGCGACCCCGCTCCGGCCGCGGCCTCTTCGAGGTTTTCCAGTGCGTCGCGACGACACCGCGCCCCTTCGTTGTGGTTCCCTCGTTTTCCTGCATGGTGCGATGACACCGTGCCATCTCCATTCCAAACCACAACAAGGACAACAACATAAATATGGGAGGAGGGTCGGCCGTGTTTGTGCGGTCCGGCCCCCTCCTGTTAATCGATAGAAAGCGGATAAAAGATTAACGAAGAACGTCCAAAAAATTCACGAACATATAATCAAACCCCTACCTCGAGCAAAAGGTTGAACGAAGGTTCGTCGCAGAATTGAACGTCGCAGAAGAGGGCGTTGCAGAAGGAGGATCGTCGGTGTCGCGGAGAAAGATTCGTTGGTGTCACGTCGTCGATCTTCGAGGATGGAATCTCTCACCAACTGCAGAGAGGGAAGAAGATGGTACAATGAACTCCCCTCTGCGGTGACATAGTTTTTCGTCGAAGGCTCGGCGTTCTTCGTGTTCTTCATCGAGGAAGGAGAACTTTAAGACTTAGAGCAATTCTCTCCAAGATCCTCTCACACAACCAAAACTACCGCTAATAAAATGAGTGTTTCCTTATTTTATTACACACGCTAAATTTTTTGAAATTCAAAATTGAATCATTCAATTAATTGAATTAATTGAGAAGTTTAAACCGCCCGATTAAAGAGGGGTTTAATATTCAGTTAAACACAAGAGTTGACTTTCATTTAATGGGGGTGCAGATGCGTTACCTAATTAATAAGGGGGTTGAGGAAGTTGAAAGGGTGGGGTTCATGTAGGTCCCACCCCACAAATATCCTACCTAGTGGAGTAGGATATATTGGGTCCCACTCCAACCACTTATCTTAGGTTAAACTACTTTAAATAAAATAAAATTAGTTGCAACATTTTATTTTATTCTTTTACTTAACCCAAAATTTTAATAACCACACCCGAGCAAACGCAACTCCAGAAAAAGTGTTCCTAAGAAATTACCAGCGCTCTGATTTCATCGGTGTCCTCTGATTTTGATTCCGAGCACCGGTTCAAAAGTTAGGAAAACTCACTCGTTCGTTCACTGAATGTACCCGAGCTAAAATTCGAAAAATGATTCCGGGCACACCGGGCCTCGGAATCAGGTGCCGTCAGAAACTGCATTCTTGTAAAATCCTAAAGAAAATTAAGAAAAAAAATTTCCCTTGAATTTTACGGGTCATTAAAGGAATGCCTTTCTAGAGTAATAAAATCAGATAAATAAAACAAATAATAGTGGGGTCCATCAGATTCCATCTCAGTCCACTTCTAGATCCATCCACCTCTACTCATCTATACACCACATGGACCCTTCCCTTCACTGTATCCCTAATGAAATATAAAAATGCAAGGAAATTCCTAAGTAGGGTGTGAGTACAAGAGTCATTAGGACAACACCAATACATCCTCAACCTGATGTTCCCAAGTATAACAAGTTTATTAAATAATAATAATAATAATAATAATAAATTAATAATATGCATAAATATACATTATAAAACCAATCAATTGTGTGCTGTCGAAGCTTCCATGAACCCCTGACCGGACTTGATTCAGATCCATGCTGGAAGATGATGGAATAAGTTGGTAGTAACCAAACTAGCCCCTATACATCATCCTCAAATTGTCTTATGAACATGAAACCTAACATTATATATCTATCAAGAGGACCATGTCATATGAAATCCTATAGTCAGAAATATCTGGTACTCACATCAACATGCTACATCGTAGTGAGTCTCACTTGGAAAATCAAGGCTACCTTGAGTGTATCCTCAACCTGACACCATAGATTCATCATACATCCACCCTTTACTTAGGTCCCTCATTTCCATAGTCACAACTTCTTGCACTCCCCCACCAAGGGATAAGTATTTCATGATGGTCCACTTATCTCAAGGACCAGTCAAACCCACTAAGGCATGGAAACACACATACAGGGTGAGCACATAGGTAAGGAGATCATATCATCATGAGTGTATAAAAAATCATACATAAAAACATATGATCAAATCAACCATGGAAAAGGCTACAAAAATATCACTCATGTAATCAAAATGGGTCTCATGGTATAAACACACACCCACATTTTACCACAATCAAGTATGATTTCAAATAAGAAAAAATAAATCAAGGTATGGAAACATGTCTAAAAGAAGAGCCCAAGAGGTATGAAATTATTACCTCATGGTTTTAAAAATTTGTGACAAGGTATATAAAAGGTGTCACAATTCAAATATGCTTTCACACTGATAAGATTATGATTTCAATCAGAGATTTTCTAGAACCTCTCCAATAAAACATGTCATAGGTTCCAATGTAAGGAAATGGGAAAAAAACCCAAATGGGTTGAACCAAAATTACCCTAGTTCAATCATTTAAAAAAGGAATACACACAGATGTTTCTAAAGAGGGACAATGAATGGGTTATAGAAAATTAGGGGTATCCATGGTGCAAGGAGGTAGATACAACCTTGAGGGTGTAATGGAATAGGTCCTACTATGTAGAGTGTAGAACCATGGTGAAAAAGGGTGCTGGAAGGAGTCATCTATAGTGAAAGTAATAGGGCTTTAGTGTGGAAACCCCATGAAAGGAACAACTATGGTTCAAAGAGGGAAACTATGATGTGGAGTTGCGCTGCACCATGGCTTGTTGCAGTGTAGGGTTGAGGTATTCAGTGTGGTTCCTATTTGTAGCCCTTTGGGAATAAAGATTTTTTCTTCAAATAAGGAGTTGTAATTTGGTATTTTTAGCCCATAATGGGTTCATTCCACATGCATTTAAACTTCAACAATTTATCTTAATTCCTAAATGAAGGATCATCTTAATTCAAGAAAGAAACCATGGATTCAATTCATAATATCCTAATTACGAGGTTTAATTATCGAAGGCGAAATACTGACCAACATTTATAAATAACACAAAAAAGAGGCACTATGATATGGTGCAAGTTACAGTGGAACAACCATCATAAACATCCATACACGGGAAATCTATGGTTCTACCTCAATTTCACAACACCGCTACAACACAATGAGCTCTTATACGGTGTGGGTTACACTACTCTAGATTTTCCACTTAGAATTTGGTGCAGTACCACATAAAAGGGTATGAAATCCTCAAAAATAAATTTTAACCCTCCCAAATCCCACAAGGTTCTACCTAACATGGTTCAACTCAAGAGAAATGGGAAGAATAAAGATACCAAGTCTTTTATTAATGAAAAATAATTTTAGGCCTTTATAATTCTCCCCCTATAAACACTTCTCATCCTTGAGAAGTGTCTCTAGGGTTCCTACTTGAACAACTTAGGACACTAAGTTTGAACATCATTCTCTCACTCTCAAGTCCCCTCCAAAATCTTTCCATGCTACCACTGAATCAAGAAAAGTTATACCATCTTAACTTGAAGGTATTTCACGCTCTAGTATACTATCTACACCAGACACTCCTCATAAGATGAATAAATATCCAGATCAATGACCTCACAATCAATAACATGTGTAGGGTTAGCTATGTACCTATAAATATGTGATACAAGAAACACATTGTGCATAAATTATTAGCGAGAAGAAATGTCATAAAGGTACATCACAACCCTATTTCTTAGTGATATCAAAGGTTCTAACATAATGAGGTTATAAATTTCCCCACTTCCTTAGATGTCTGTTCCCTAATTGAGAATTCACTCTTAAGAAAACCTTATCACCCACTGCTATCACAAAGGATCTCATTCTAAAATAAATATAAGGCTTCTGTATTATTTGAGTGGTGATCATCCTCTTATAAACTAGTTTCACTTTCATAGAGGTCTCCTAAACCACACTTGGTCCCATGAATGATGCATCAACTTCCACATGAAAAAAATAAGTGGATGACACAATCTACTGTAAATATCTTCATTAGGTTTCATATGAATCAAAGCCTAATGTAACATCCCAAACTAGGTTTCATACATCGATGCCCTAATCCGGTTTTTTACATGACCTCAAGCATGATTGCCCATCTTCCTAAGGCTGCTGACTAACAGTGAGGGTCTCTTATCATCCATGGAGATACTATACCCTCTTTTTTAGAGTAAAAAACCAATAGAGAATAAATAAATGATAAAAAAATATTTAACCATAACCAGAAAGATACCAATATTACATGATGACGAAAAATGAAGATATGATATCAAACTGAACAATAAATGTGTCATACTAATGTACGCGCCAAGCTTAAAAATGAAAAATAAAAAGTAAATACACTGAAGACTCCCAAATAGAACCCAAACCATGTCCAATTCCCTCATCTATAATCCATCCCTAACCATACACCTAACATAGTGCCTTTTCACTTATTTTATCCTAAAACCATGAAGTCTATTCAGGTACCACTTAGGAAACCCAAGTAGGGTGTGAGTAAAACTTAGTTGGTCACCACCAATGGTTTCTAAAATAATATCCAGTCAAATAAGAGTGTATGCAATTTTATAACGAATAAATCACAATGCATAAATAAACAGTTATCACATTATCAACTATTATTTATTTAACTAAATAAAACCTAAGGTTCCCATAAACACCTGCATCTCAATACTTGATTCAGCCCATGCTGGAGTCTAAACTATTTCCAAGTAATATAATGTCTCATAATTCCATAGTTACCATTAATTAATTAAATTCATATATGAATGAACATGTTACCATTCATTAATTCATACTTGAATTACCATGTTACCATTCATAATTCACACATTAGAACAATCATGTTCCCATTATTTATTTCTTAACTAAATGACAACGTTACCATTCATAACATCACATTGGAATGTCCATGTTACCATTCATCAACGCATAATTAATTGAATATTTAATTAACCACATCAATTCCATTATTAATTCAATAATTAGTTAAACACCATAATTATCTTAGTTAATTAAATAATTAAATTATCACATCAATAACATTAAGTAATTATATAATTAATTAATCACATAAATAGTTTAATTAATTAAACAATTAATTATTCACTTTAATTATATTATTCATTTCCAAATTTAATTGACCACACCAATTTCATTAAAAATTCAATACTTAGTTAAACACCACAATTCCATTAGTTAATTTAAAATTAACTAATCACATCCATAAATTTATTCAATTCAACAACTAGTTAATCACATCAATAATACTAATTAATTTGACAATTAATTAATCACATAAAATACTTTAAATAATTCAATAATTAATTAATCACTTCGATTCTATTAGTTAATTAAATAGTTGACTGACCACACTAATTTCATTACTAATTAAACAATTAGTGTATCACATCAATCCCCTTAATTAATTCCTTAATTAATTAAGCACATAAATCCCATTAATTAATTCATCAATTAATTAATCAATATCCACAAACTCAAAATCCCATAATTAATTATCTCAATCACAATATCAATAATTCAAAATTAATTCCACAATAAATTATATCAATTTTCATATCTCAATATCTCAAAATTAATTCTACAATTAATTATCTCAATCTATAATTCCCAAAATACCCAATTTCACATCTCTTCAATTAATTAATTCACCAAATTAATTAATTCAATAGGGAATTTTTTTTAAATATCAAATATAAATTCTAAAATTACATATATTTAGTTTAAATAAATACTTTGGGATTTGAATTATAGAACACCCACCTCAAGTTTGCTGAAGAATGTTCTCCAATGGAAATACCCAAAATTTGTGCAACAAAACGACGTAGAACAAGATCCGAATCTAAAACCTTAAATCAAGATCAAACAAATCAAGGTCCTTTAAGTATAGATATATATAAAAAATACTAGATATATATCTAATAAAAATATAAATAACAACCCTTTATTTAATGTGAGAATAAAGGAAGAGGAATAATAAACCAAACAGGATGAGATCCTCCAACCAGGAGGGGTGTAGATCTTTGATCTAGGTTTCAAATCACTAAGGAAAGAAGTTGAGAGGGATTAGAATCTATCCAAGAGGATCTGAAATCATGAAAGAATGTTTGGGATCAAATGGGGTTTGATCTTGGTGAGTTTTAGGGTTCAAGTAATTTTAAAACTAATTTTTGGTGACTTAAAAAGTCATGCACGTTTTGATGGGTAGGGGCACATGGTTTATCTTAACCATTTTCTTAAACTATACACCTCTATTATAGGGGTGTATATTTTCTCCTAAGATGGATCATGATTTAAAAAACCGTGTTCCAACCAAACAATTCCCTTATGTACATGGTTTCATGGTTTTCTAGGATGGGGCACATGGTTTGGGAAAACCATGCGCCAACCATGCACTTGTCCATTTCCTTCCAAAGATTCCAAATTTCACCCAAACAGACCCTAAGGTAAAATAATAATGTAAATTACTCAACACAATGTAAACTAGTACCTATAAATGACCCCAAGGCATCTCCAGAAAAGGTTTGGGTTTTATAGTTGGTAACTGTTGTTGTACACAAAATAAACTAAGGCTAGGTGATCATCCCATGATCCTCCTAAGTCTACAGTGCAAGACCAAATCATATCATCCAATATTTGTATGGTCTTCTTGGGATATCTTTCTATCTAAGGATGGTATGATGTACTCAATATCAATTGAGTCCCTTGGTCCATATGCAAGACCTAAAAAAACCATGGTGTAAAACATGAGTTTCTATCCAAAACAATTCTCAAGGGAACTCTATTAAATCATATGATCTCATATACATAGATCTTTCCTAGATCATCCACTAAGCGAGTCTCTCGAATTGGTAAGATGTGAGTATCCTTTATCAACTGATTGAAAATCACCCCAAATGTTCCACGAATCCTCAGAGTCTTTTGTAACCACTTCAATAATTCTATTGTGTCCGTTTTCCATTTCCAATTGGGCACCAGAAGTGGATATAACAAACTTCTAGGTCGTTGGTGCTCAACTTTTCACCCTATGATAGGTAAGGCATCTGAAGAAAATACCAAAAATGTTCCTCTTCATCCCTGGCCACTGAATCTGGTGTCTGAAGTCATGATACATCTTGGTCACACTAAGATGTACTTCCCTTGTAGAGGTATGGTAATCTATCATAAGTTCATCTATGATGAAAGAAGGTACTACTACTCTCCCATGCACCAAGATCACATCATCATCTTCCATTGAACATCCAGTTATCTAATCTCCACTATCCATTCATTATCTCATTATAGAACACTCTATGTTAGAATCTTGACCAATATTTACCTATTCCACACATGAGGATGTGATCATGAAAGTATTTAAAGTCACAGACCCCTTATCCTTGGAAGTATCTATCCTCAAATTATCCAACTAGCTCATCAAGCTCCACTAGTCCTCTGAGGCTACCTCACTAAGATCATACTTTGTCTGCATCTTACATCATAGAGAATTCACAACAAGGTTTACCTTCCCAAGTGCATACACCATCTCAAAATAAAATTTCTATAGATTATCGACCTAGAGCCTCTGTATCAGGTTCAGTTATCTCTAAATAAAGATGTATTAAAGGATCTTGTGGACCGTCTAGATAGTAAATATCTCTATGAAGTGACAGTGTCTCAAATAATTAAGAGCACATACCACAACTACCAACTCCAAGTAATGTGTAGGCTAGTTCCACTCATGGTTTCATAGTTAATGAGACCCATAGGATGCTATTTTATCTCTCTACATCAGCACCGTTCATAGGAAAACATATGATTCATCATAATATACTAAATAATAATCCAAATATTAGGGAGTATTTGTATTGAAACTTTCATTATCCTTATCTTTAGCCAAATGAATTCCTTTTCACACTGGTCCAGCCACTGGAACTTCACTCCCTTATTTTTCAGCACATTCATAGCTGTTGATAGTTAGTGTAAGTCCTGGATAAACTATCAGTATTATCCTACTAAGCCTAAAGAACTACTAATCTCAAACATGTTTCGAGGATGTGTCCAGAACATGACTACCTCAACTCTTTCTGGGTCGACAGATATACCAGTCTTAGAAACCACTTGCCCTAGGAACTTCCCCTCTCAAATATAGAAGTCACACTTCAACAACTTGGTGTTAATTTTATGTGCTTGATGCATACTCACGAATATCTATAGGTGTATAACATGCTGATATGGTTTTAGAAAGTAAATGAGTATATCATCGATGAACACTAAGATGAATGTTTCTATGTATGGGTGGAAGATCATGTTCATGAGGGCCATGAATAATATCAGAATAGTCACCATCCCTAATGAAATTAATAAGTACTCATACAAACAATACTTTATCTGAAACACCATATTCAGAATTTCCACCTCTTTTAATCACAACTGATGATATATCGATTGATGATATATCTTGGATAACTACCAATATCCCCATAATTGATTTAAAATATATTCAATCCTATGAATGGGATATCAATTCTTCATTATCACTTGGTTCATCTTTTAGTAATAAACATAGTGTAAAAAACTACCATTATCATTCTTAGTGAACAATAAAATTGCACCCTATGGTGAATTACTCCATCTGATAAATATTTTTTCCATCAAGTCATCCAGATGTACCTTGATCTCCTTCATATCAGCAGGTTCCATACCATACAAGGGTATTGAAATTGGTTTCACACTTGTTATGAGATCTAACTCAAATTAAATTCCTATATTAGGATGGAGTCCTAAGAAGTCATCTGGGAAGATTTCTTGATAGAGATCTATCACTGGATGGAGGGATGGGGGTACTAAAATTGATATAGTAAAATGAGACAAGCCCTATATCTATTATGTGATCATCCCAAGCTAACTAAAGTTTAGTAAAACTCTTCCTACTCCCATTTATCAATATTATATCATCAAAAAATTCTCTCACTTGGGAGAAGTGAATAATATACACCTGTAATAGCAGTCTATGTGAGCTTGGAATATAGTCTACCAATTCATGATGAGAATCACATAGAATATTGTAATCTCTAGCATCATAAACTTCTATGGATTCCTATAACTAGCATAAACTATAAGGAACTGTGTGAATCACTAGATATGGTCCAATATAATGCCCAATGGTATATCAAGGGCAGAAAACTGAGAGGAAAAATTGACCAGAAGGTCATGTATAGAAACTAATTATGAAGCTATTAAATAATGGGATGCATTGGTTTCTAACAAAGTTGTAGAAATATTGGATGCAATCTAGACCATAAATTAAACTATAGATTGTCGATCTCCACTGTCTCTTGGAGTCTGATCCAAATCATATATGTGACCTGCCTCAGACTTAAGAACCTTTCCTTGTGGTGCATGACCTATTTAGGTATTTTATTGATAACTTCAACCTCACATCCTTTTCTCTGGTCATGTCTATCTCAATATTATATCCAAAATTCGAAAAAAAATTGTGGGATATGTGCTATCCTACCACACTACTAGAACTAAATCTGGGGTTATGGGCATGAACAACTGTAATTTTTGAACTTACCACTGTTGAAACACTATGGGTCACCTCTGGACAGAGATGAAGAGACTAAAATTTTCTACACATGAATACCATTGGTCCATTGTATGTCTTTATCCTTATTATTCCTACCAACAAAAGAGACACTCATAGAAGTAATTGGGGGTCCAACCATCTGAGTAATGAATGGAATGAAAAGGAAAGATTAATGTATGTATTCAATATTACTATAAATATTTAGGGACTTCCATAGAAAATCCAGGTACAAATCTAGGTTTAAGATCTTAACCTACCCTCTAAGTTCAGGTCGAATTCTGATTTCAAACTTCTTAGACTTTTGGGTTTCATTATCAGCTAGAAGCGGTGAAAAATGGAGGATCTTAGTAAAGTGAATGGAGTATTATGATACTATCATAGAGCCCTTCTACATATCTATAAAATCCTATTATGAGTTTATATTTAGTTTTTCATGGAAGAATTATCTGAAAAAAGTCCTTAAAGTATTTCCATGAGAGTCCCTCTCATAAACCTGCCTAACCCATAAATCCCCACCAAGGGTTTTCTAATTTTTTTAGCCTGAATGATGCTGGCTTTACCTTCCATCCAATGATGTCTCAACAAGTTCAAAGATTATTTATATGATTTCCATACAATCCTTAGTATCCTATGATCCACCAATTCACTGAATGACTGGGGGATGTTAGATCTAGAAATCCTTGGTGTAGTCTACCATGGATTTCGGAGGGGGTTGTAATGGTAGCACTACCTGAACCACTAAGGAAGGTGTGTAATCATGATTTTAAATATATTTAATATATATTGGTCCTATAAAGCATATATGAGATATCATCCTATAATATAGACGGAAAATTAGGATAATAAAAATTTTCTAATCAGTCTATGGAGTCACACAAGGTTCTCCAAGGAGTCTACCCTCAAATAAAGGCATAAAACTTATAGAAATAACTTTGGTTTCCATACCTACATGTTAGTCATAGTGATAATATATATACTAACAAAAAACATGATCATTTCAACTAAGTAATTAAAATTGGGATATAAAAGCACAACAACATAGATATATCACCCATAAGAGAAACTATCCTGAATAGATATCATAAATCTAAGAATTTAATTAGAGAACTATTATATAGGACAACAACATGTATATATATATTGAATAAGGAACTATGTTCCTAGTCATTATTTTTTGATACACCAGAAATATCATAAATCACATATCAACATCATGTGTATCACCTGTAGAAAATTTAATAAATTTCAATGAAGCGAACATAATATTACACTTTATTGAAACCTATAGGTCCACTATACAATGTTGGCTAGACACTGGCATAGTTCCCCTTCCTGAGTCCCAACCCTTCTATCTTTCATATACCCTATCCCAAATCATGTAAAATAAAAGACCATGTTAGTGAATCATGATGCTCTAATACCACCTTTTCACATCCTAGCCCAAACCACTGGGTTTGATCTAGAGTTCCACGTGACCTCATGTATGCCTCCCCATATACAAGAGTCTTCCTACTAGAATCAAGGGTCTAAGTCCATCAATGGGGAGACAATAACCTTTATATCATGTCATAGGATCAATAATAAAACAATAAAAAATTTAATAGATGATCAGAGTAATCATTTTTAACTAATGAAATGGTATACATGTCATATAAATAAAAACATTCCCCAATGTGGTAAGCATGTATAGAGTAAAAAAAGTAAAAAAAATAAAAAAATAACAGCAAGGTCTATTGAATTTGGTCAAGGTCTAATGCTCACTCCATCCTACTCTATTGAGTTTTCCACCATAGGGCCCTTTCCCTTTACTAGATCCCTCATGAAATATATAAGTGAACAAAAAATGACCAAGTAAGGTGTGAGTACAAGACTCAATAGGACACCACCAATGCATCCTCTTCATGATGTTCTCTAGTATTACAAGTGCATTCCATAATAATAATAAATGTGTAATAGTTATAGACATACAATCCAAACCAAAGCGGTTATGCGCTAGCCAAGAAACCACAATACCTTGACCATAACTTCTTTTGTTCCTTGCCAGAAGATGATAGAATAAGTCGATAGCAACCAAATCAGTCCCTGTATGGAATCCTCATAGTGTCTTATGAAAATAAATCCCAATTTCATCTATCCATATAGAGGTCCATGTCACACGACATCCTCTAGTTGAGAAAAAATAGTAATCACATAAAAAAGCTACCTCATAGCTTGTGGAACTTGGAAAATCAAGGCTACTATGAGTGCATCCTCACATGAAACCATGGATACCTCATACTTCCACCTTATAATTTGGTCCCGCATCACTATAGTCAAAACTTAGTGCACCCCCCCCCCCCACCAAGGGATAAGTATGTCACGATGGTCCACCTATTTTAAGTACCACTTAGAACCACCAAGTCATGGAACCACACATACAAGATAAGTAAACAAGTAATAATAACATATCATCTTGAGTTTATTATAACGTACATGACAACATGTGATGAAATAAAACATTTAAAATTATACAATAATATCCCTAATGAAATCACAATGGGTCTCATGGGATACACACACACACACCTACATGTGATCACCATTGAGCACAATATCAAATAAGAGAACATAAATCAAGGTATGGAAACATGTGTAAAAAAATATCCCAAGAGGCAAGGAACTTTCTACCACATAGATTTCAACATTAGAATCAAGGTACATAGAAGGTGTCATCACTAGAACCATTCTTGAACACCAAATGAAATTTGGCTGCAATCTATGATGTAGTATAACTAGTATAATAAAACATGTCACTGGTTCTAGAGTAAGGAAATGAGAAAACTAGACTAAAGGGGTTGAGAAAAACTAACCCCAGATTGATTATATTCAGAAGTAATCCACAAGAATAGTGCTAAAAAGGGAGGATGTATGGGTTTTGGAAAATAATGGGTCTCCACAATGCAACATTGTAGCTGTGGTGTGGATGATATGATGTAACAAGTACTATGGCATAGGGTGTAACACGATGGTGAAAAAGGGAATTGAAAGGATACATCCATAGTATAGAATGTATGGCTGTGGCATGGAACCACCATGAATGGAACCACCAATGTGAAATGTGGGAAACTGTTTCATGGAGTGGATCAGCAGCATGGATCATTACGACATAGGGTTGAGTTCTGTGGTGTGATTCCTATTTGCAACACTTCAAGAATATTGATTTTTCTTTAAACAAGGATGAGGAATAAGGTATTTGAAGTCCATAATTGGTTCATTACACAAGCATTTAAACCTCACCAATTCACCTATTTAATTCCTAAATGAAGGATTATATTAATTTGAGAAGGAAACCCATCCTTCAGTTCATAATAGGCGAATTATGAGGATTAATTCTCAAAGGATGAAGATCAGCCAGCGTCCGTAACTAACATAAAAAAGAGGCAATATGGCATGGTGAAAGGCACCATGGTGCAACTTTCATAAACAAACTTTCATGGGGAAGGTTGCGGTGCAACCTCCCTCGTACAACACCCCTGTGGTGTAGGGAGATCCTTTGTGGTACGGGCTTCCCCTCTATGGCATAAACACTTAGGATATGGCATGATACCCCCTTGAAAGGGTATTGAATCCTCAAAACTAAATTTTAAGTCTCTAAAATCCCACAAGGTACTACCCAACACAGTTCAAATCAATATAAAAGTGAAGAATAATGGAAACAAGAATTTTATTAAATAACAATTATTATATGGCTTAATAAGAGTAATGTGGGAAGGGGTGGGTATTTATTGAAAAAGAGGGGGAAATTGTTTATCAATTTCTAAACATAGGTTTTGTACTCTATTTTATAAAACAATACAACACCAATGGACTTACCATGTTTTTATCCCATGGAATTGACCAAGGGGGAGTGGGTTTTAGTATTTTATTTTTTTATGATCATAACTACTTAAAATATTATCATTCATTATGTGGAATTCAATCATATTAATAAATAGTTTTTTTAAATATTAAAATTTTCTTTTGGTTTTATAAGATTCATTATGGTTTTTTAAAATCAATCCTATTACTTTAAAATAAATTGATTTAATGAGAGAAAACAATTTTTGTCAATATAGAAATTAATGTATTTATTCCATAACTTTTATATCACAATTATTTCCTAATACCAATCATATATTTATACAGTATTATACTTTTTACCCAAAAAATTGACTATCTCATAAAATTATGAAAAATTATCCACCATCTAGTTTCCAAATTCTAATTTCAAAAATTAAATTAAATTTATCCCTGGTTTCTTTTAATTTTTTTTTTTAATTTAGTTTTTTAAATAAAATACTTATTTATTAAAAATAACTATTTTTACTATACAATAGAATTTCCAACTTATAGAAAAACTAAAAATGATTGCATAATTATTTTATTTATGTATAAATAAATATAATTTTTTATAAATTTTATATGAAATTAAAAATTAATTTATCTTAAAAATATATTTTAAGGGAAGGTAGACATACAAATATTTTCTAAATATACTATTATGGTATGTTTGTATCAAAAAATTATTTTATCACATTTATCTTATAATAATGTGATTTTTTTCATTTATATAACAGTGATACACTATATTAAAATATAGGATCAATGAAACCATTATTTTATTTGTAATATAATTTAAACTTTATCAATATGTATCCCCAAAATACATAACCCCTTATTATAGTAGAATAATATGTAAGTGCATGGTGTTTGATGGTACTACTTTCATGGGGCAGCTTAGCGAGAATTGATTTTTTGGTGATATCAACTAACCAAAACCTCTATTATAGTTACCTTTACTTAGCCCTCATTTATTGAAGTTCTATTTGGGATTGGTCAAGATTTAAACCTTTTAATGACACCTCCCTCCCAAGATCTTATATATATTCTTTAAAAGGTATGATCCTGTAGGTTGAGGATATCATTTATCCCTTCTAAATCAATTATCTCTCATAAATACCCATTATATAAACTAATTATAATTGTAACATTATTACTAATGGTTGTAATTTCCAAAAATCATTTTTAATGGTCATATTGACCAACATTCATATTAAGAAAAGAGAAGGTAATAGTTAGATTCTAATAGTTACTTTTTCCATTTCACACTATCTATATATACTCCACCATTCACATGATTCAACATTTACTACTTCACTTATGAAGGTATTTCACTTACCCTAATAATGTCAATCATATTCCTAACTCTTCTATTTTTTTTGTTTTTATAGCAGGAATGAACATAAAGAGTGAATTGAATCTTATAGAGTTTACATTAGTGCGTGAATTATTATTATTTTATTTATCTACCAATACTATTTGTAAATTTTATAGTCAACATTATTTTATGATGTGTGAATAAATGTAAAATTCCTTCTATAGTTACTATTTTAAAATATAATAAAATAATCATAGTGAGACATAAATTCCTTTATTAATAAATTTTGGGATGTTACATTAGAAAACAACACCCTCATAATTAATTCTCTAATATGACTGGACTTACTCACACCAAAACTTTTTTTTAAACAAAATATACTTTCACTTATTCAGAAAAAATTATAAAAATATGAAAGTAAGACATTGCACTCTATAGGCACCCCCATGTTTATGTACAATAACAATGGTATCCATGTAATATTAGAAATTCATCTCTAAAATTACTTTTTATTCAAGTATGAGTTTATCTAATCTATAACTAATAAATTCTTACAAAATTTTCCCTTGAGACTATTTGTGATAACCATAGTGTGGAATCATCATTCATAGCTAACTCTCAAATTTCTTTTAAATCCTAGCTGTAGAATTATTTTTATACAAAACTTTTATATACACTTTGTTAAAAACAATTTTCTAAATCATATATGAAAAATTCAAATGGATTTTGTAGCATTCTACATACTACTCGAAGAAATTTCTATATTAATTAAGCTTTTGAATTGAATATTTATTTTTTTCACTATAATTGTTTTTCAACTCACCCATGTTTTGATTTTGTAATCCAATCCATTTCAGTAAATTAATAATTAAAACATTTTAATTTCATTTAAAGATTCAATAATCAATAAGGCATCAAAATCTAGTAATTAAATCTAATCCAAACTAACATGTCTCAATGGTCAGTAAATTAAGTAATAGTTTAAGTGGGTACCCATGTAAACAGTTATTTCGACACTAAGTCATATATATATATATAATGAGTTAAACTAGGTAAGTTATCCAAAATATATCCACATATAATTTAAAACTTTTTAAGAATAATTTTTAAAGTGAAAGGTAAAAAATTTAACTCCAAAAATGTCATTGCAACTCCTCTTCTTAATTATGGGAATATTATAATTTCATTTCCCCAGAAACTCTATATTCCTATAATATAAATATGGGGGCCTAAAAATATAGTATTTGGTTTAGAAATATAATAAAAAACTAAATGGTAATAAATAAAAATAAAATGAAAACTCCCTTAATTTCATCATGTTTCCACCTAAGAGTGCTTACTTTTAAACCTTTAGCCACAATTATGTAGAAAACTATACCCATCCTAAATGGGGATGTGGATTATTTATCTAAATTCACCACATATTGGTTACTCATATGCTCCATAAAATGAAACCAATTAAATGATATACCGGAGGCTCCAATGTAATAATATTAACCTGAAATGCTTGAATTATCACTTGGAGCACCTCATATCTAGTTAATTCATATATAAAGTTCATACCCTCCTTTATAGGTATTAATATGATTTATTCTAGGGATAGTAATAATTGAATGTTGAGGTATCCTGAGCATAATAATAAAAATTTTACATCATTTTAGACAAAAATTTAATACATCTCATAACAATACAAATCCCAGAACCGTAAAGTTTTAGTGTACATCAAGACTAGATACATAAAAATATTATTTTATTAAAATATTAATCACCCCTAACATCATTTTTTACATAATTTAACCCTTTAGACTCCTCATACTTAGAACCCTTGTTCATAACATGGGAAAAAATTACAATATAATAAGTGGTGATCTTAGCTGATCAGTAAGGGTAAACCTAATAGATATAAACCACTGATCATATGAAAGAATATCATTAAAATAAGTGTATGGTAACATGTTATTATCAATATATATTATCATACCCAACAATTTATTTTTCATAATCCTGAGTCACAGAATAAAACATTAGCATGCTATAAGAATGGGTATTCATAAATAATCAATCATGGTCCATGATTACAAATCATATGAATGAAAAAATTTCATAAGATTATGTCAACATCATAGGATTATAAAACATACCATATGTGACTTCCTATGTTTTTTAAACGGGTTTATAACCTCTCCCGTTTTTAGATTTTAAATTAGTGGATATGCCAAATTCTTTTTAGTTCATAATAACTCAATTTCGAGAGTTCCATCAACGTAAAATCATTTTTTGGATGGGTTTATAGACTTAGAGAGTGAAATTTATGTTCGGAAGGGTTTTAGTTGCATCAAAGGTTCAAAGGCCTATTTTGGGAGTTGTATGTCAATGCGCATGGTTTGGGGAAAACTGTGAAACCTCTTCTAGAAGGATGTGCACCATATTTTTTCACTGAGAATGGTTTGGGGAAAACAATTCATGTGGGGAAAATTTCTTTGCATGAGGTCTACAGTTTTTGAAGAGGGCTACTGCAAGGTTTGCTCACAGTTAGGGAAAATTGTGCGGCAAGGTGCGTGGTTATTGCCACTTAGTTAGAACCTATGCACCATTGCCTGCACTATTTGTTCACGGTTTGGAAAACCATGTGAGAAAACCTTATGGACTTAAAAATGGTAAATTTAAAAAAATTAACTACTCCCATTATCCTAAATCCCTCATCTTTTTCTCCCCATGGGTCACTTACAATAAGGGGAGATCTCCCCTTTCCTCCTTCTATTGGTTTTGTTCAATATGTTCTATCGGTGATCTATTCTTCAAGCTGTTGGGTTCAATAGAATTGTATTGGTAAAGATATCCTCAACCTTTCATCTCTTATTATTTTCTCTCACTTTATAGAGTTCTAAATTTTTTTGGGTAGTTTTCCTTATTTTTGGGGAACTCGACGGAATCGTTGATTTATTCTAAACCACTTGGATTTAGAGAAAAATACTGGACTTTCCTACATATACAACTAAAATGAAGGTGGTGTATACCTTTATTTGTATTTTTTTTGGTTTTTTTGGGGTTCATATTTTAGCTCACCATTGGGTAATTGAGTGAGAACCTTTTTATATCATTTTTTGATGTTAAATTGACCGTGTGACCTTACAGGATGCCTTTAGGCATGAACTACCCATATTCACTAATGTGAGGCCAGTTTAGAGGACATAGAACCCCTTGGGTTGTTGTTCTAGGGTGTTCTCTTGGTCTAATTTGAAATTTTTCTTAAATTGGAATTGTATAATTCAATTATATTGATTTTTTTGTTTAATTGGAATTGAACAAATCATTTTATATTGAAATGTTAATTTGATTCAATTTATTAAATTAAATTTCATTGGATTGCTTCATTAAATTGAGTCAAATTTCATTTATTAAATAATTGTGATATAATACTAAGACCCATGGCGTCATTATGGGATTGGATTGAGAAATTGGGGTGGTATGGTCATCAGGATTGAGGAAATGTGTTCATCTGGTTGGTCTTGGATCAGATTTATTGAGTGATGTTGAATCATATGATGGGGCATTTTGAACATCGGTTTGAGGTGTTTAAGCATCAGGTTGAGGGAATGAGCCATGATATTGGATGGCATGAATATCAGATTTGAGTGACATGGTCACAGGGGAATGAGGTGCCAATTGGATGTGGCTTAGGTACTAATTTTGTGATGGGCGCTCACCTATGATTGAAAAAGCACCAATTGGAGTGAGGTGAACATAGGTTGACTTATTGATGAGGTGGTTTTGACCACTAATGTGGGTGGACGCCATTAATAGTGTGGATTTGGAAATTGTTTTGGGGGATCTTGTCATAGAAAGACATGGGGAATGTGAAGAACCATCAAGTGATAGTAATGAGACTATCAGTTGGGGGCTGGGGCCTGTTGTATTGAGGCCGTTGGGCCTAGATTAGTTTGGTAGGATAGAGATCACCATTTCTCAAGACATCATACTATGAGATGATGTTGATATTTATTTGAGTACATATATTTTTGTGCTTCTATATGTTGGGCATTGAGCTGACAGGTGACTTCAAGTAGGGGTCTGAGGGACCGGTTACTTCTATTTGGGTATGCCTTCTGGATGTTAGTATTTTATTGATATATGAGGTATGAGGAGGCATGTGGTTCTTGTGACTTTTGAGGTGGAACCTATGGGTTCAACTGGGCTATATGATATCATGGGATACCATGGGCATGGGTTAGGGATTCTATCTTCTTCAGTGATTCCGATGTTGGTCATGTAAGGTAAAATCTTCCTGGTGTCTTTTTAGCACCAGGAAATATTTTGTTTAATTGAATTTCATTTGTGTTGCTTTTTTTATTTTTATACATATGTTTAAAAACATATGTTTGGTACTCACACTTGGGTGGAATACTACTGAGACTCATTATCACACCCTACATGGGATCTTTAAGACACATGTAGACTTTATATTATTGTATTATGGTAAGGGATTGGCTTCAGGAGCTAGACCTTCGTAACTATTTGGTATGAGATGTTAGAAAGGGACCTTGAGGTTATTTCCCTTATAGAAGTTACTTTTGAGTTTTCCTTTTTTTTCCCACTTATATCAGCAAAATATATATGTATGTATTGTATTGAGGTTATCCATTAGTGACCAAACTTGGAAATTGCATAGATGATCTGTATTGTATGAATTCTCTATTTTAGTGCAACAAGTGGTATGTTTGGTTGTTTATTCTTATTTAATCTACTTATCTTCTTCTTATTTCCTCTATTGTATATATCGTCTATGATTCCTCTTTTGGTGGGTCTGGGTCAAGTTTTTTGAGTCTTATTTTTCAACTACATGTTCTATATAATACTCAGACGAATATTGTTACATGAAATCTAGAGGGTATAACCCCCCCAACTTTACCATTAATAAACCCTCACTAGAAGCCTTCATCCTTTGGTGTTTGGGGAGGAGTTCCTAAGGCTAGTGGTACCCAACTTGAAAGCACTATTTGTGTTGGGTCGGGGATGCTACAAGTGGTATGAGAGCAGTTATTGAATGAGATTTAGTAGCAGTGTAATGCTAGATACTAATGAGATTGAGAATTATTTTCTTTTAAGATGGTCATAATATTTGGGCTATGGTAGACTGTAGATTAGGACATTGTTAGAACTACATTCATAGCTCATTCTTGGGTGCCTAAAACCCGATGTATAAGGGAAAAACCTAATTACCATGGATGATAAATACCGTTATGTTTTTCTTAGATTACAATATATATGATTTACACCTTGTGTGGTATTCTTAGAATGTGATGGTTAATTTTTATGACTTTTGATCCTTTTCTTGGTACAATAAGAAGGAGACATTAGACCCTTGGCTCGGTAAGGAAAGGTGTGTTTGTTATGTTTGATATGAATGTTTATGCTTTGTTTAGGCACATGATAGGATGTTTCAAATTTTAAATATGCAATGGCCATGTCAAATGAGAAATGTGAAATGATTTGTGAATGTGATATTCCATGTGATATATATATATATATATATATATATATTTCCTATGATGTGTGAAATGAGCCTGGATCTTATAGGAGCAGGCATATACTATGAAATGGGGTGATGATGATCACTAGGTTGGGCAATGAGGTCGTCAGTTTGAGGAAACATGGTTATTTAGGACATGCTTGGCCTAGGGTATATTCGATACTTGGATCCAATGAGATTAATTAAGTAGTCCATGAGGATAGGATGTCATGTGACATGGTTGTGATAGGAAAGGGTAAGGGTAGTGAGGGCGTTCTTCCCATTACTACTATACCTACATGAAATTTGTATATATTTTATAAGTTTTATGACCATGTTGATGGTATTCAGTAGTTTTACACCTTAACAACTCAGATGGAGCATCAACCAGGTGAAGATAAGGTGACACTAGAGCACATGCAAGTTTAGACCCCTGAGTGTTAGTCAAAGCAGGTATAAGATCATGTTGAGGTACAGGTTACAGTTTAGGCAGGGAAACCACCATATATTACAATGTTCGGGCCATGGATGGATGAGTATCCCAGAGAAAGCCTAGGTTATGTGATCTAGGGTTTCAATTAGGGTGATCAGGGGGTATATCCTTTGATGGATTACCTGACACGGGAGTTCGAGTCACATAACCTGCTGATTTTTCTGAGTGGATGTGGTCCATTGGCAGCAAAGTACTGAATTTAGGCCATGTAGATGATTTTCAAGTTGTTAGAGATGCCTCCAGGGAATATGGTAAATATAGAAACCTACATGCTCATAGGTATAGCTAAGAGATGGTGGGACATGTAGGTGCGGATAGGCAGACACGAGGGTTGGCCTGAAAAGAGTTTGAGGCCTGGTTGTTAGATCATTTAATTCTGGGGAAATTGAGGGAAAAGAGAGATAAAAAGTTATTGAGTCTTATTCAAGGTGACATGTCCACCAGGGACAATGCATCAATATTCACCAAATTTTCGTTCTATTCACCTGATATGGTGAGTGAAAACACCTCAAGAGTGAGGCGCTTTGAGGATGGTTTATGATATTCTATTCAAGTGTAGGTAAACATATTTAGGTTGACATCATTCTCAGAGACGGTGAATGAAGTACTCATAAATGAGGGATAATTTTCAAATATTTCATACTCAAGCTAGGCAGTGACTTCAGGTGATTTAATTAGTGGTGATTCAAATGGTAGGAAGTAAGGAATAGATGAGTTTCAAGAAGGAAGTTAGGAAAATGACTCAACTAGACCACTTCATAGTGGGTCTTCGATGGTTTTATTATAGTTTGGGCATTCAAGACATGTCTGAAATCAGTGAGAGTAGCCTTCAAATGAGTGACAGGAATGTAGGAATGTTGAGAATCTTGAGAGGTTTAGTAGGAAGCCTTCTTGGACAGTCAGAAGTTAGGGACCAAGATAAACTCAGGGTTATGAGGTCGTATCAGGATTGCTGCTAGGTGATGGTAGCCGATCTTCAGCAACACGTGGAGGTCGTGGAAGAGATAGAAGGATCCAAGAGTGGGGTTAGTGGCTGGTGGATCCTTCATCACAATAGGGAGGACATGATTTAGGATGTGGATATTCTTTGGGATGAGTAGGTTAGTGAGCCGACAATGGTTAGAGGTACACCATGGGCGTAGCTGAGATTTTTTTTTGTTCTGCAATGAACTATTGAGGCATGTTCATTTTTGGCGCACATGGTTCTCATGATTTGTATATGGACTAACCAGGTTCTGTTTATTAGGTTAGAACTAACTAGGGTTCATTGTATATATATACAAGGTGCAAGGCACTAGGTTATATCTGAGAAACATTGGATGTGATATTACTGAGGTTCTTTACACCGGGGCATCGAAGAGATGTAGGTTAATCAAGGTAAAAAAAATATGGGAATCAATACAATGTAGTAATTTAATGATATGCAAGGCACAAGTACTGTTTTGAGCACCTTATGAGATGTAGGACCTCGTTGGTGCCATTTGATACATGGGCATGAGGTGGGAGCTGATGCATTGAAAGATTTGGATGGGTTTCATGTGGGACACAGGAGAAACTAATGAGGTGAAGGAGTGACAATGTGTCATGTGAGAAAATTTGAGTCTGGGAATGGTTGTTGGAACTATTGTTTGATTTAAGTTTTGTTTGTGTTGGGACTGGGGTTGGTCACTTAGAAGGTGGGGAGAACCCTTGAGGTAGTCGACTTGTACCCTTCTAACCTGGGTAGTTTGGGTTTGTATAAATAGGATGGGTATGTTTTGTACCATATTTTGGTTTTGTTTTATAGCTCATGGATGAGATATGTTAAGGTGGGGAGATTATAACATCCTGAGTTTTTGGATTGGGTTGGAAACCTCTTCCATTTTGAGATTTTAAATTAGTGGATATTCTAAATTATTTTTTGATCATTAGAAATCAATTATGAGAGTTCTGTCAACCAAATATCATGTTTTTGGATGTTTTTAGAGGCTTGGAGAATTCCTCAAGTGTTTTGAATGGTTTTAGGTGTGTTAGAGGCCCAAAGGTATGTTTTGGGAGTTGTAAGACAAGGCGCATGGTTTGGGGAAAACAGTGCGACCTCTTCTAGCTTACCGTGCGACCTCTTTTTACGCTGATCATAGTTTGGGTAAAACCGTGAATGTGGGGTGAAAAAACATGCATGAGGTCCAATGATTTTTAAAGGGATACCACCATGTTTTTGAATTCTTAGGGTGAATCGTGTGTTAAGCCACGTGGGTAGTGTCACTTTGGCAGTACCTATACATTGCAACTCACATGGTTTGTGCACAGTTTGGAAAACCATGTGAGCTAACCACACGACCTTAAAAATGTTGAATTTAGAAAAATCCCCTCCCCCATTTATCCCAATTACCTCCTCATTTTCACCTCTTGGGTCATGTACAATAAGGGGATCTCGCCCCTCTCCACCACCTCCTCTTGGGTTTTCTCCATCTCCTACATTAGTGATCCATTCTTCAAGCTGTTGGGTTCTATAGAATCATATTAGTAAGGATCTCCTCAACCTTATATATATTGTTCTTTTCTCTCTCTTTATGGAGCACAAAATCCATTTTATCTGTTTTTCCCTATTTTCAGGTCACTCAACGAAATCATCAATTTCTTCTATACCGCTTAGAGTTAGAGGTTAATACCAGACATGCCAATGTCTATGATTCCAAGGTAGGTGGTGTATACATTTATTTATGTTTTAAAGGTCATTTTGGGGGTGAATATTTTATTATGCCATTGGTTAATTGAGATAGACTCTTTTTATATTGATTTCTTGATGTTAAATTGACTGTGTGACCTTATGGGATTCCTTTAGGTATGACCTAGACATATTCACTTGTGCGAGGCTGGGTTAGAGGCCGTAGAATACCTTGGGTATTTAGGTTGAGGTGTGTTCTTAGTTTAATATAAAATTCTTTGTTAAATTGGAATTGTACAATTCAATTATATTGAATTGTTTGTTTAATTGGAATTGAACAATTTGTTTTATATTAAATTGTTCATTTGATTCATGTCGTTCAATTCAATTGCATTGAATTGATTTATTAAATTGAGTTGAATTTCATATATAAAATTCTTATGATATACTACTGAGACCAATGGGGTTGTGACGGGCATGACCTGAGAAATTAGGGTGGGATAGCCATCAATATTGAGGCAACCTGGTCTTCTGTTTGGGATTGGCCCAGATTTATTGAGTGAGGATGAATCATATGATAGGGAATCATAGACATTGGTTTGAGGTGGATAGACCATTAGGTTGGGGGCATGACCTGTGATATTGATGTCATGGCCATCATATTTGTGTGACCTGATCGTAGTGGCATGAGGTTCTAGTTGAATGTTTCTTTGGTACTAATTTGGGGATTTTTTCTCACCCTTTATGGACATAGAACCAATTGAAGTCATATGAAAATAGTTTGACTTAGTTATGAGGTGATTTCGACCAATCGTATGGGTAGAGGCCTATAATAGTGTGTCCTAGTAAATTCTTTTTGGGGTTCTTTCCATAGAATGCCACAGGGAAGGTGAGGAGCCTTTCGTTGATAGAGATATGGATACCTGTGAAGGGATGAGGATCATCATATTAAGGCCGTTGGGATTTCATTACTTTGGGATGGAAAATATTACCATTTCTCAAGATGTCATGCTATGAGCTGATGGTGATATTTATTTGAAGAAAGATATCACTGGGCCTCCGAATGTTGAGATTTGAGCAAAAGAGTGCATTCTAGTAGGGGTCCGATGGTCTGGTTACTTCTGTTTGGGTGTGTCTTTGAGACGTTAGTGTTTTATTGAGACACGGGGTGTCATGAGACACATGGTTCTAGTGAATTTTGAGGAGGAACCTAATGGTTCACCTGGGATACCTGACATCAGGGGATACCCCAGGCCATGCACCAAGGATCCTCTCATCTTCAGTGATTATGGTTTTGGTTGTGGTAGGTAAAAGATTCTTGGTGGATTATTGGGCACTGGGGAAGCTTTTTTTAATTGAATTACATTTGTGTTGATTTATTTATTTATGGATACACCTTGTTAAACACTTATGTTTGGTTACACACTTGGGTGGTATCCTGATGAAACTCATTCTCACTCCCTTCACGGGCCCTCCAGGATGTGTATAGACTTTATGTTATTGTATTTAGGCAAGGAATCAACTTCATGAGTTGTACCTTAGTAGTTATTTGGTATGATATGTTGGAAAGGGATGTTGAGGTTCATTCCCCTATGAGAGTTTTTGAGTTTTCCTTTTTGTTTCCTATTATATTATCATGCTATATATGTATGTATTTTATTGAGGTTATCCATTGGTGTCCCCTTCTGGATATTTTATGCATGGTTTGTATTGTATAGATGCTCTATTTTAGTGCTACTAGTGGTATTTTTGGATATTTATTCTTATTTCTTCTACTTATTATTTTATTGCTTCCACTATTGTATTTATTGACTGTGATTACACCTTTGGAGGGTATGGTTCTTGTATTTTGAGTCTTACTTATTCAATTCATGTTATATATAATACTCATACCATTATTATTACATGAACTCCAGAGGGTATAACCTCCCCACTTTTACCCTTAATAAACACTCACTGATAGTCAGTTGCCTTTGATGTTCGGGGATGTGCACCTAAGGCCAATGGCACCCAACCTGAAGCACTGTTTGAGTGGATATTCAAGTTGGGGATGATACATCATATTTCAAGGTTAACTACTAAGATCATATTACCATAGCTGATTAGGTATCACCACTAATGTTCCATATCATAATTGATCATGCATCACTACATGTTTCCCATATCATAGTGGATCAGGCATCACTACCTATTTCCCACAATGTACAAAGAACATCATCTCATTTCCCATAATTATCTTAGGAGTTATAAGCATTTACCCACTGCATTATAGGGTTTTTATAGAATTACCAATTACATAATGAAAACAATACATATGTGTGAAACAAGATCACAAAAAATTCATAAATTAATCATATCATAAACTTTAGAAAGAATATAGGTTTCATAACCATTCCATCATCTCATTATATCATAACCCTTGGATAAGAATTGAGTTCCATAAATTTTTTATCATAAATTATTTAACCTATGGTAAAGAAATGGGTTTCATATAATAAAACATAAATAATCATCATCATAATACATATAGAGAAATAAAGTTGATGGTATCATAATAACATATCCCTAGTGATGCATAAAAATCCTTAAAGGATGTTGAAATAGCTGAAAAATTCCCTTAAATGACCATTTGGACATTTCTTTGAAAACATGAGAAAATAGAATTTTCCTTCGATAAAAGTTTAACAAAAAATTACTATAATATTGAGGGAATACTTTTATTTAGAAATAACCATGGAAAATTTTAAATAAATCTTCAAATATGAGAGAATTCAAGATGTCATAGAAATTGATTAAAGCAGTATATGTTAGAAGAAAACATTCCTTGTACACTTTTGTAAGAAGTCGGAAATAAATTATTTAGCACAATTTTAGAAATATTCCATTTTAAATTTTTTTAAATAAATAAAAAGTTAGTGAAAATTATTTTTTTAATATATTTCAACTCTAAAAAATAACTTTTAAAAAATAATTTTGAATATCTTGAACATGGTATAAAAAGTGCATTGATCAAAGAGGAAACAAGGTTGACTTTTAATTAAAAACATTTTCTCAATAATTTTAAGTACCAAATATAGAAAAATGGAAATAATACATAAAAATTATAGGAATTACTAGATAAAGATAAAATATATGGAGTTTATAGGACAAGAACCATATAATTTCCCTAAATGGATATTAACCATAGGCAATTTCAAAAAGAAATAAGATTGTGAAAAATACCCTTTAATCAATTCTCTTCTTACTTTATATGTGTTCAAACCTCTTATATAATAAATATATATTTGTTATAAATATTAACTAGAACCACAATCATATATTTAATATCGTATATGATTTACCTATAACATCTTTGTAACATCCTAGTTCCGGGTACTGCCCAAAGGTGCCCCGTACCTGGTTGGTCACATGGCCTCAAGTGCATTTCCCCGAATGACAGAGGCTGCTGAATAGCAGTGAGGGCCTTGGGTGTGATAGTGGGGAGACTATTCCCTCATTAGAAGAGTAACGTAGAGAAATATCAAGAACATACCATAGAGGAAGTAGCAATACTATACAATAAGTAAACAATAGAAGACTAAAAGTAAATAAACAACTAGTGCACATATATAAATGATGCATGTCACATATGTCTAGAAAAATAGAGAAAAAAGTCACAATACAGGAAATACAATACTAAAACAAAGTACAAAGAAAAACAAGTGAACAACTGTAGGAGCATCGCAAGTCTAAGCTTGGTCCCATGCTCTCCAGCTCCACTACAATCAGGTACCTAAAGTAGAAGGGTGCTTCCCCTTATATATACCTACAACAATGTAATCTATTTGGTCCCAAAATCTTGACCCAAACAAGGTGTGAGACGAATCCCAGTAAGAAACCACCTAAAGATCTATGCCTAACTGTCAGTGAATATACATAGCAGGTAATATGAAAAATGAAGTAATAAACATGGAAGTACTCAAAAGTAAACAATCCTACAATTAAAATTACATTCATTTACATTTATTAATTATTCAACCAAGTATTCACAAGAAACCCTTTGGGAAAGTTCTCACAGCCAAACCCCTCTGGTTCAAATTATCATTTAACAATAAGGATATAATGACCCCCTGGGATATCTCACATAGTCTAACCCCTTTGGTCTCATGCAAAAAAAGACTATTTAAGGAAGCACTCACCATCAATTCCCCTTATAGTCTTTTAACGATAAACTACTGAATCTCTGAGGAAGCACTCAACATCAATTCCCCATGTGGTCTCATAGTGATAACTATAGACACTCTGGGGAAGCACTAAATTTTAATTCTTCCTATAGTATCACAGCGTGAAACGTCTAACAAACACTCTGGGGAAACCCTCAATGTCAATTCCCCCTATAGTCTCACTACACCTGGTTCCCACAACCCTATGTAAACAAATCCTTCACAAATGATATTCAGCATCCAAAGTAACTCTCAACATAATACTTAGATAAATAACTAAAAGGCATAACACAAGCATGTCAGATAATATCATTCCATCCTAACATCATTAGGCATGGAAAATAAAGCAGCCTAATAGGAAAATCTAAACCCATAAGATAATATCAGATCAAACATGGGAAAACACATCCATAGAAAGGTAAATAACCCTATTTACAATAAAAAACCCATACTAAAGAAAACAAGGTACAACAAACAATAACAAGGATAAATTCCAAAAACATGCAATACCCTAAACTAGGGTATTGGGAAATTTTTCACATATAATTCAAAGAAAATCTACAGAAAGGCACAGAACACCTACCTTGATGTTATAGGATCGATATAGTTGAACCTTATCCTTTGAATCAACCTAGAATGCTGTAGATCTACAAAATCGTCAATAAAGATCAACTAAGGATATCTCCTAAAAGAGGATAAATCAAGATAAGAGGATCTAGAAGAAGGAAGAACTCACTGATGAAATTCCGATGCAATTGACAGTGTTCAATTTGGAGTACAGATAGTTGATTGGGGGATCAGATAGGAATCAGTGATATCCGCCGCTCTAAGATGAGAAAAAGACAAAAGAATGTGTTTCTGTAAATTAGATGAAACCCCAGTCTGATTTAACAAATAAAAGAAAAGGTACATGGCGTGTTCATTTAATGTACATGCTGTGTACATGCATTAACCAGCCTCCACTTTCAACATCCTCCCAATCACCTGACACAGCCATGTACTCAGTCATTACATGGCCAACACAGGGCTACCCGTGGAAAACAGGTACACGACACGTACTTCTAAGTACATGGCGTGTACTCCTTAAATTTCCAGAAACTCTTCTTTTTATGAAAACACTATAAAATAAGATCCATACCTGAAAAGAAGATATGGGTTCTTAAAAACTTCCCCCCTTAAAGAAATTCATCCCTGAATTTCCCTAAAATGGAGGCAAAGAGGAAACCTCGAACAGCTCTGGCCACTGCGATCGTACGTTGGTCTCCCTCTCCCAAGTCTCATTCTGTGCTCACTTGTGTTTCCATAGCACCCGTACCAAAGGAACAAACCTACCATGGAGAACCATTTCACTACGATCAACAATCTGGATATGATGCTTCTCGAACGAGTCATCCACCTCCAACTCAACCTCCTCGGGTTGAAAAACATGAGACGAGTCTGAGAAGTAACATCAGAGATGAGAGACATGGAAGATGTCGTGCATAGCCTAGTACATTTGAGGTAACTACAACCGATAGGCAAACATCCCAAATCTATCCAAAACATAAAATGGACCAACGTATCTTGGCGAAAGATTACCCTATCCCCTAATTCTACTATGTCCCAACCTCAGTGTGACATGCAGGAAAACCTGGTCTCAGACCTCAAAATACAGAGATCATCTCTATCTATCAACATAATACCTTTTCCATGACTGTTCAGTATCAATCCTCTTTCAAATCAACTCCACCCGCTTTATAGTTTCCTGGACAAGATGAGTTCTTAGCGTAGCTGCCTCTCCTACTTCCATCCAACATAGGGTGATCTGCATGACCTTCCATGAAAAGCCTCATAAGGTGCCATCTGAATAGTTTCTTGAAAACTATTATTGTAGGAAAAATCCACCATAGGAATGTGCTTCTCCCAAGAACCTCCAAAATCAAGGACGCATGCTCGAATCATGTCCTCCAGTACCTGGATCATATGCTCAGAATGGCCATCTGTTTGGGGATGGTAAGCTGTACTCAGATTTACCTGTATACCCAAAGCCTTAGGTAGTCCCTTACAAACCTGAGAAGTAAAATGAGCATCCCTGTCTTAAATAATGGATTGGAGAAACCCATGTAAACGTACAATCTTCCGAATGTACAACCTTCCTAGCTCATTAGCACTGGAGGTCTCCTTGATCGGTAAGAAGTGTTAAACCTTTTTGAGTCTGTCAATGACAACCCAAAATTCATAATTCCCTCAAGAGGATATGTTTCATAGTTACTTGAAAGATGTGTTCTAGATTTTAGAATCACTATTTCCAGGAGGTTTCCATTGGATTTATTCATGGAACCAGGAACTTCCAATAGTTCTTTATCCAAAGAGGACATGCTTTCCAAAGGTAGGCATTCATTAAGTTTTGAACTTTACGATACTTTAGAATGTGTATTGGTCGAGAGGATGGGAGGTCGGACTCATCACACCCTTTTTGGGGGGAATTATTGTCTACTCTAGGACTCACTTTGTAAAATTAAAAAAATTTCATGAATCCTTACTAATTCACCAAGTATATCATAAGTATCCCTTGAAATTTACAATCACTTATTAATATGTGTAAAATTTAGAATCCTCAGTATGCATTATAGGTTATTCATCAATGGAAACATATGTATGTATTTGTGGTTTTCCATCAATGGTATACTCTAATATACCGATTATAGATTCTTTTAATCATTGTTGTGATGATACTGGTTTTTAATCACTAAGTGGGGCAATCTAGAATTTATTGTCATCCAGGGAGATGAAGGTTTTTTTTGATATAGGGATCGTGCCGGTAAAATGGTCTACCTATATATCCTTTTGTAAGGAATCAGAATCCTCATAGTTTGGTGTCGCTTAATAGGACACATCATACCTTTTAAGGTCATGTGATAAGGACCTGTAAGCAAAAGGTGCTTAGTCAAAACTTAGTGTGGGACTTACTCTGAAGCAGCCCAAGGAACTTGGAAAGGATATGAGTTTACAAGTAAGATCAGTCCCTGTTGGGAATATGGCCCAGGGAGAATAAGGTTGATTTGAAGTGTTGGGTTTAAACCTCACAGAGGCTTTCTATGTATCCCATATGGATGGGAATCAAATCCCACATAGTTTGATAAATCTCATAAGAGAGTATGGTCCTATGAGAGAGATGAGTTTGGGATTACTTCCTGAAAAGGATGCCTTGATGATTTGAGGATTTAATTTGGGGATTATTTCCTAGGGAGGATGCCTAAATTGGGGGAATTAGGTTTGGATTCTCGAGGAGGTATCATTCCACTACCTACTTCTGGATGGGGAATCATTCCACCTATCCATTGGGTATGGAGTGGTATTTTGGAATAGAGAAATCCAGTATATATATTCTTCCTTCACGGTGAAAACATCTTTAACCATACTTAAAATTTGTTGTCTATTTGAGAATCATATCTTAATTCTATGGAAAATTGAATGGAACATATTTCATGGTGTTAATAGGATCTCGGTAACCCTATCACAAAATCCATCATGATAACATTCCACTTCCACTCAAGAATGGGTAATTACTGTAAAAGCCATGTTGGTTGCTGATACTCTTCCTTCTCCTACTGACAGGTGAAACATATCATCACAAAACTAGAAAAATCTCTCTCCATACTAGGACACCAATACTGATAATGTAGGTCTCGATACATCTTGGTGAAACCAAGATGAACTGCCCAAATAGAAGAATGAAAATCCCACATAAGCTCCTCATGCATGTCTACTGGCACCCATACACGTCCATGAAAACAAATTATCTCATCCTCACCTATGGTCCATCTAGGAGTAGGGTCCTCTCCTGACACACCCTCCCATAGAACTAGGGATTTAGAATATGATAGCTACCTCATTCACACTCGATCAAGTAGAGTATATGTAACAACCACATAAGAATGATACATTTGTTCTTGTCTTTCATACAACTCCAAATGCATCTTAGAGAATAGAGACATAAGATGACACTCACTACTGGCCTCCTGAACTGCCTGTATCTGAGTCCTCCTACTCAATGCATCAGCCACTACATTGCCTTTACCAGGCATGTAGGCAAGCTCAAATCAAAAGATTGAAGGTAATCAACCCACCTTCACTGTCTCAAATTCAGATCGCATTGAGTGAATATATACTTGAGACTTTTATGGTCAGTGAAAACCACAAAATTCTCTCCCAACCGATAATGCCTCCAATAGAATAAAGCATGAACAAATGAGACCAACTCAAGATCGTCCATTAGGTAATTCCTTTCATGTGGACTCAACTACCATGAAACATATGAAACAAATCCTTCCCCCTCCATAAGAACTGCCCCTTTCCCGATACCTAATGCATCAAAATAAACATTATACCTCTTGCTTAGCTGTGAAAAAACTAGTATCGGTGCTGAATTCAGCCTCCCTTTTATCTCCTAAAAGGATGAATCATAAGAATATTTCTACAGGTACTTCACTCCCTTCTAAGTCAGTCCCATCAGTGGTGCTACTAAGCGTGAAAAGTTCTATATGAAACGTTTGTAGTAACCAGCCAGCCCTAGAAAACTAGGTACTTCAAATACATTCTTCAGATACTTCCAAGAAACTACTGGTCTCAACTTCTTTAGGTATGATGATACTTCTTTCCCTGAGATAACATGACCCAAAAAGTAAATCTGGTCCATCCAAAAGTGGAATTTTGAGACCTTAGCATATAACTGATTCTATATTAGTGTACTCAAAATGATATCAATATGGTTAGCATGGTTTTGAAGAGTGTGAGATTACACTAATATATCATCCACAAAACAACCAAAAATTAATCCAAGTAAGTATTGAACACTTGGTTAATCAGTTCCATAAAAACTGCATGCGTGTTCGTGAGACTGAACAAAATGACCACATACTCATATAGAACATACCTACTTTCAAAGGTTATAAGAGGTATATATGATGGTATAACATTCAAGTGATGATAACAAGATCTCAAGTCAATCTTCGAGAACACACAGGCTCCTTGAAGATGATCAAAGAGATCATCAATCCTTGGTAAAGGATATCAGTACTTGACCGTTAAATAGTTTAGATTATGATAATCCACACAAAGTTTGAGGGTATTTTCCACCTTCTTTGGAAACAGGATATGCGAACCCCAAGGAGAAGTACTAGGTCAGATGAAAACCTTTTCCTGTAACTCCTATAACAACTTCTTGAGCTCCTGTAACTCTGGTGTAGCCATCCTATAAGGAGGAATGGACACTAGTGATGCCCCTAGCACAAGCTCAATAGAAAAGTCTACCTATTACTCTAGAGGCAAACCTAAAAAGTCCTCTGGAAAGACATCACTGAAATGATCCACCAATGGAGGAAAGTCTATCTGTGAAGTCCCCTGGTCATCCAGATACAAGCTAGCAATCTGTGTTGTAACTTCTCCCAACCCATGATGCTTAGGTCCTTCTCTGCTCACATGGACATCCCATTCGACCTTATGTAGAAATTATCTACCCTCTAGCGATGTGAAACTCAACCTACGATGATAGAAATCGACAAAAGCCATGTAGGGAACCAACCAGTCCATTCTAAGAATGAAATCATAACCTGACATATCTAAGACATAGAGGTCTCATAAGAAGAGACACCCACCAACCTCAAGAGGAAACACCTTTCACTAACATACACTAGCCGTTCTATTCCCCAACAGAGTGTCTATCATTAAGATATCAACAAAAGTTAAGATACAGAGACCAAGGCTCTCCACAATAGCAACAGATATGAAACTATGGGAAGCCCCTATATCAAAAAGTGAAGAATCTAAAAATAAGGCAACTAGAATCATACCTCTAACTATAGAGGGTCTGGGATCCTGCTCCTACTGGGTCTTCTCAACTGCAAAAGTCTGACCTATATCGTAGACCTACGACCATACGCAACCACCCTGAGATGATCCACCCTATTGTTATGGAAAGTTTGGAGACTGGCTATCACAGCCATGACCTCCACCTTAGCCTGAGCGGCTGAATGAACTTCAGTTCCTAGACTGATGAGGATCTATTGGTCCTTCTTCTGATTTGGAGTCATATAAATCCTTTGTCACCAACTTCTAGTTATAAGAACTGAAAAAACATATAGAATATGACCCATCTTGCCACAAGATCGACACTGAACTGGGTCTCTTGGGCAATGTGGCCTCGTATGCCTGCCCTTCCCACACTGATAACATACTACATGGCTACCTGAAGGTGAATAATACCTACTCAGATCTCCACATTTAGACTCCATGTGGAGCTTACTGCTATCATTTGAAGAAGCACCAAATTTGGATGATGAACCACCTTGTCCCACCACCCTAGAATCCCTAAGGTTGTGCTCGGGGATTAGTGCTTGGTTGACAATGGAAGATATGGTTGAGAACCTGAAGATGTTCACCTAAGATCAGATGTCATGCCTTAGACCATCCTCAAAATTCATAGCTAGAAATAACTCACCACCCCTAGAAAATATGTGAATATCTGTATCTCTGTGAAGCGAGAAGAATACCCCATGATCGAGGGAGTACCATGCTCCAAACTCATGAACTCTCAGGCTCGATCGGCTCTCAAAGTCTCCAGGTAGAAGTAGTCATAGAAGGTACACTAGAACTCATCCCAAGACATATCCTGCTGGCACCCTGCCTGTGATATCACATCCCACCGTCTCTTGGTGGAACCCCGAAGCATGAATGTAGTGAGCTTCAAACTCCTCTCTAGAGGTGTCTCAAGATGCTTAAAGATAAATAACATGGATTCTAACCATGACTCTGTAGCCTGAGGTCCTCTATCCATTGAGATAGTAAGAGAATACTAGTATTGAAAAACCGAATTCAACTCAGCCATAGATGGGGAAGGATGCGGTGCTCCCTAGAAGGTCTGCATAAACCCCATGAAGACTTCTCAGAACTATGAATTAGCACCTTTATCCATAATGATGGTTGGTTCCAAGACATGCATGATGAGAGGATCTACTAGTAGTTTCTGATCTACCATGTCCAGTGTTTTATCCCTGACCTGTATCTAGCATACAACCAGAGGACATCTCGGTGGCCTGAATCTTCAAGGTCAAGTTCACACCTTAGTTAAACATTATCAGAAACTAAAACATGGAAGTGATAGAAATTAACATGAGAAATAAATCATTAAAGTTCTTAAAAACATGGATACATGGTGTGTATTAACTGTATAAGGCGTGTCACTTTAAGACATTACATGGGCATGTACTTCTGAAAAAAATAGTCATGTAACACCCCTACACACGACATTTTCCTCCCAAGGACAAAACGTACACTTGAATAAACCCCCTACCTGACTTCCTCTACATAGCTAAGAGAAAAGTTTCTCCTAGAAAAAAACTACACGGTGTGTTTATAACCAACACGACGTGTACTAGAAAAAATCCACCGACCAGTGTTGTTAGTCACATGATTGGTTACACAGTTGACTCCACACAACATGTTCAAGATGGAAACGACGTGTACTACCTAATTTTCATCCACCCGTGTCGTTAGTCACACGGTTGGAGACACGGTCACTACCACATGGTGTGTACGTCCGATATACAGCGTGTTCCACCAAAGATTTTCCAACTTTATGTTTTTTCTCACACAGTCAGTCACATGGTTAAAGACTACCCAGCATGTACATACAGTACAGAACGTGTACTTAATAAAAGTTGTTTTTTACCAAACAAAACGATACATGGTGTGTATTCATCATTACACGGCATGTATTCCGAGTTTTTATGGACAATAAACCTTAGAAACTACTCCGGAACCCCATAATACACTTAAATAAGCATTAAAATGCCAAATTCGTATTTGTGGGGGTCCATACTCCCCGCGAATCAGAGCTCTATATCTTATTCATGTATATAAAAAGGAATAATAGTGTAATCAATCATATGATCTACCAAATTCTGATCCATGAGGCCCCATAACACCTCCTAGAGCAAAATTTGGCATTCATTCAAAAGAAACTTTACATCTTATCAATACCCTATCAAATAGCAGGTATTCTATCAAGTCATGTATCACAACATCATGTATATCTAGCACAACATCTATCATAATAGCAAGTAATCAATAATGAACCCTAAATGGAATGAAAAGAATGCATGACATGTGATCCCTATCAAGTGACTATACGATGCATGAGAGGGTATAACCTCATTTTATCGAGTTTCAATTGAAATAGAACCTCAATAATATCAATGGTAACAACACAATATATGTGAAGAACCCAAAGGTGAAATCAAATAAACTGTAATAATTGCAAAAACAGAAAAACTAAAATAATCAAGGTAAATTAGATTTTCCCTGTACACGAGTCAGATAATCCTAGACACAACTTATTACCAATTGCATATTCCTTCCTACCTCTGACTGTAGGATCTAAACAGTAAGTCAAGAAGAAAATAATGCCCTCTGATATCAATTTTTAATGTCCCGGTTCTTGGTGCCGCCCAAAGGTGACTTGTACCTGGTTAGTCACATGGCCTCAAGTGCATTTCCCCAAATGGCAGTGGCTGCCAACTAGTAGTGAGGGCCTTGAGTAAGATAGTGGGGAACTATGCCCTAATTGAAAGAGTAACGTAGTATAATATCAACAATATACAACAAAAAAAGCAATAATACCATACAATAAGTAAACAAAGGAAGGCTGGAAGTAAATAAACAAACTGAGCACATATATAAATGATGCTTGCCACATATGTCTAGGAAAGCATCCAAACAAGTCACAATGCTAGAAATACAGTACTAAACCAAAGTTCAAAGGAAAACAAGTGAACAATTCCAACATCATTTCAAGACTCATCTTGGCCCCATGCTCTCTAGCTCCACTGAAATTAGGTACCTGAAGTAGAAGGGTGATTGAACTTATCTATACCTACAACAATATAATTTATTTGGGCTCAAAAGCATGACCCAAATAAGGTGTGAGAAGAATAACAATAGGAAACCACCCAAAGATCTATTCCTAATTATTAGTGAATATATATAGCAGGTAATATGAAAAATGAAGTAATAAATATAGAAGTACTCAAAAGTAAACGATCCTACAATTCAAATTACATCCATTTACATTTATTAATTATTAAACCAAGCATTAAAAAGTAACCCTATGGGAGAGTTCTCAGATCCTAACCCCTCTAGTTCAAATTATCATTTAATAATAAAGATATAATGACCCCTTGGGATAACTCACACAGTCTAACCCCTTTGGTCTCATCTAAAAAAAGACTCTCTGTGGAAGCACACACCATCAATTACCCCTACAGTCTTTTAACAATAAAATAAAGACTCTATAAGGAAGCACTCAATGTTAATCCCCACTTTAGTCTTGTAATGATAACTATATACACTATGGGGAAGCACTCAACGTCAATTCCCCCTATGGTCTCGCAGCGTAAAAATTCTAAGACACTTTGGGGAATCCCTCAACATCAATTCCCCCTAAGGTCTCACTATACCAGGTTCCCATAGACCTGTGAAAAACAATCCTGAAAAAATGATATTTAGTAGCGAAAGTAAATCTCAATATACTACTTGGATAAAAAAGTACAAGGCATAACACAATCATGTCAGATAATATCACTCCATCCTAACATCACTGGGCATGGAAAAGAGAGAAGCCTAACAGGAAAATATAGACCCATCAGTAAATATCAAATCAAACATGGGAAAACACATCCATAGAAAGGTAAATAACCCTATTTATAATAAAAACCCATACTCAAGAAAACAAGGTACAACATGCATTAATAGGGCTAAATTCTATAAACACGCAATACCCTAAACTAGGGTATTGGGTAATTTTGCGCATATAATTCAAAGAAAATATACGGAAAGACACAAACCACCTACCTCGATGTTGTACGATTGATATAGTTGAACCTAATCTTTGGTATTGACCCAAAATATGGTAGATCTAAAAAAATTCAAGATTGCTAAAATAATGATATCTCACAAAAGAAGAGAAATCAAGAGAAGAGGCTCTAGAAGAAGGAATAACTTACCAATGAGATTCCAATGCAATCGATGATGTTTGATTCGGAACATGAACTATCAATTGGGGGCTCAGATAAGAATTGTCAATATCCGTCGCTCCTGGACATGACTAAGACAGAAGAAGGTGTTTCTGGAAATTAGATGCGACCCCAGTCCAATTTAACAAATAAAAGAAAAAGTACAAGGAAAATTCATTTAATGTACACACTGTGTACATACCTTAACCGGCCTCTGCTTTTAGTGGCCTCCCGATCACCCCACACGACCATGTACTTGGCTGTTACACAGATAGGACATGACTACCCGCAATAACCGGGTACACGACGTGTAACCCTAAGTACATGGCGTGTACTCCTTAAATTTCCAAAAACTCATATTTTCTCAAAAAAATCAGAAAACAAGATCAATACCTGAAAATAAGATCCAGCTTCTTACAATCTTATCACCTGTTTATTAGCAATTCCTTATTGAAATCATTCTTCTGAGTGATAAATACTTCATTTTTCATGCATGTATTGGTTAGACAGTCCCAATCCTTATACTTTAATCATTGTATCATCATTTGAAGAAATTTAATCATGTAATTATTATAATATTTTACAATCATATAAAATTTTATAACTATTCATATAATGTGGTGATGAAAAATGAATTACATCACTTTGTAGAGACGGTAGACAGTATATACACATGAGAGATGTTTCTGATTTTTAATGGATAGAAAAAAATAAAATAAAATAATAATTAAAATTAAAATAACTGTAATAATATCATAAATATAATATATATTTATAAAAACCATCATTATAATCATCAATGTAAAACAGTAATGAAAAATGAACCACATTGCTTTATGGAGGTGGTATCCCACACGTAAGCATGAGTGATGTATTCTTCTCCCTCAGGACGGAAAAGAGGTAAATAATTGTTGTTATACCATTATAATAATTTTTTTGTATATTAAATATATTTAATTCATTATTTTATAATGTATACCATAGATTTTTAGGTGGTAGAAGAAGAAATATAATTGAAAGTGCTTGTTTAAGAGTTATACCTCTTCGTTTAGAAACTTCCTTTAGATTATATATTAATCTTGTAAAGGATGGTATTTTGAAAAACAATAAGATCTAGGAAAAATTTATGGAAACTAAGATGGTATTTGGGTTATGTTTTTACAATCTATAAGGTTCAAGCTTTATGAATTAGGGAGAGAGAAGGTTCCCTTTTATAAGTGAGGGGAGGAACACCCTTGTATTCAACTAAAGTATTAAATTAATTATCTTGTCTTTATGGCCCAAAATTGATATATTTTTAATATAGGATTATGATGTGTCAAAATAATCTCATAAAAAAAAATTTAGACAAGTTTAACTATTCTTTTAACACATGTTAAATAGTTTGATGATTACCGCAATATCAATTTTTTTACTCTTTATTGTCCATGAATGTTACTACAAAAATGAAAAGTGAAAAATAAATGAAAAATGGTTTATGTGATAGACCATATAATATTAAATTTTAAAAAGATAATTTTTTTAATTTTAAGGTATTTAATAAAATATTATTTAACATAAGATACCATTAAATCCACTTTCAAGACTATTCATATAGTTTGAAATTTATAAAAAAAGATAAAAATGGAATTTGAATCCAAAGGTTTAACTCATAAATTATATATTATATTTTATAGCAAATATTTTTAACATAACAATTCATCCAAAATTTTTTACTTTTAATAATTTTCAAATTATTTATTTGATTTTTCTTTTACTTGAGAAAGTACTGTGTCAGCATTGCATAAGCATTTAAGCTAATTATTCCATCACTAAAAAATAAAAATAAATTAACATGATAAAATAAATTTATTAATACTAAAAATAAACATTTATAATGTATAATTATATCCTTTATCCCTTTTGATAAAATATTAGAGTTATTAAAACAAAGAGAGTGATATTTTGTATTTATTATTTTCTTAAAATAATATAAAGATTATAATAAAAGAAAAATGGAAACAAGTTTCCATAATTTTGAAAATTAGATGAGGATGGTTGAAATAAACATATAAAATATAAATAAGGTAGGTACTATATAGTTTTTTATAGCCTTATCACATTATATTTAACCTTAATTACCAGATTTACCCTTACCGTGGTGATGAATATTTACCATCGTTACTATTCATAATAAAAAAAGGAAAGGAGACCTATTAAAAAAACACGAAATTACTAATTGAAAATATGGAATACATTTTTAATATTAAATTTCTAAATTAGGTATAAATGTGTTTTAAAATATTCTCGTAAAGCACAACAAAAACCATTTTTTTCTGAAAAATGTGTTTTTAACCATAGAACTAGATTTATTTTTTATTCCATGCCTAGTAAAAATTTTTTTATGAATTTTAAAACATTTAATTTAATATAAAAAATATAAATTTATTTAAAACCATTAAACAATAATTTTTAAATAATTTTATTATGATAAATATACATTTCACATATACGTTTTTTAGAAAAATCACTCTTTTACTTTCAAAGAAATTTATTTTCATTTATAGTCAATTTGTAACTGATTAATTAATTTACAAATATTTAAAAATAATTTTTTATAGTTTAGATATTACTATTCATATCCACCAATCCAATGTATTGGAGATAATTATCACATTAAACAATAGTATTTTAATAGTATATCACGGTTTGTTTAAAATAAATGTTTTATGTAAAGAAAGATATAGAAGAAATAATTTTTTAAAGAGAAATATAGCATAAAATATTAAGAGGAAAAATTATACCCCATTATAAAAATATATCACTTGAAATTTATTTACTCTGATATAAACAACTAAGTATACTTTTACATCATCACATCCTCAAGTTCCCAAGTAGGTTCCTCTAATGTATGGTTTCACCATAAAACATTGACCAAGTGAGTGGTCTTATTTTGTAGAAATTTCTATCCATAATCCAAAATGTCGAGTTATTGTTCCTCAGAAGAGATATCTTGGATAGGTGGAATGACATTTGAGTTCAATACAAGTGAATGATTATGTATGTACTTTCTCAGGACAGATACATGGAACACATTGTGAAGTTGAGGAAGATTCGGTGGAATCATCAATTAATAAGCTATTGTTTTGTTACAATTAATAATTTTGAAGGAAAAAATATATTTACGGATTATTTTGACATTATTTACAAATTTCAATAGCTTATTTCAAGGATATATTCATAGGAATACCTTGTCACCAACTTTGAATTCTAGATTTCACTGATGATTATTAGAATTACATTTTTTGAAACTATGAGCTTCCCTTTTATGCCGTTGAATTGATCTAACCATCTCTGTAAATTAATTATCTAGATTAAGTACTAATAAATTTATTTCTCAAAATTTACCCCATAACATTGAAGATATTTACTTCCTTCTATAGAGAGATTCTTACGAAGATATGTAAATCTTGAGTGAAATCTAAAGTTGTAAGAAAATTCCACAAATTGAAGGTTTTGATCCCAATTTTTTTTAAATCCATAGAGATAGATATCAAAATGTATTCTAGACTTTTAATGGTCCTATCATACTTATCATCTATCTAAGGATGATATGTAGTACTAAAACACAACTCTGTATACAGACCCCACTGAAGACTTCTCTAGAACATAAAGGAAAACATTAGATCCCAATCATATATAATAGAATGTGGTACTCCATGAAACCTTACCACTTACTTAATGTGTATCTTGGAAATATAATAAATATATTAATATTTTATGATGGTGATGAAATTCACTTATTTTATAAGGTGATCGACTATAACCTAAATAGTATTATCCCCTTTAGATGTTCTAGGGAGTCCATCAATAAAATACATTATAATGTTTTCCCATTTCTATTATCATAAGGGTAATAGTTTTAAAACCCCCTTAGATAGTTGTCTCTCAACCTTAACTTTCTAACATACCAGGAATCAATATAAAAACTATACAATATCAATTTTAATGTTATCCCATTCAAAATATACTTTCATATCTCTATAAATCTTCATACTTCCAGGATGAATAGAGAATGATTAGCTATGAGATTTATAAAAAAAATCATTTTTCATACCTATTATTTATGGGACACATACTTTGTTCCTGAAAATTATTATTCTATCATAATCATAGCTGAACTCAAGAACATTTCTCACCTTCTTCTATAACTCCATGTCCTGATTTTGGGATTCTTTGATCATCACATGGATGGATGGTTGAACACTCATCTTATAATTAGAGGCTCTATTCACTTTAATTTGGATTTAAATTTTAATATTCTAAAAATCTATAAGTATTTTATATCTTTCAGTACTCATAATTGAAAAATTAGCATCGTCTTTCTGACTCAGAGAATCATCTACCCTATTCATCTTCCTAGGGTTGTAATGTATTGAGAAATCACAATCTTTAAACATATCCAACCATATCCTTTGGTTAATATTCAACTATTTCTATGATAATATATTCTTAAGTATTTTATTATTCATATATATTTCATATCATTCACTATAATGATAGTTCCTTTATATCGTGAAAACAAAAAATACCACTTCCAATACCAAATCATTATTTAGGGAATTTTTCTCTTGTGCTTCCAATTTGAAAGAGGCATTTGAAATCACCATATCATTTTTCATAAATTTACATCCCAATATAATATTTTATTACTAAATATATATAGAAAAACATTATATACTATAAGTTAGTGTAGGAACAAGTTAACCAATTAACCTTTTCTTCATCTACTTTAATATATCTTAACAATCATCTATCCAGTAGAACTTAACCACCTTTCAATTCAACTTGGTCAGCGTATTAGATATCCATGGAAAATTTATCACAAAGCATAATTAGTAACTATCCAGCATAAGGAAACTATATATCTCGATTACTGTGGTTTTTTAGTCCATTTCTTAAAAACTTTCATCACTGATGGGTCCACTGATATACCTTCACTTGTTATTATATAACCAAATAATGAATCTTTCTGAATCCAAAATTAACACTTGGTAAATTTCTTAGACAACCTCAGCTTCCTCAGGGTCTTCAATACAAATCTCAAATGATATTCATGATCTTACTTACTCTTTAATTATAAAATAATATCTTCACTCATCACTACAGAAAACTGATCAAGGCAATTTCTAAAGAATCTATTCATTAAATCTATAAAGATAACATGAGAATTAGTAAGTCTAAAGGTCATTAATATAAATTCTTAATGACCATACCTCATAGGGAAGTATTTCTTAGTGATATACTTATTCTTAACCATCAATTGGTGATATTAAGAAAAGAATTAATTCTTGGAAAAGTATTGTGATCCTTGTAATTGATCGAAAAAATCATTGATATGGGGTAGATGATACTTTTTCTAATAGTGAACATGTTAAGTTCTTTATAATAAATGAAACGATGGATTGAACTATCTTTATTCTTAATAAAAAGAAGAAGTATATTCCAAGGTGATGCAATATGGTGTATGAATCCCTTATTAAGATTCTCATAGAGTTTCCTCTTTAATTTCCACAACTCAATAAGTGATATTCTATAAGGTATATTTGAAATTGGTGTAGCACAAGGTATGTGTTCTATTGAAAATGTAAATTCATGATTCTAAGGATGACTAGGTAAATCTTTTGTAAATACAACCACAATATTCCATATAATCTGTATATCTTTAATGTTGAGTTTCTACCCAACTATATGAGATAGATACCCTTTGTGGTTAGGAGTTAAGATCTACAAGATAAAAGTAACTTCCATCAAAGTTTTGTATTCATTATCATAATAATAAATGATCAAATCTTCATTAAAAAAATGATATGTGACATTACTTCCTCATAAATTAATATGGGATCTATATAATTAAATTGAATCCATGTAGATAATTGAATCAAATTCAATGGGAGGGATAATCACAATATTTAAAGGAATTATATCCCCAAAAACATCAATTAGGGAAGAACTACAGACTTACGATGTGATCATCATACCATTAGGATTTTTCACAACTAAATCAACATATATTCATTGATTTGGTAATGTGATACCCTTAGAAAATTCCTTTGATATAAAATAGTGGGTTGATTTAGAATAAAGTATAACATTCGCAGTTCTAAGTTAGATGAGAATTTTACCTTTTTATATATCATTTTGGTAACCAAATTCGACAGTCATGATGTCAAGAGATTTTGATTTTTCTTTGGTTTTAAGTGGTTATTGATGATGATAATCACCATATTCCTTAAGATTCATTCATTTGTTGACATAGTTCCCACACTCTTGATATCTAAAGAATTAATGTGTGGGTGGTGAATTAGTTAGCATCATACTCTATTTCATTGTATCAATTGGAATTTGTTTTTATTTTTAATATTCATGGGATTTATGACTAGCCCTTCCACATATAAGGCACCACCTAGTTAAATTTAAAAAATTACATTGATGTTTCTTTCTACATTTATCACATATAGGTTACATTAATTTCTTTCTACCATATGATTTATTCAAGTATTAATAAGGATATATCTTCTTTTTCTAATCAAAACAATGATAATGATAGGAATATTCAATTTTTATTTTTACCCTGAGAGAACACCAAATGATTTATTCATAGCTACTAAAGCCTATTATAGATAATTCCTTTTATAGAATTGGTTTTAGGCTCCAAAATAATCCATCATTTTTTCCTAGTGTATATGATTAAACTAGAATCATAAATTGTAAGTATTGTGAAGTTTTCTTCATAGGTACCAATAGATTAATTATCCTTCTAATTAAGCATAAAGAATCCATTCTCTATTTTTGTACATATAATATGAGGAACGTAATTTCTAAAAAATATCCTTTTAAACCGATCATATTCCATTAAGTTAATTTCTTTCTCTTTCCTTGTATTCTTAATAATATTACACTATTGATATGATTCACCTTCTAAATGATATTTGGATAAGAAAAGTTTTTCATGTTCCAAGAACTGGAGAATATGAAATGTTTTCTAAGGGGCACTGATCCATCTCTCAACCACTAATGGATTAAAATAACCACTAAAATAATGTTGATAATTCTATATGAAAGACTTAATAATATATTGTTCTATCCTTTAATCACTTTGAAGCTCAATATGATTAATGGCCTAATAAATTTTCATGAGAATAGAAAAACAATTTTCCATTTCATATCCCATAATATTAAGTTTCTCAGGAGAAGAATCATGGAATTTTCTATAACATTCTTTGTTAGAATGATTCCTGTAAGTTCTATCTATTGACTAAAACGAAAAAGTATAGTGTAAAAACCAAGCTATAATAATCTGAGAGAGAAATCATATAATCAGGAAAAATAATTTGTGGATGTCTAAATCATGATTCCTTATTTTCAATATAAGACACCTTAGGTTTAACCTAGGTCATCCATGGTCATTATCTATTCAAATCCTAAATAATGGTTCATAAATAAAATACAAATTAACTAAATAATATCCCCTAGGCGTGTCAAATGAAGTGCATAGTAAGGGACCAATCACCATGGATCATAATGATGGATGAAATATAATTATAGAACTTTTTTTGGGGGTTTTACCCCAAGATAAATCTATACTAAAACCACATCCACTTGTAGTATCTAGAAGGGAATGTGTTTCAAGGGAAACCATATAGTCTATACTTAACCAAAAATTTAGTATGTTATTCTATATGTGCATTTACCCCAAGTTTTTACCAAAGTTATGTAATCCTAATCTCTAAAAATAATTAAACTCTACTATGATACCAACTTGGGAAACCCAAGCATAACATACATAAATATAACATCATTTTAGATAAATATTAAATACATATCATAATAGCACGTTGAACATAACTACAAATTTTTATTGTACTTGGATACTATATACAAAAACATCTTATTTAAGTAAAATATTTATCATATCTAACATCATTTTTTATATAAGGTAACCTTGTATACTCATCATACTTAGTACCCTTATTCATAACCTATAGAAAATTAAAACATGATAAGGGGTGAGCATAAATGCTCAGTATGGGTAAACATGAGATATATCAATCAATTATCATATGAAATAATATCATGAGCATAGGGATATGATAAAATGCGATTATTAATAAATAATCATATCTAAAAATTTATAGTTCATAATCATTTTCATGTCATAAAACATTATCATGTCACAATATTGGGGAATCATAAAAGACCAATCATGGTGGATGAGTTAAAATAATAAGAATAATAAATGCTATATAAACCATATCATAAGTCAAGGTTAACTACTAAGACTATCATATCATAGCATATTACGCACCACTGGCTTTTTCCCATATAATAGTGGACCAGGAATCACCACCTGTTTTCCATATCATAGTGGATCAAGAATCATCACCTATTTCCCAAATAATAATGAATCAATCATCCCAACATGTTTCACATAATGGATCAAGCACATTAACACATTTCCCATAATTATATTATGAAAAATAAGGATTTACCTAATGCATCAGAGGGCTATAGCGGACCCACCCATTATATAATGGAAACCACACACACACACACATATGCCATAAGATCATAAACAATTCATCAATTAAAGATATCATAACTCATGGAATGAATATGGGTCCCATAAAAGTTGCATTATATCAGCATAGCATAACCCATAGATATGAAATGGGTTTCACAACTATTTAAACATAAAGTACTTAACCGATGGTAAAGAAATGAGCTTTATAGAGTAAAAATTAAATCATAATCATCATAAGAAATTAAAAGAATAAAATTGGATATTATGATAATATTATATCCCTAGTGAATCTTAAAAATCCTTGAAATATGTTAATGCAGATAAAAAATTCTGATAAAACATCATTAAAATATTTCTTCGAAAACATAAGAAAATATTTTTTCCTTGATAAAATTTAAACTAAAAATTCCCAAAATATTGAGAAAATAATTTTACTTGAAAATAACCATGGAAAATTTTAAATTAATCTTTAAATAAAATAACAGTCATGATGAGGTGAAAATCCATTCATGTTTTATATTTTAAAAGAAACCACTCCTTTCACACTTGTGTAAAAAGTGAAATATGTATTATTCAGAATTTTTTTTGATAGAATAATTTTTAAAACTCTGTAAATAAAGTCAAAGGTAGTGAAAATATAATATTTTTAACGTTAAATGTTTAATTAATAACTTTCATAAAATAATTTTTAAGAGCTTGGTCATGGAAGAAAAAGTTCATCGGTAAAATAGGAAATGAGGTTAGATTTTCATTAAAAACATTTTCTCAGTCATTTTAAGTTCTAAAGAGAGAAAAATTCTCAAAATACTTGACAATTACATGCATAAACATAGGAGAATAAAATATATATGGTTTTGAAGATTATAAATATATAATTTCTTTTAATGTAAATTTACCATAGGAAATCCTAAAAATAATTGAGATTATAACATAAATCCATACCTCAAGTCTCATCTTTCTTCATAATTGTAAATGTATCCTATATAATAAATATAGTTTTATTATAAGTATATTAAAGAACCAAAATCATATATATATTTTCATATATGATTTATATATAACATCTTATCACTTGTTTATTAAAAATTCTTCATTAAAATCAACTTTTCTGGTGATAACTGCTTCTTTTTTCATGCATATTTCGATTAGATAGTCCCATTCCTTATAATTTTATCAAGGTTATGTCATAACTATAATTTTAATGATTGAATATTTATCATATTAAATAATTATATAAACTTTTATGACTATTTATATAAATCATTTATGAAAAATTAATTACATCACTTTGTGGAGATGATAGTTCGTACTTATGCACGAGTGATGTTTTCACTTTTCAGTGGATGAAAAAATGAAAATTAAATAATAATTAGACCTTAAAAACTATAATAATACCACAAATATCATATATATTCAATAAATCTATATTTATAGTCCTTAGTAAGAATATGGGAAGAAAAACAAAACGCATCGCTTCATGGGGGTGGTAGTCTCTACACATACCCACAAGTGATGTTTTCTTTTCCCCTAGTTTGGAAAGAAGGTGGATAATGGTTTTTCCCTAATCATAATAAAATTTAATTATATTAAATATAATTGATGAATTATTTTATAATAGATACCATATATTTATAGGAGGTATAATAATTAATAAAATTGAAAGTAATCGATTAAGAGCTACCTCTTCATTGAGAAACCTACTTTAGATTACACCTAAATCCTTGAATGGATGGTATTTTAGAAATAACATAATAAATAGTACATTGGGAGGGATATAGGATGTTATTAGGTTATTATTGGTCAAAATAGAAGGCTCCAACTTTGTAAATTTGGTAAAGGACATTCCCTTTTATAAGTGAAGGAGGGGGTACCTTTGGAATTGCCAAAAGTATTAAATAAATTTGCTTGTTCATGTGGATGAAAATGGATGTATTTAAAACATAGGATGGTTTGACAGTATACATAATCTCATAAAACAAAATGTAGACTATTTTAGGTGCTCTTAATCCATATCTATTAGTTTTAACCCTAATAAAACCTTCTAACGATTACTGTGATTTACAATTTTTTTTCTCTTTTGTGGTAATGAATGTTACTATAAAAGGAAAATTGACACATAAGTTGAAAATGGTTGATATTATTAACTGTATCCAATTCACATATAAAAATATAGAGTTTTAATGGATTTTAAATCATTTAAAAAATTATTATTTTATATAAGACACCATTAAAATCATTTTATATACTATTCACATAGTTTGACTTTATAGACAAAAAAAAAGAAATGGAATTAAAATAGAAACTTTTAAAAGATATATAATATGTTATATTTGTAAAAAAATTAATGTACCACAATAATTATTCAAAATTGTTTTAATTTTTATACTTTTAAAATTATTTATTTGATTTTTTTATTACTTGAATAGGTACTGTGTTAACGTTGTATAAGAATTTAAGGAAATTATTCCATCACTGAAAAATAAAAATAAGTTTCCATGATAAAAAAATTTATTCATATTTAAAATAATTATTTATTATCTAATATAAACTCCCTTTATCCATTTAATAAAATATTAGATTTATTAAAACAAAGAGAGCTCCATTTGTGTTTATCCTTTTCTTAAATTAATATAAAGGTCATAATCAAATAAAAATGGCCGCAATATTCCATAAATTCTAAATATTGATGAATATGGTCAATATAAACTCATAAAATATAAATAATTATGGTTTTATAAATATTTTTAAGCCTTATCACTTTATTTTTTACCTTAATTGTAACGCCCCGACCCCAGCTACCCAGAGTCGGTGCATTACTTCGCAACATTGGCATGATCACAAGAAAGATCAAATCTCGAAAAACCGATTGGTTTAGAAGCCTTGGAAACACTAGATATAATCATAAAGTTTTACATTAAATTTCAAAGTGAAAAACTACTACAACAACAAAGTCTTCATATCCACACTATTAACCCCTCATAATATCCCTGCAAGTCATTCATAATTTACTTCTTCACTACCTGGGAAAAATAAAACATAGAAAAGGGGTGAGCTCAAATGCCCAGTAAGGATAACAATATAGCGGAACATTCAAAATAATCATAAACATTTAAGGCAATGAATTACTAAAACAAAAGCCTTTTAAAATTGAACTTCAACATAGTATGGAAAAAGTAAAATGAAATAATGCCATTTACTTATTCACATAGATGCAATATCAATAACCACTTTCATAATGTTGGAATGCTTAATGCCAGACTATCATAACCACATAGCCAAGGCCTCGTGCCAAGACTACAAATAAGATTTTGTCAAGGCCTTGTGCCAAGACACTAGTTTGTCTCATGAGACCTACCGATGCATCGAGGAGCTATAGCGGGCTCCACCCGTCACTTATTAAGTCCAATGCATTCCCATATGAAAAGGTTTAAACATAACATAAACATTCGTATTAAAACTAGCATACGAAATGTCAATAATTTCACCATAAACTATGAATGGTATAGAAATATAACATCCATAGTCAAACATATCACAAAACCTTCAATACAATATAGAAGTTTTGTATCATAATAAATCAACTTCAAATAATCTTAAAATCCATCAAAGGATGTTGACATAGATGAAATCAAAATTCTTTTTAAAGAAATATCTCCCTTTATTTTGAAATCATTTAAGATCCATATAAAATAAAACATTTTCTTTGAAAATATTTTTATAAGCTTGTAATGAAAGCTTTGAAGATTTTATAACGGCGTAAAATAACCGCACCCTCCGTATAAGTTAAAAAAAACATTCTTACCTCAATTCTGTCGAAAAGGTTAAAAAGGACCTTGTTTTGAAAACGACGGAAAGATTCCTCTTATAAAAAGTCAAAAAAGGGTATAAATGACTTTAACCCATATTCTTGTAAATAATAATTTTTTTTTGAAATACATTATTAAGAAACATGGATGTGGATGATAACGAGATCCCAGTAGATTATTATGTATAAACAACCTCGGATAATGAAGAGATTGTGAAATAACCCTTACCTTGTACTTTTCCTTGGTTGGGGTAGGTTAACCTCCTGTATAATGGTGAAATAATTGTTATTAAATTATACAAGAATCATATACATTAATATGATATCATATATGATCTTTTAATATTGATTTGATAATAATATCTTAGTATTATCGCTGTTTCGGGTGTGAACTTACTTGTTTTCTTTTATATGTTTTGTTACGTAAGACATGTTTGTAAAGGATAGGTTGTATATTATTCATATCCAAAATGATATCTAGTCCTTAAACATCATTTTTAAATCATCAAATGATAATTATACTTGAATGGATACGATGGAGAATGAATCTCATCGCGTTCGTGGAGACGGTAGTCCGTACGTACGCACGAACGCTACTTCCATTTAATTTTTATTTTAAAAGAATCGAATACAAATGATACATAGGTATATTACTATTCCAGTATAATATAATATTTTATACATGTTACTTAAGTTTATTAACACCATCCTTTATACTTTCCATGTGTGGTATGAACGAGTCATATCATTTTAAGGGGGCGGTAGTCCGCACTTCCTCAAATGAAATTATCGTATGTATATACAACATGAAACGAATAATGGTATGAAATAAAATGGAATTACAGAAGCTTATATATAAAATATATATCATTAATATCATATTTAATTACAGTGCCATCATAATGGCCACCATGAGAGGTGGTAAGATGTATTTGAACAATCATCGTTTCGTGAGGCGTTAGTTTTCCATCAACAGAAACATTATGTTCATCATCCATTAGATGGAGTTGTGTGTATGTGTAGTTTGAATACTTCTTATAACAACATCCTAGTATATTGAGGATACTGGTGTTGTTACAAAAGAAAGGAAATAAAAAGATTTTGGGGGTTGAAGAAGCAAAATAAATGAAAATAATTTAAGAGAAATCGTTACCTTTAATTTAGGTAACTCACTTTGGTTGGAACCAAAGGACTTCTTGAAATGATTTCTGCCTAAGGGGAAGCTTCAAGGAGGAGGAGAGGGATGTGGGGAGCTTAGTTGGGCAGAGTTTGGACGAGCCAAGTGGCTTGAGAGGTGTGAGGAAAAGAGAAGGAGGAGTGCCCTTTTATAAGAGGGGTGAGGGGCACTTTTGAAAAAGCTAGAAATATTAATTTATAATAAATTCATATTCGGTTTCCAAAGGCTCAAAAGTTGACTATTCAAAGGATGATGTGGGGATAGGTCTAAAACAACTCATCCAATAGAATTTAGACAGGTTTGGGTACTTATATTAACCTTATCTTTAAGTATTAACTCTAAGTTAATTAGTTTCACTTTTACAATGTCTCTTTGTATTTTTATATAATATGGTTAATAAACATACTATATACATCCAAGCGACCCCCAAGTGGTCCATTAATGATTAACCTATCATAATATAAGTCTCTTGGCCGAACCTTAGATTTTTAGGAATTTAATATCAATTAATAATATAATATTTGTTTTAAGAACTCTTTTATGTCAATTTTGACACTATTCAATAGTTAATTTTTGTGAAACTCATAACAGATTGATTACTTCGAACAAAGTCAATTAAATCAATCCTAATATATCATATTATCCTAGAAAATTAGTTTAATTCATTAAAAGTTTCATATTATATTTATTTGGGTATTTATAATATCAATTATTTTAATTTTTCACTATTATAGTAATTACTGCATCATCATTGTGTCATAAATAAAATAAATTATTTAATGTCTAAAAATTATAAATAAAATATCATTATGTAGGAAATCTCTTTATCTTTCCAATTAATGTTTATAATCGAAAATCAAACATGTATAACCCTATGTAAAAATTGTTCTTCTAAAAGATGTAATCTTATGCCATTTTTATTTTTATTTTAACTTTATTAATATAATGTGTCCCTACCACATACAAGTGGCTCCAAGGGGTCCCCAAATTGACCCAAGGATGCCCATGGTCGGGTATGTGTCCACCAATAAGGTTAGGACACGTTTTAGGGTAATTTTATATTATTATAATATTATTTTTTAACCCTTATTTACCGGATTTACCCTTTAACCATGGTAAATAAAATATTTACCACAGTAACTATTCAAAATGTCTAAAAATAAAAGTTACCTATTTACACAAATTGAACATCCTGATTCCAAATATGGAATCCATTTTCCTAAATTCAAAACACAGAAGTGGCAGAAATTAATTTAAAATTAATTCCCGCTGTCAAAACAAAAAGCGTGTTTTTAAGAGGTAATAACTATCAAAAGATTGACACTTGTTTATGTTCGGTTTAATTGTAAAATTATGTCCAATGACCAACATTATATTAAACGGTAAAAATATATTATAAATATACTTTAAAACCACTCAAATTCATAATTTATCACTATTAATTATTTTGATTAAAAAAGTTATTTTTAATTAAAATTTAGTAATTTTCACTATTCATCAAAATATGAAAGTTATCCGAAATGTACCAAAATTTCACCTTAGGCTAAATTCGATATTCTGAATCAAAAAATGAAGTCCATTTTCAAATATAAAATATATATAATTTCAAAAAGTAGGTATTACTATTCATAACGGCTAGTTTGATCGGTTGTGGTGTGTGTTACAACTCGACGTTGCGTACAACACACGCTACTGTTTTATTCAAAGGAAAGCGTACCGTGGAAGCTTGGGATGTTTCATTTTAAATTTTTTGATTTCTCCATTTAGTCAAAAAGTTTAAAATATTTTATTTAAAAAGGTTTCACTATCAATAGTTGATAAAAGTGCAATACTGAAAATGAATTTGTTCTTGCATTATGACTAAGAAACTCATAATATGGATTCTAAAATTATAAGGATTATATAAAGTTAAAAAGGTAGTTAATGCTATTCATGACCTCTTTTAATGGCTTTTTTTTGGTAAGTCATGGTGCAATTGAACTCGGTGTTGCTTGTAGTGCAAGTTATTGAATTATTTTGAAGAAATAACACACTATGAAATCTTGGGGTGTTACATTCTCCCCTCCTTCAATAAATTGCGTCCTCGTAATTTGAAATTGTTTTTCGAAAATAAAAGGTTGAAAATAGATAATATATTTGTGGGAAAATCCAAATCGGAAATTGGGTTACTAAAATTTAGTCTTAATATGAGGAAAAGAGAAATGAAAGGGTCACCACCAAATTATGATCTCGATTAGGAGAACATTGGTGGAAATTAGAGATATATAATTGGAGGAAAAACGTAAATATTTATAGGTAGTGATTGAGGTCATCAATCACAAACAAGTGTATAATTGAGGTCCTTAAACTCATCAATCTATGATGATTTGAAGTACCATCGGTTCAACAAAATATAGGGTATTGGGATAACACATTTTTGACGTTTCAAAATATCTTAGTTGAAATCCCACATCGAAAAATGAATTAACGAGGCCTCTATTTAAAATAAAGAGTCGAAAGTATGAAGATTACCGAATATAACACATACTAGGGTTCCATGTAGGAAAATATGGATATGGAAGAAAAATCTAACCATCAGTTATCTGATGGAGAGTGGTGGAGAACTTGGCTATGAAAAGGCCAACAATCCCAAAGCCATAAATTAGTGATGATTTAAGGTACCATCTAGGAAAACATTTTTGTTCTAAGTTGCTTTTCTTAATATTGAGGAATTTATTTATGAGATTGGCTAAGATCATAAGGAGATATACTTACATTATAATTATAGTTTCATCCATTAATAAGTTTCTACCACAAACTCATCTTTCACTCTAAAACATAATAGAATGTAATTTTTTTTATTTATACTATTCGTACAGGGTTCCAAAATAAATGAATTTATAATTCATCTAAAAGATCTTTTAATAAAAACTACATTATTTAATCCAGGACATCTCATGGGCAGTGGTAGGTGATACACCCTTGTCGCCCTTCGGTTGCGGGTTCAAGTCTCACAGCCTTTCCGGACGCGACGGGTTGCCGCCCGACCTCCGGGTTGTCCTTTTATGGCAATCCAAAATAATCCAAACTAGAACTATCCAAAATACTTCTATCCAAACTCACAGTCCAACATTTATAAGTAAGTTAAACATAATGTAGAACCTTTTTACCCCGTAATAGCATATTAATACCTTCATCATGTATTCTTTTAATACACTGAAACATCCTGAATTACCATATTCCTTATTGATTACATTCATGATCCCTTATTCCATATAGAAAGCTGGATATACTTCATTAATCCAAAAATGTTTTAAACCCCAAAAATGATGGAATATACAAATCATTAATCAGTTTGAAGGTAGTCAAGAATATCCAATATAATTTATCCAAAACAATCATGTATTATTCCAAAATTACTACCTCAGTATCAGAACTATATTATTGTTTATCATTCTCTCACCCATATATTTTCCAAAAATTATCCTGCTATTGAGTCACTTTTCTTTGTTCCACACAATCTCAAGTCCTTAATGAAATAGTACTGCAGTACAATCCTTATATACTCCATAATTATTATAACAAGTACATTGTTGATACAACACTCAACTGACATAATCAACATAAGAACTCTAATCATTCTTCTTCATATGTGGTAGTATCATAACTTGATTATTATCCAATAACATCATTTGCGGCATAGTCTGATGACTGGGACATAGGTTCGCGTAGTGTCCAAACTCCTTGCAAATGAAGCATTGTACATTTGAAACCATTTTCTTACCCTTGCAGTCACGTACTTTGTGCCCTTTTCCTCCACACTTATAACAAACTCCCATTCCTTTCAGGCAAGTTCCAGGGTGTTTCTTTCCACAGTTACCACATATGGGAAAATTCTTCTTTTCCCTCATCCCTTTATCCATCTTTCTCTCTTCCATCCTTTTCTTCTCTTGCTTCCCTTCAAATCCATATGACTCAGTAAACTCTTTACTTATCTTATCAACACATGATATTATTTCTTCACATGATGATAATACATGGGAGACTATTCCTCTTATAAATTCTAGCTTAAGACCATGAAAGATATGATCCTTCCTTCTCTTTGGATCATGTGCATTTCTGGAGTTCTCATTTCTTCTACTGGGCGCCATTTCTAAACAATGGCATACACTAGATCAGTTTATGAATCAAAATACATAATCCCATACTTATAAAACACTTAACATAAATTGAACTATTTATGGATATAATCCATAATCATAAAAATGTTTTCTTTGAGGAAGTATATACTCATAAACCCTTCATAATGATTTGTAAAGAAAATGAGAGTTATCCTAAGCATATCCCCCGGGAGTGTCGTAACCAAGAGTGCAGCAAGGCCCGTTGTCGTGCACCAGTTCCCGTTCGAGTCTAGCTCAAAGCGGTGTTTTCGGGTTTTACCCCTAGGTACATCTGTGCCAGAGCCGCCTCTACCTGCTCGTATCCAGACAGGGATGTATTGCTCGGAAAACTCACAAAATCTCTACAATACCAAAATTCTAGGAAGTTCTTCTATACTAATCCTCAAAGTTCATCTTAGGTCTACGTGCTCTAATCAGAGTTTATCTAAATCTAGATTCCAAGGTTTGTACTAAACTTCCTCTGATACCAACTGTAACGCCCCGACCCCAGCTACCCAGAGTCGGTGCATTACTTCGCAACATTGGCATGATCACAAGAAAGATCAAATCTCGAAAGACCGATTGGTTTAGTAGCCTTGGAAACACTAGATATAATCATAAAGTTTTACATTACATTTCAAAGTGAAAAACTACTACAACAACAAAGTCTTCATATCCACACTATTAACCCCTCATAATATCCCTGCAAGTCATTCATAATTTACTTCTTCACTACCTGGGAAAAATAAAACATTGAAAAGGGGTGAGCTCAAATGCCCAGTAAGGATAACAATATAGCGGAACATTCAAAATAATCATAAACATTTAAGGCAATGAATTACTAAAACAAAAGCCTTTTAAAATTGAACTTCAACATAGTATGGCACAAGTAAAATGAAATAATGCCATTTACTTATTCACATGGATGCAATATCAATAACCACTTTCATAATGTTGGAATGCATAATGCCAGACTATCATAACCACATAGCCAAGGCCTCGTGCCAAGACTACAAATAAGATTTTGTCAAGGCCTTGTGCCAAGACACTAGTTTGTCTCATGAGACCTACCGATGCATCGATGAGCTATAGCGGGCTCCACCCGTCACTTATTAAGTCCAATTCATTCCCATATGAAAAGGTTTAAACATAACATAAACATTCGTATTAAAACTAGCATACGAAATGTCAATAATTTCACCATAAACTATGAATGGTATAGAAATAGCACATCCATAGTCAAACATATCACAAAACCTTCAATACAATATAGAAGATTTGTATCATAATAAATCAACTTCAAATAATCTTAAAATCCATCAAAGGATGTTGACATAGATGAAATCAAAATTCTTTTTAAAGAAATATCTCCTTTTATTTTGAAATCATTTAAGATCCATATAAAATAAAACATTTTCTTTGAAAATATTCTTATAAGCTTGTAAGGAAAGCTTTTAAGATTTTATAACGGCGTAAAATAACCGCACCCGCCGTATAAGTTAAAAAAAACATTCTTACCTCAATTCTGTCGAAAAGGTTAAAAAGGACCTTGTTTTGAAAACGACGGAAAGATTCCTCTTATAAAAAGTCAAAAAAGGGTATAAATGACTTTAACCCATATTCTTGTAAATAATAAATTTTTTTTTAAATACATTATTAAGAAACATGGATGTGGATGATAACGAGATCCCAGTAGATTATTATGTATAAACAACCTCGGATAATGAAGAGATTGTGAAATAACCCTTACCTTGTACTTTTCCTTGGTTGGGGTAGGTTAACCTCCTGTATAATGGTTAAATAATTGTTATTAAATTATACAAGAATCATATACATTAATATGATATCATATATGATCTTTTAATATTGATTTGATAATAATATCTTAGTATTATCGCTGTTTCGGGTGTGAACTTACTTGTTTTCTTTTATATGTTTTGTTACGTAAGACATGTTTGTAAAGGATAGGTTGTATATTATTCATATCCAGAATGATATCTAGTCCTTAAAAATCATTTTTAAATCATCAAATGATAATTATACTTGAATGGATACGATGGAGAATGAATCTCATTGCGTTCGTGGAGACGGTAGTCCGTACGTACGCACGAACGCTACTTCCATTTAATTTTTATTTTAAAAGAATCGAATACAAATGATACATAGGTATATTACTATTCCAGTATAATATAATATTTTATACATGTTACTTAAGTTCATTAACACCATCCTTTATACGTTCCATGTGTGGTATGAACGAGTCATATCATTTTAAGGGGGCGGTAGTCCGCACTTCCTCAAATGAAATTATCGTATGTATATACAACATGAAACGAATAATGGTATGAAATAAAATGAAATTACAGAAGCTTATATATAAAATATATATCATTAATATCATATTTAATTACAGTTCCATCATAATGGCCACCATGAGAGGCGGTAAGATGTATTTGAACAATCATCGTTTCGTGAGGCGTTAGTTTTCCATCCACAGAAACATTATGTTCATCATCCATTAGATGGAGTTGTGTGTATGTGTAGTTTTAATCCTTCTTATAACAACATCCTAGTATATTGAGGATACTTGTGTTGTTACAAAAGAAAGGAAATAAAAAGCGTTTGGGGGTTGAAGAAGCAAAATAAATGAAAATAATTTAAGAGAAATCGTTACCTTTAATTTAGGTAACTCACTTTGGTTGGAACCAAAGGACTTCTTGAAATGCTTTATGCCTAAGGGGAAGCTTCAAGGAGGAGGAGAGGGATGTGGGGAGCTTAGTTGGGCAGAGTTTGGACGAGCCAAGTGGCTTGAGAGGTGTGAGGAAAAGAGAAGGAGGAGTGCCCTTTTATAAGAGGGGTGAGGGGCACTTTTGGAAAAGCTAGAAATATTAATTTATAATAAATTCATATTCGGTTTCCAAAGGCTCCAAAGCTGACTATTCAAAGGATGAGGTGGGGATAGGTCGAAAACAACTCATCCAATAGAATTTAGACAGGTTTGGGTACTTATATTAACCTTATCTTTAAGTATTAACTATAAGTTAATTAGTTTCACTTTTACAATGTCTCTTTGTATTTTTATATAATATGGTTAATAAACATACTATATACATCCAAGCGACCCCCAAGTGGTCCATTAATGATTCACCTATCATAATATAAGTCTCTTGGCCGAACCTTAGATTTTTAGGAATTTAATATCAATTAATAATATAATATTTGTTTTAAGAACTCTTTTATGTCAATTTTGACACTATTCAATAGTTGATTTTTGTGAAACTCATAACAGATTGATTACTTCGAAAAAAGTAAATTAAATCAATCCTAATATATAATATTATCCTAGAAAATTAGTTTAATTCATTAAAAGTTTCATATTATATTTATTTGGGTATTTATAATATCAATTATTTTAATTTGTCACTATTATAGTAATTACTACATCATCATTGTGTCATAAATAAAATACATTATTTAATGTCTAAAAATTATAAATATAATATAATTATGTATTAAATCTTTTTAGCTTTCTAATTAATATTTATAATCGAAAATCCAACATGTATAACCCTATGTAACAATTGTTCTTCTAAAAGATGTAATCTTATGCCATTTTTATTTTTATTTTAACTTTATTAATATAATGTCTCCCTACCACATACAAGTGGCTCCAAGGGGTCCCCAAATTGACCCATGGATGCCCATGGTCGGGTATGTGTCCACCAATAAGGTTAGGACACGTTTTAGGGTAATTTTGTATTATTATAATATTATTTTTTAACCCTTATTTACCGGATTTACCCTTTAACCATGGTAAATAAAATATTTACCACAGTAACTATTCAAAATGTCTAAAAATAAAAGTTACCTATTTACACAATTTGAACATCCTGATTCCAAATATGGAATCCATTTTCCAAAATTCAAAACACAGAAGTGGCAGAAATTAATTTAAAATTAATTCCCGCTGTCAAAACAAAAAGCATGTTTTTAAGAGGTAATAACTATCAAAAGATTGACACTTGTTTATGTTCGGTTTAATTGTAAAATTATGTCCAATGACAAACATTATATTAAACGGTAAAAATATATTCTAAATATACTTTAAAACCACTCAAATTCATAATTTATCACAATTAATTATTTTGATTAAAAAAGTTGTTTTTAATTAAAATTTAGTAATTTTCACTATTCATCAAAATATGAAAGTTATCCGAAATGTACCAAAATTTCACCTTAGGCTAAATTCGATATTCCGAATCCAAAAATGAAGTCCATTTTTAAATATAAAATATATATAATTTCAAAAATTAGGTATTACTATTCATAACGGCTAGTTTGATCGGTTGTGGTGTGTGTTACAACTCGACGTTGCGTACAACACACGCTACTGTTTTATTCAAAGGAAAGCGTACCGTGGAAGCTTGGGATGTTTCATTTTAAATTTTTTGATGTCTCCATTTATTCAAAAAGTTTAAAATATTGTATTTAAAAAGGTTTCACTATCAAAAGTTGATAAAAGTGCAATACTGAAAATGAATCTGTTCTTGCATTATGACTAAGAAACTCATAATATGGATTCTAAAATTATAAGGATTATATAAAGTTAAAAATGTAGTTAATGCTATTCATGACCTCTTTTAATGGATTTTTTTGGTAAGTCATGGTGCAATTGAACTCGGTGTTGCTTGTAGTGCAAGTTATTGAATTATTTTGAAGAAATAACACACTATGAAATCTTGGGGTGTTACATTAATTCCCCAATTTACTCTTACCAAGGTGATAAATATTTACCATAGTTACTATTTATGATGAAAAAAATAAATTAAGACTATTTATGAAATTTAAAACTGTAAATTCCAAATAAGTAATACTTTTTTCAATATTAAATTTATATAAGAGACAAAAATACATTTTAAAATAAGCACACAATACGCAACAAAAAAGATTTATAGAAAAACACATTTTAAGCACAAAACTGGATTTTTTCTTATCGTATACCTCATAAACACCATTAGATGAATATTATTTTTTTGAATATATAATATATAAATTTCATTTAAATAATTCATAAATATTTATTTATTTAATTTATTAGGATAAAAATATATGGTGCGCATAAAAATAGTTTTTCATAAAATCATCTCATTTACTTTTAAATGATTTTATTTTCAGTTCGACTCAATTTATAACCAATGAATTCTTATAGAATTTTTTAAATATTAATTTTTCATAATTTATTTAGTCCCGTTCATACCCAAACGTTCGACAACTAGGTGATAACTAACTCACTAAATAATAACATTTCAGTAGAGTGTCACAGTTTGTTTTAACTCGATGTTTTTTGTTAGATAATATTTCAAAGAAATGAAATTTATTTAAATAGAAATATATACTAAAATATTGAGGTGTTATATATGTTGGTGTGTTCCTTGAATTATTTTTAATTTCCATAACCAGAAGAAACTTCTTCTTTGACATATTTATTTTCTTCTTCTTATTTTTATTCTTCTTTTATACATCTTCTTCTATGGGTTTCACTTGAACTATTATCTTGAATAGTTTCTTCTAATGGTCCTCCAATTTATTTTTAGTATATTGAACTCACTTATGATGTATGTGGATGATTTTTATACATGTTTTCCATGAATCAATCAATATTTCCATCTTTTGTTTCTAACATTATCTGAATAAAATGGTAGAAACTTATACTAGTGATCGTCTCATAGAATTATCCTGAATCTTCTATTTTTTCTCCCTATTGGACACTCTATATTCCTTGGACCAGGACACCCAAATTTTTTTACAATGACTAAATGGATGTCTAGGATTTCCATAGTTGTAGTAAACATTGACCTATTGATCTATGCAACCAAAGCTTATTATTTGTTGGAAATATAATTTATATAATTTGAAATATTTAGTTTTTTTCTAGTAATAAATAAAATATATACTAAACCACTAATACCATCAATAATAGAATAAAAAAATGAATATTTTAGTTAAAGTCGGTATTTTTTTCTATAATATTTCTTTTTTCTAATTTATGTTTTGTTTTTATTTTTTATTTTTTTATGTTTTCTTCCTTGAAACACAAGAAAATCGAGAACCTTTATGCTAAAACAACACCAAATGCTCTTGATTAATATGTGTAGTATTTTAAATCCCACACCTCAAAATAAGTGAACAAGGCCAATGAAACAAAACACTAATTGAGAACTAGTTAATTTCTTCATAGGGATTGGAGTAGGATCATGAGTGTTTTTTATTGTATTTTATACAGAAAATTGTAGACAAGACGATGTTATATGTGTGATTGAATAAAAATATAGTTAAAATAGATCCAATCACCATGGAACTCTTGTCTACTAGAGTGAATATATAATTAGGGGAAATAATGAATCAATTAAACAACATAAACCCACAGAATGTCTAATTTATGTTGTGACCAACCACCACTATATTCTCTAGATTTCTAACTTAGGAAAACTTTAAGATTTTATAATTAATACATAGATCCCTATAAGTTTACTTATCAATAATAAAATTAAGGAATCAAGTTTTACATCTCAGTGGTGTCATGTGATGTAATTGACTAAGAGTTTGGAGTTTTGTGGGTGGTGTTTCAAGCAACAATGTCCTTAAATATCTGCTATGTATTAATCATATTTAATGACTCTAATTTCAACCATGATTACTTAAATAGAGTTCTAAGATCATACAAAAAAATATCAATTGATTATGTAGTATATGAAAGAGAGTTAGATTAACTAATAAAACACTCAAATTGGATAATGTTATGGAAAATTTAGTGAAATCATTTATATCATTAAAAATATTATATTCTTCCCAAAAACATAATTATATAAAAAAACATTGAAAATAGAGGAGATGTATCATAGGAATTCATTACAGTAGACCAACACACTACTCCACCTAATCAAATATTCAATCCTCCATATTCATCTCAAAACTTTATATTCTCATCTTGGATTTTGAAAAACATTCTAATCTTCTTAATCAAATGATCCTTTGGTTTAAATAGGGTTTCTGTCCTCCTTCCCAATTTATCATTTTTTTTTGTATTTATGTATTCTTGATAGTATCTCATAGGTAAATGTGATAACTCCATGTGGAAAGAATGTTTAAGGTATACATCCACATAAATAATTAATCACCATTCCTCAATTAATATGAATTTTAGTGATATAACCCCACAATATCAAATTATTCCTCTTTATGGAATCTTATTCCATGTGGGTATCTTTTTAGGGACATACCTTATTTTTTTATGTAGTTGATTTTGTGAAATATTTGAAGGTTCTCTCTAGAATATATGATTTCCACATTGATGTGAGATAATTTCAAGGGCCCTTCTTCATGTTCTCAACACATTTTCATTATTATTGAATATGTAATCATGTGGTGATGATAATGCAATAAAATTGTGTCCATGGGTGATGAAAATAGTGAATCATGACTCTTTTTTGATGTATAGTGAGAACATTGACCGAAACATTATGGGGTATAGATGTATAATACATTAAATGTGGTCTCTATCCTTATTTATATTGTAAATAGAGTTGTAATTAATTTCAAGTAGTCCTGGTGATATGTAAAATGTTATTGTATAGACATTTTTTATATGTGTGAAATTACATCCTGTGGGAGGTCACAAATAAATTCACTATGATGATTCATTTTTATAAGACTACATGATCATAGGTATGATAGACTCTCAAAAAATCATGACACAATTCATAAATGAAGAAGACTTGATTATAACCTGGTTCTTGGATTTATGTCATCCTGTTTCCCCTCTCATATGTGTTTAAAGAGATATATTAAAACACGTAGTGTAATTTTTATAGATTACATTTGGTGAAGAGTTATGATATAAGTATCTAGTTCTATTTGAGTTATGGTTCAACTTATTTTCCACTAACAAGCATATGGAAAACTCACATATCAATTTCTAGTATGGTATTAGAAGAAATAATGTTGAAAATTATTTTGATGGATCTAATACTTAGAGGGCTGAGTTGGGTGGTAGTATATATAGTCATTCTAGGATGTAGGGGTGGTAGGAGGGACAAGGGTATAGGATACCTTGAATAAAAAATATGGAAATGAGGATTAAAAATCTATAATCTATAATGAATCCTACACTTTGAAAATCCCCTCAATGATTTGAAAATACTTTTATGCTAACACGGTGGTTGGTCCAACTAATAAGAGCTTGGTTGTAAAAACCCAATCTTACACATAACATAATCTTGTGTTTTTTAATAATTCACCATATTTAACTTATAGGATTTTTTTGAGGTTTATATTTTTATATAATTATATCATAACTCATACATAACAAAACCAAATAGTACTAAGTGGACTCCTTTAATCATTATCTATTATTCCCTTAATATAAATTTTTTAAAATAACACATGATTTCTTTGAATGAAAATTATTTACGACTTTAAAATTGAATCATTATTTTCCCCTATCCATCCTTAAATCTAATGAAAATCATTTTTAAAATGTGGGATTAGTACAAAAAATTTAGTAAGGTACATAAAAACAAGAAAACCATTAGTCTTGTGAAACATAATAAAACTCATGAAAAACCATTATCTTCAATGTTCTTTGAGAATATGTGATAAAACATTTCACATGAAAAAAACGCATACTTTTTTCTCAATTAAATCCTTTAAAACCCATAACAATCAAATTAATACCTTTTTGGGAAACTTAGAGCATCAGATTCATAAAACCCTTTCAAAACCATTTCAGTTCAAATAACCATATGATCAAATTATAATATAATTCTCTAGAAAATATAATCATTACCCAATTAATTGGATATCTATAATGGGTATAAACCATCATATAATCTATATTGGCCTCAACCATTATATATAATGGGGAACAACCCTTTATATAATCTATATCGGGCTCACCTATGAGCTATAATGGGGATCAGACCTTCGTATAAGATTTATCAGGCTCACCCATTTTTCATTTAATGCTCAAGTACCATACCATGAATAAAACATTTTATGACAACAAAATTTCATCATAAAACATCTAAAAAAATCTTTTAAACTCCTATTCAAATAAATTTTTGATATCAATGTTGCATTTTCTTTTAAAAACCCATTTTCAATAAAAAATACATTTTTATTTTTAAAAATCATTTTCAATTCCAAAATACCTAGAAAAATGTAAATATGGTTTTTATTTGACTAAAATAATGAAATCGTATAACTTAATACAAACTACAATTAATTCTTAAAGTGGCGGAAAAAGTAATTTTTGTTGTATACATTAAAATAGAACATTGCTATTGTATTTTTTAAATAAAGTTAAACAATTAGTAAAAAGATTACTTTTTAATTTTTTTTAAATAAGTAAAAAATTATCCAGGATAAAAATATAATTTATATAAAATAAAATCATTTTAAAAAAGCATAGACATGCAAGAAAAAGGGCATTTGGAAGGAAAACATTAAAAGATGATTTTTTTAAAGAAATGTATCTTACCACTTTAAAAACATTTGAATCATATTACCCAAGAAAGAATAACATTAAAAAAATTATATATCATTTTAATAGATATATTCATGATATAACAGGTCAAAGGGGGTAAATATTCACCTCATAAAATAATATTGGTGCATAACATCAAAATATGCCTCAATGAAAGGAAATTGAGATGAAGTCCCTTACCTTGAGTTTGATGCTTCATGTTTGTTCTTTATCTTCTTGAGTAATAAAATTTTGTTAACTATTATATTAATTTAGAACCCTTTTCTAGTTATTTTTCCTTTTTATTTCACTTATTACCATGTTATATACAATTATGTAATCAATTACCTTCATGTTAAATGTTTTGAAGATATTCAATTTATATGAATAAATGACTTCGGTAGGTTGAATATTGGTCAAATAAGTCATTATTCAACATATATAGAATAATAATATTGAAATAATAATCATATTTATTCATTAATTATTATTTTATTTCAAATTATTAAATATGGTTAGTAAAAATGAACTATGTTACGATCATGTAGACGATAGACCGTACCTACGCATGAGTAAAATTTCCATTTTTCAATGATCAGTATGGAAAGGAGGTATGTATTTTTTTATCTAAATAATTATAATAATATCATAATTACTATATTATTTCTTTAAATATATTTTTATATATTATCCATGTTATTTATTATTGTAAAAAGAGTCTCATCGCTTTGTGGAAGCAGTAGTCCACACTTATACACGAATGACATTATCATTTTTTAAGTGTAAGAAATAAAATGATATATTATATTTTAAGAATGATAAATATGTAACTAATATAATAATTATATAATATTATATCACATATATTTAATTAATTTATCCTTATTAACTTTCATGTAAATTTTCTGTGAAAAACAAATCACATCGCTTCGTGGGACAATAGTCCACCATACACACGAGCGACATTATCAATCACCTAAGGAATGTAAAGTATGAAGTTATATGTGATATAATAACTTCATAAGTATAAATATGTTACAAATATAATATATATACTTTAAATCCATCATTATAATAAGCTATGAAACGTGATGATGAAAAATGAATGACATTGGTTGGTGAGGCGGTAGTCTGCTGTAGACACGAATAATGATTTCATATCCCATTAAATAGAAGAAGAGATATATTTAGGAAATTAAATTAAAATAATAAAATATAATTATATTTTATACCCTGGTTTTATTATATATTCATAATTGAATAATATTTTAATGATGTGGAGTAAGAAATAAAATAAAAATGTACGACTAAATATGACACCTCTTCTTAGGAAAACCTCCATAGGTGAGAACCAAAAGCCTTATTAGGATGGATTTATGATCAGAATAATGGGTCTAAGTAGTTGTTATATAATTTAGTAAGTTATTTGGGTAGTAATTTTATGATAAAAATGGATTTCAAGTGTTAATATAAGAGGATAGGTGGTGGCCTTTTATAAGTATGGTCAGTGGCACACTTGTAATTTTCAAAAAGAAAAAGATGTACGCACATTTTGAACATGAATAAGGGATATAAAATGGAAAATTATCAATAATTATACATTATAATGTAGAAATATGACTATAATATATAATTTAAACAAGTTTTTAGGTCATTTTAACCCTTATCTTTTTTGTTTAACCCCTTGGTAAACCCGTTTTCACCTTAACCACTGTAATTAATTTTTACTGATTTAATTATTCATTATGGTAAAAAATTAAGGTGAACTTATTAGATAATATAAATTATGATGATTAAAAATATTAAATCTTATATAATTAATTAAATTCACATAAGTGATAAAATTTTACTTAAAAGAAAACCCACAGATGCAATGAAAAAGGGGTCTTTCAAGAAGTTAATTTTCAAGAAAAAGATTATTTTATATTCACTTTGTGACTAATAATAATAATTTTATTAATATAAATTTATATTTATTGATATATAATATTTAAATTTCATTTAAAACATTCCTCATTATGGATTATTTTAATTAATTAAAAAGGTGAAACATTATGCACTTTAAAACAGTTTTTCAAAAATCCATTTTGAAAACTAATAATAAACTTATATTAAAATCCATTAAGAAGGATAATTAAAAATTAATTAATTATATTAAATATATATAAATACCAGTTATGTTATTTTAAATCATATTCAAAACATAATGGTACTTTTAAATTACTTAACTTTTTGAAAAGAAATGACATTTTTACAAAAATCATTATTTTTCACTATTCAATGAAAAATAAATATTTTCAAGAAATTCAAAAAAAATCACGATAAGTCAATTTTTATATTCTAATTTCCAAAATATATTTAATTTTATAAAATATTTTATCTTCAATTTCTAAAAAATAATTATAATATTTTCTCACAAAAGAAATAATTTATTTTGAAGAAAAAATATTTTTGAAGAATAAAATTATTTTACTAAAAATTGATTGATTATTTATTTAAAATTTATGAATAATTTATATTGAGTTGGATATATATATATGTATATATATTATAAATTAGTTAATACTATTCATACTTATTAATTTAATGGCTAGGTTATAAAAGTTATATATTTGATGCGTCTTCTAAGCTCGGTGTTGCATGTTAAATACGTTATCGAATACATATTTTTTCAAAAATATCATGGTGTTACATATAAAACTCATTTAATAAATTTAATTCTCTTAATTTTAACTTTATCTCAGTAATAAAAGGTTGGAAATTTCAGTATACCTTTTTTGGAAACCCACATCATAAAAAGGTTTAATAAAACTTCATCTTAATAAGATATAAAACAAAGTATGAAGGTCATCTTGAATAACACATACTGGGTTTAAAAATAGAATAAAATAGGTGGGAATTAAATATTTGGACATGGAATAAATATATAATGTCCAAATATTGGTGGAATTAGGAGAACAATGGTGGTAATTGAAGATTTGGACATAAAATAAAAGTTTAATGTCGAAATAATAATGGAGAGTGATATAGATCATTGATCATAAGAAAGTTAATGATTAATAGAAAGTTGAGAACCTTAAAACCATAAAGAAAAGAGGTTTGAAAAAGGTTATTGATTTAATAAAAAATGATACTAATAGGAAAATTCTTTGTTTAAAGATAATTTTCATAGGGTTATAGAATCATTTACTATCTTGAATCAATGCATAAGGAAATGTACTTATTTTGTAGAATTTCCTCAATTAATTTATTTCAACCATACTCTTAACTTTTTTCTAATGAAGAGTATCGAAGATGAATCCTTAATGTATGAAGCACTAAAATAAACTTATAATATATAAAATAATCCTCTAAAGGATAAATAGATATTCCTAATACTTTTAGAAATTAACCGGAACCCAAATGGTTAGTGTAAGGTAATATGTTTACTAAAAATTATAGTGGACCTCTTCTAAAATAACATTAATCACTTAACCACCAGATCAATTTTTAATACCATGGTTATCTGTATGATAAAATATGTGTTATGGAAATATAATTTATCATTATATTTAAAAACATTTAATTAAAAATAACGATTTCATACTAACTAGGAAATCACATGGGCTACCAGGAGGTATTTCACCCTTACCGACCTTCAGTTGTGGTTTCAAGCCCTGCGACCTTACCAGATATGACAAGTTGTCTCCCAACCATCAATCTTTCCATTTTCAAAAAAAAAATTCCTTATAAAGTTCCCAAAAATAGGATTAAAATTCTTAAAAAATATCCTTAATCATCAAATATCATATAAACCCGAATGGTTATCAATACGTTAAATCTTATGTCCAAAAAAAGTAAATTAATACTTCACGTTAAATAAAAGATTTACATATAAATAAACATAATAAAACCTATCCCAAAATTTCATTAATCACTTTAACATCTCATCACTTAAGACCACAAAAGGTGTGTATAAAACATTTAACTCATGATTAACCTTTAAAAAATACCAATCTCCTTATAGCTATCACTACTTCACTAGATGGTCCAAGATCAACTATAGTATTAGCAAATGATTTTGACACACCTTTATGTTTCTAATCATGTTGATTTCCACCCTGAGTAAGAAACATTGAATACACAGTATTAAATTGTACCAACTGATTATATCTAAAACATACCATTATTGAATGGATATCTGTTATCTCATTATTTGATTATTTAAGACACTTTTCTTTGCATCTACGAATCCTATGACCAAACTTACCACGCCGGTAACACTTTAAAAATACTAAAAAACATTCACCAAAATGTATTTTACCGTACTTGAAACATGTTTGGGGATTAAATCCATAATTTTTAATTTTTTTCTTCTCCACTTTATACCACCTTGACCATTTCTTACTCTTGTCATCTAATTTCACATAAGTTTCGACAAACTCTATCTTAACATTCTCAGAACAATGTAAAATACTATCATAACTTTTAATTTCTAGTACAACCTTAGCTCTTTGTATACTTGGAATCAATCTTGATTGAAATTTGTTAATTTTACTATCAGTGTCCTGAATGAAATATAGCACATACCTAGACAATTTTGTGGAGTTTTATTTTATATACAGCTACATAATCTTCATTGTTTCCCCAATTCTTGGAATTGTTTCTCCATATGGATTCGAACAAACTTAAGGAAATATATCTCAAGGAATAGATTCCTAATTTTTTCCCATTACATAGAATCAAGGTCATATATCTCTTTGACATTCTTAAACAAATAACATCATCAATAAAATTCACATTCATAATGATAAATTAAAATGGTTAACTTTTGAAATTCTAAACACCCAATGACTTAAAATATCTTCTACAAGGTTTTTAACCATCCTTTAGCTGCCACTAGGTCATACGATCCACTGAATTATGGGGATTTTGTTTCATGAAATATTCTATTATCGTCATGTTCCTCTATGGTAGATCCAAATTCTCCCTAACATGGAAACCACCATAATTTATTGCTTGTTTCAACTGTGCCATCAATGAAACAAACTATTCTATTCAAATTCAAACAATATTAGGATGCTAATTTGGAAGGATATTTTCCTCTTATCTCCTTTTCAATATATATTCCTTATTTACTCTATAGAAAACCATTTTGAAAAAACAAAGTTTAGATGAAGGAACATGGTAATCTTAAAACTCTATACAATTACAACTTATACATAAAGTAAATTAATTCATGGTCCTACTAATAACAATATCTTAACCTCTAAAGTTATCTAAAATGGGCCAAGATTATATATAACAAAATCATAAATTTTTAGTCAAGAATTCATTTTATTTCACATTAAGGATCTTTCAGGTTTAGAATTTTTGAAAATTAGGACCTAACTCATACATAAAAAACTATATAATATAATGTTGACACTTCATATCAGTATCTATTTTTCCAATAATATAAAAATTTTAAAATAACACATGATATTTTTCCATGAAAAATATTCCTAAATTTCAACCTAACATTTTATTTTACCCATCCTTAAATATTATAAAAACATTTAAAAAATGTGGGATAAATAAAAAAATCTCAATAAGGGAATTAAAAAAGAAGTAAACCATTAGTCCAGTGAAAAAAAGTAAAAACCCATGCAAAAACATTATCTTAAACGTTCATTGAGAATATGTAACAAAACATTTTCACATGAAAAAAACACACACTATTTTCTCAATGAAATTAGTTAAAACCCATAAAAAAATTAAAAATATTTTAGGAAACTTATAGAATCATATTCGTAAAACCCTTTCAATTGAAATAACTATATTATTGAATTCAAATATATTTCTCTATAAAAAATTATCATTACCGAATAAATTAGAGAGTTGTAATTAGGTTAACTTTTTGTGTAAGTTATACCGAGCATAGCCGTGATATATAATGATGCTCAACCCTTCATATAATCTATATCGATCTCAACTATTTTTCATGAGTTATAATGGGGATCAACCCTTTGTATAAGCTATATCGAATTCACTTATAAGCTATAATGGTGTTAAACCATTCCTATAAGTTATATCAGGCTCACCCATTTTTCATATAATGATCAATAACCTTATCATATTATTTCAATTTTTTCATCAAAAAAATTTGAAAATCTAATTGAAAATCCTATGCAAATCAATTTTAGATATCAAAATACCATTTTCTTTTAAAAACCCATTTTCAATAAAAAATACCCGTTTATTTAAAAAATAAGTTTTCAATAAAAAAACTATAAAAATATAAATAGGGGTTTTCTTCAAATAAAATATTAAATCTTTTAAATTAATACAAACATCAAATAATGATTATGGTGGTGGAAAAAGTCATTGTCATCGTATATGTTAAAATTAAACATTTATTTTGTATTTTGTAGATAAAGTCAAAAATTTCATTAAAAGATTAATTTTTTAAAACCTTTAAAAGAAATAAAAACATTTCTTTATAAAAATATCATTTTAATACAATAAAATTATTTTAAAAAAGATGGACATCGAAGAAAAAGATAGTTTTGAAGGAAAAATTTAAAGGAGTATTTTTTTAAAGAAATATCTCTAAACACTTCAGAAACATTTGGATCATAGACCCCATAAAATAATGAAATTAAAAAAATTAAATATTATTATAATACGTAAATTCATTATATAATATGTCAGAGGGTCGGTATATACACCTCATAAAAGAATATAGGCACATAACATTAACTTATTCCTCAACAAAAGAAAATTGAGATGAAGTCCCTTACACTGAGTTTGATTAATCACATTATTTCTTTATATTCCTAAATAATAAAATTATGTTAATTATTTACTTTATTATGATCCTTTCTTGATTTTATTATTAGTTTTACTTATTACCATGTTACATAAAATTTCATTATCAATTATGTTCATGTTGGATATTTTTATAAGATTCAGTTTTTCCCCAAATCAACTTCGATTGGTTGACTATTAGTCAAATTGGTCATTATTCAATGTCTATAGAATAATAATAATGAAATAATTATAGTATTTATACATTAATTATACTTCTAATACTAATCATGAAATAATTTTAAGAAATATGAACTATGTTACAATCATAGAGACTGTAGGCCGTATGTATGCATGAGTAATGTTTCCTTTTTTTAAGTGATCATTATAAAAGGGGTGTATGTATTTTTTATCGTTAAATAATTAAAATAATATAATAATTACCATATTTTTTATTTAAATATACCTTCATATATCATTAGTGTGATTTAGTGATGAAAAAATAGTTACATCTTTTCGTGGAGGTGGTAGTCCACACATACACAAGAATGACATTATCATTTTTTAGTGTAAGAAAAAAAATGATATATTATATTTTCATAATAAAAAATATATCATTAAAATAATAATTATTTCATTTATATCACATATATTAAATTACTTTATTCTTATTAGCTTCCATTTAAAGAGTTAGTTTAAAATTAATCACATCACTTTGCGAGGCAGTAGTCCGCCGTATATACGAAGGACATTTTCATATCCCCTATAGAATAGAAATTAAGAAGGTATATGAGATATAATAACTAAAGAAGTATAAATATGTTACAAATATAATATATATACTTTAAATCTATCACTATGAAAATTAATGAGATTCAATGATGAAAAATGAATGCCACAGTTCATGAGGCGGTATTGCACCATACACACGAATGATGATTTTTATCCCATTTGATGGAAGAGGAGATGGATTTAGGTTATACCATTAAAATAGTAACATCTAAGTATATTTAATATAATATTTTTATTATATAATAATAATTGAATAATATTTTAATGATATTGAAGAATAAATAAAATAAAAATGAACGATTAAACACAACACCTCTTCTCCCAAAATCATTTTTAGGTAAAGACAAAAATATATCTAAGGATAGATTTATGATAAAAATAATGAATATAGGTCATTTAGAGTGAAATTTTTAATATATTTGGGTAGTTATTGTATGAGATAAATGGAGTTTTGTGTGTTAATATAAGAGGAGAGTGGGAAAACATTTATAAGTGAGGTGAGCGCTATACTTGTAAATTTGGAAAAGAAAAAAGGGTAACCACAATTTTCACATATAACAAGTATCTAAAATGGGACATTATAGAGACTTAGAAAATATAATATCTTTATAGAGCCATAAAATATAATTTATACAAGTTTTTAGGGCATTTTAACCCTTATTTTTTAGTTTAACCCCCACTAAACTCATTTTCACCTTAATTATGGTAATTAATTTAACTATTTTCACTATTAAGTAGGGTAATAAAATAAGTTAAAATAATTAGATATTATAAATTATTATTATTACAAGTATTAAATAAATTTTACCCAATTAAATTCATGGAATTAGAAAATTCTAATTTTAAATAAAACTCGTAGACTTGGTGAAAAAGTTGGTTTTCAAGAAGTGTATTTTCAAGTAAAAAATAATTTTATATTAACTATATAAATAATAATAGTTATTTTATGAATATATATTTATATTTATTAATATATAATAAATTAATTTTATTTTAAAAATTCCTCATTATGTATTATTTTAATTAATTTAAAAGGAGAAACATTATGCACTTCAAAACAGTTTTCATAAAAACCCGTTTTTAAAATGAAAAATAAACTTATATTAAAATATATTATAAAGTTTATTAAAAAGTAATTAAGTAGATTAAATTTTTATAAATAATACTTATATTACTTTAAATCATATTCAAAACATTACAGGACTTTTAAATTTCTTAATTTATTGAAAATAAATGACCTTTTTTACAAAAAGTGGCATTATCACTATTCACAGAGAAATTAATATTTTCAGAAAAATCATATGATTTAACCTTAATTAAAGTTTTATATGATTATTTTAAAACATATGTAATTTTATCAAATAAATTTTCTAATATTTATAAAAATTAATTATAATATTTGCTCAAAAAATTAATAAAAATCATTTTTGAAGAATAAAATTACTTTACTAAAAATTTATTGATTGTTTACTAGTAATTTATCAATAATTTATATCAAGTATGAAATTTATATATTTAATTCATAAGTTATTTAATACTATTAATATCCTCAAATTTAATGTCTATTTTATAACACTTACATATTTCTTGCGTCTTTTGAGCTAGATGTTGATCATCTAATACACTATCAAATATAAAAATTAGGAGGGTTATATAGCCGGAAATGAAGAGAAAATTAATGCTCAATGGGTTTTTAGTGAAGAGGAATGGGAGGTTTGGTGGGGTTTTATAGTAAAGGAAAGGTGAATCTTTATTAATTTCTAAACTTAGGTTTTGGACTCTATATGATAAAATAATTAAAACTAGAAACCTTCACTTGGTTTTTGCCCTTATTTTCTAAAAAATATGACTATTTTCAGTATTTTAGAAGGATAATATCTTAACTAATAAAAATAATACCCTTGGTGATGTGTAAGTTTGTTATTTAAATAAATAATTAATTTTAAAACCTTTAAATATAATACAAGCTTTGGATAATTCATTAAGGGTTTATAAAATTAATAAGATAACTTTAAAACAAATTATTTTAAAGGTAAAACATAATTTTCGTTGTATATAATATTTATAGTATTTATTACATCACTCTTGTGATATTATGATGTTATAATACATATCATATATTTATAACGTATTTATTTTTTACAAAAAAATTCAATTGTCTCTGAAAATTAGGTAAAATTCACCATTAGATAATTTTAGCATTCAAATTTAAAAAATAATATTTATTTTATCAAAATATATTTTTTTCAATATTAAAATATTCACTATTAAATAAAAAATCTTATTTATTGATAAATACTAGTTTTTACAATATTATCCACTTTTTAACCTTTATAAAAATTTCATGGGAATACATTAAATTATTTTGTAATTTACATTTAAATAATTATTATATAATAAAAATGTTGTATTAAAATATTACTAATTTAAAATATCCTCATATTTATTAATAGAGTTTCGTATTTGAAACTATATATTTTTTAAAAATCTAATTTTGATTTCTTCATGTCCAAATCTAATTTTTATCAAATTCCTTTTATAATCATTGATAAAGAAATGGTGAAGATAGATAAATAAAATAATTATTTTATTAAAAATAAGGTATATAAATTTATATTATTAGGTTATAGATACATAACCCCTTATTAAACCTATATATGTCCTATGGGTAAGGTGTGTGAGGATGACACTTTCTTCGGGTGGTTCAGCGAACAAGGTTAGGCATGTGATATCAATAGTCTTGAAGTTATCTTATAAATAGTTTGACACAAACATTATTTGTTGAATCTCATCTTGGTTTTAGTCAAGGTCAAATCTTAGTTATTCCATCTCCCTCAGAAGCTCTGATAAATGAGCATAATAAGGCACGGTGCTACAGATTGAGGTAATCACTTCTTCCTTCTATGTCAATTAGATTTAATTAGAAACATTAATATATAATAATCATAAGGTAAACTATAAAATGGGTATATTATCAATGTTCATGATCCTTAATTCTATTTTAAATCCAATAGGGTATAACATTCCCAAATAACTAAAGTAGTGCTTCTGTTTTCTGATACTACATTACATAATAAGGCATTGATTCATTTAAAAATGGTTATTAATTTATGAAATCTAGGTACATTAAATTCTCCCCCAATTTAGAAATTTATCCCTCAAAATTTAATTTCATACTCTAAAATAGATGGGGTTACTTCTATTTTATTTTCTCTTATGGTTCCTAAGTTTCTTCCTCATATTTTGGTTTCACCACAACAGTTTGACCATGTGAGTTTTTTTGATTCACATGTCTTTGTATTAATGATTTAATATCTTAATAGGATATTAATCATATGAAAGATCATTCTACAAGGGTAACACCTTTGGATTCAATACATGTGAGGAGTTTGATATGTATTTACTCTATAGGAATACATTTAACATATCATGTACTTGAGATGAGTTAGATGGGAGTTAAATTTGATTGGCCAGAAGTCCGATGAAATTAATGATCACAAAGGGGATGATGTATCTTGGAATAAGATTTCCCTTATTTCCAAACCTCATGAGTTTATTCTATAAAGATATATGAAAAAACACTCTATATATGACCAATATCTCAACACATCCTCTTGATTTTGAATATTTCTCTCAGACTGACCATCTATCTAAGTGTGATAAGTGGTGCTAAAACTCAGCTCTATATCCAATGATTACTAAAGAATTCTCTAGAACCTCAAGGTAAACCTCAAATATTGACCAGATGCAATGGAGAGTATCACTACATGTAGTTTTACCACTTCCCTTATGTATATCTTGGTGATTTGTTTGAGATATAAATCATCCTTGATAACAATTAAATTTCAATACTTTGTAAAGTGTTTGACTACCACTGAGATGGTGTTATTTTATTTAGATGTTTTAGGATTTTCTATGATGAAATCCACGATTATTTTTTCTATATCCATTTTATTATGGGTAATGGTTGCATCATACCTTTAGAATTTTTCATTCAGCCATAACTTGTTAGAATACCAAGCCCCGAGATATAAATTTTACAATATCCCTTTTCATGTTATCCCTATAGAAGTTTTTATTTATACATCTATACATATTAGTGCTTATTAGACGAACAGAAAAGGATAAGCTATGCACGTCATCCAGAATTTCTCTATTCAGTTATAGTTTTGATATGACACATTTTCAGGTTCCAAACATTATAAATCTATCTTTATAAAATTTTAACTTCAAAATATTCACACATTTTTTCTTTAGCTTAATGTAATTATTTTAGGTCTCCTTTACACTATCAAGAATGGAAGGTTGACTAATTATTTGTGAAAGGAAGGATAAATATCATTTTATTATTCCCATATTTATCCTTTTCATGACCAAGAATATTATATCCCTTTTAATACACATCACAGATAAGGTTTCATGATGCTTTCTACTTTGAAAATATTCCTTTTTGTTCACCTTCCGAGGATGGTAATTGATTGAACTATTGTAATCCTTGATTAGATCTAACCACCATCATTGGTTCATATTAGGATCCTTTTGTGTGAATATGTATGTGAGGATTTTATGATCCGTATATATGTGACACTTCTCCCAAAAAAATAATGACTTCAAATATTCATCATAAAGGTCACTATATACAATTCTAGGTTATGTATTAGGTATTTATGCTCATTGATATTTAAATAATGAGAGCAATAAGCTATGATTTTTTCTTCTTGAATGAGTACACAACCCAATCCCTTTTTGGATGCGTCATTGTAGATCGAAAATTATTCCCCAATGGTGGGTAATGTGAGTATAAGTGCAGTGATTGGAATATTCATTAAATCTTTAAATCTATCCCTATATTCGTTATTACTTAAAAACTTTCACTACTACCAAAAAAAGACATTAACAGTGCTCGACTTTATCAGTGCTAGGAAAAAGCAATGATAAATGTACTCTTTATTAGTGCTAAAACGAGAACTAATAAAGGGTACCTTTTATCAAAACTTTTTTTTCTTGCATTGATAAAAGGCAACCTTTATTAGCATATCTTTTTCAACACTGATAAAAGACAACCTTTATCAGCACATTTTTTAGCACTGATAAAGGGTGTCCTTTATCAGTGCTTTATGTTAAGCGTGATAAAGGAAACCCTTTATCAGCACTTTATTTTTAGTGCCTATAAAGGAATCATTTATCAATGTTTTTTAGCGTTTATAAAAGTTTGAATAAAATTAAAAAATAAAAAAAATAAAAAATAAAAAATAAAAATGATCTTATTACTTTAATATGAATTTTTTTATTAATTAAATAATTATTAATAAGAAAGAATAAATTGATTATACTATATATAAATTATAAATAGTATATATTTAATATATAGATATATGAAAAATAAAAATTAATCAAATAAAAATTAAAAAAAGTTAATTGAGAAAAATATTGAACATTTATTAATTAAATAATTGTTGATAATGTTAATAAATAATATATATTAAATATATTGATATATATATGAATATATATGAATATTATTTATATAATAAAAAATTTTATTTATGCTTTACATTAAATAGTAATATATTTAGTGAATAATGGATTATAATTAAAAATTAATATGAATTAAAAATATTGACTAATTTCATCGAGTAATGAACATAATTGAATTTCATTTGGTTTTTCAATTTAACATAGATCATGAAAACATAATATGTTGATTTAAAAAATATGCAATTAATGCATTTTTATATATATACACACACACAAATATTTTTGGGGAATTTAATCAATTTATATCATTTATTATATATATATTTATTAACTATGTTTTAATATTTTCAATATGTATACATATTTATTTCAATATATGTATATTTTTTAATATTTTATATTAATCAAAATTATCCAAAATTTTAATATTTTACTCAGTTTTAATTAATCAATTTTACTCATTTTTAACATGAATGCACTTAAGAATAAATATTTATTAATAATGTTAAAAATACACATGTAAAAAAATAATTATAAAAAAATATATTTTTTAAATGTATATTTTCAGTTTTTATACATTTATAATTATAAATAAATAAAAAATATTTATTTTAAAAGTATTTATATAATTATAAATAAATAATTATAAAATTATAATAAATTTATTTAAATAATGAATATATTTACTATATATAATTATATAATATATACAGTGATATAAATATTAATTTTAAAAAAAGTATTTATATAGTTATAAATAAATACTTATATATTCAAAGAATTGTAAAATTATTATTTTATAAAAAATATTATTATAAGTATTATACTTAAATATAATAATTATACCTTTTTGAAAAAAAAATATTATTTTAACAAAAAAATATTATAAGTATTTATTCGTGTTTTTTTAGTGATGATAGAAATAGAGATTTATGAGTGTTAGAAACTCACTCATAAAAGGTATCTTTATCAGTGCTTTTTTGGAAGTGCTGATAAAAGTGACTCGATCTATTTTATGAACCCTAACCATTGCAAACCAGTTCATGATATTCGAGGCTCTCCACGGAAGGGACCTTCTACCAGTGCTCCTTATTGTTGAATCCAAGCTCAAATCTAGGCTAGAATCAATTCTCCAACTATTTCAAGTTTCAAATCCCGGGATTAAGCAATTCAAGGGTGGAATGAAACCAAGGCTCAAACAAAATCCAGGTTTTCAATATATCTAATTTCCCTCAGTTATCTACTAAACCTTCTCACCCACATCTGTGTATCCCAATAAGTAAATTTTCACTGTCCTATAATGAAACAACCCAAAGTTCATTGTTTTTTAGATATATTGAAGTATCGTCTTCCTCGATAGCATGTGACTCTCCTTGGGACAACAGTTGTATTGTGAGACTTGAAATATATCAAACCCAATGTTGGGTCATGTTTTTGTGAGTTATAATAGGCTCCCAATACCTGTGTTCCATGACTTCTGCCTCTTTTCAATCATCAAATTTTGAGAAATTCATCCATATAGGGTGTTTTTATTGGTTTGGAATATTCCTTTGAAAATCACTTGGGAACAACTTTTTCATATTTTTATTGAGAAATTAGTGTTCTATGATTTCCTTGATTCTCCTATAAAACAAGGAAAATATTTCACCAATCATAAACATCTTGAGATCGTACCTCATATGATCCACAAAAAAAATTTCATTATGGTTTGTCCAATCCTCAAATGTTATGTCTTCGACATATATGAGTACCAACATCCTTTTATCATTCTACGACTTTATGTGGAGGGTGTGATCAAATCTACCTCTCTAAAAACCAATATTTCGTAGGAATTGATCCAACCTTAAATACCAGGTCCTTAGTGAATTATTTTTCTTATACAGAGATTTATTTAACTAGAACACCTTTCTCTCATTTTCATCCACAATAAACCCATCCAGATTCTCAATGTATAGTCCCCCATTAAGAACTTCGTTTAGGGGTATAAATTTGACATATATTTGGTATAATTTTAACTACATTTGTAATGAAATAGTAAAGAAAATTCAAATATTTTCCAAGAGGGATATAGGATTAAATTTATCGTAAATATAAATTCTTTTGATCTAAGAGTTCCCCATTCACAACTGGAAATACAATATATACCAACGATTTCAAACCGTTGGTATAGGCATCAAAACCATTGGTATACTACATACCAATGGTTTTACAAACCATTAGTTAGTAAGCTGTTGGTAAAGGCCTATACCAACGGTTATTCTCAAACCGTTGGTATATGGCTTTGTAACCTTCAGTATGCCAACCGTTTTATAGAAACCATTGGTCTATATTTACACCAATGGTTTATAAACCGTTCAGATATATAGTTTACCAATGGTTTAGAAACCGTTGGTATATAGTATTACAAACAGTTCTTTAAAACTGTTGGTAAAAATATTCTGGAAATATACTTTACCAATGGTTTTGAACCATTGGTATAGTGTATTACCAATAGTTTATTCAAACCATTGGTAAAAATATTCTCAAAATACACTTTACCAACAGTTTAAAATTGTTGGTATAGTTTATTTCTAAAAAATAGCACAACAACCACCCATACCCTCCATTGAATACACCTATAAACACACCTGGAAAGAACACTTAAAATAGAATAAAAAAACACCTGCAATAGCACATAAAAACAACAGACTCTTCCAACCATGACATGTACCACAACATAGTTTTCCCCATTTCAATATTTACATGAAAAACAATATTCCAACTAACCCAATTGAATTTATTTGGTGCGAACATCTCATAATGGTGAGAGGAAACTCACATTTCAGAGAGCCCATGATAGTTAGAGTTACATTTTGAGCATCAAACTATGGGTGTGGGGGGGGGGGTGTCCAGGTGGTGGGGTGGTGTCCATGGGGGGGTGGGGGGACATCCAATGGGGTGGGGGTGTCCACGGGGGTTGGGGTTGGGGTGGGGAATCCAGGGGGTGGGGTGATGTCTAGGGGGGTGGGGGGGTGTCCAGGGGGTATGAGGTGTCCAAGGGGTGGGTAGGCTGTCCACGGGGGTGGGGGACTGTCCAGTGGGGTATGAGGTGTCCAGGGTGTTGGGAGAGATATCCACAGGGGTGGGGGTGGGGGGTTGTCTAGGGGGAGGGGGTGTCCAGGGGGTGGCGGGCTATCCACGGGGGTAGGGGGCTGTCCAAGGGGTAGGAGGTTTCCAGTGGGGGTGGGTGTGATGTCCAAGGGGGTGGCAGGGCTGTGCACAGAGGTGGTGGGGCTATCCAGGGGGTAGGGGGTGTCTGGGGGAGGGGGGGGATTTCCACGAGAGTGGGGGGGGGGGGATTTCTAGGGGGTACGGGGTGTCCAGGCGGTAGGAGGGCTGTCCACCGGGGTGGCAGGGCTGTCTAGGGGGGTAGGGGGTGTCCAAGTGGGTGGGTGGGATATCCACGGGGGAGGGGGTGTCCAGGGGGTGGGTGGATATCCACAGGGGTTGTAGGGCTGTCGAGGGTAGAAGGGGGTGTCCAGGGGGGTGGGTGGGCTATCCACGGTGGTGGGAGGGATATCCATAGGGGTTGAGGGGGGGGGGGGCTATCTAGGGGGTACGGGGTGTCGATGGGAGTGGGTGGGATATCCAAAAGGGTGGAGAGGCTCTCCAGGGGGTACAGGGTGTCCAAGGGGGTGGGTAGGCTCTCCACAGGGGTGGGTGGGCTATCCACAGGGGTGGGGGGGCTATCCTGGGGGGTACGACGTGTCCAGGGGGGGTGGGTAGGTCTGTCCAGGGTGTAAGGGATGTCTAGGGGGGACGACTATCCATGGGAATGGTGGGGATGTCTAG